>CM035789.1:24122218-24459718 GCA_020466265.1 Siphamia tubifer
GACTGCCGAAGGAATGGGTGGAGGGCCCGCTGCGAGCCTATTGAGGTGGGCTGCAGAGGCTTTGCAGGCAAGTCCTTACACCGGGTCTTGGGGCTCCTTGGAATTTGTGGACTGTACAGGCGGAGAGCAACCAGAACCATCTTAGAGGCAGCTGAAAGGGCTTCACGGTGGCTCTGGTTGAGGAGGGGGGAGGCGTGGCGTAGTGCGCTACCTGGACACAAGTTGGGGGATTGATCACCCCCAACTGGGTCGCCTGGGTGAGGGTGTCTGACCTAAGACCCGAAACACCTGATGATCCCAGGATGGTCACTGAAGATGGGTCCAGGTTGCACCATTAGGTGTATTACAGAACTGTATGTAATAGGACGGTACTACAACTAATCAGTGTAATCTTAAGGATGACATAGATAGAATGCCAAAAAGTTGAGAGAGGAGTCCGGAGAAAGTTAGGAATGACTAAACAAAATGGTGGATTATGGAGCTTAACGACTGTTGTCACTTCTGTAAAAAGGGTGCTGGTCAGCCTTCACTGTGTCCACTTCGTGTGCTGCTTGGGCTGCGTGCGCTGCAAAAATATTTACATTGCATAGCGGGTGGGGATTTATGACGATTAATGCAACGGTGGCAGACAATTGTATGAAAGGAGGACAAAATGTGAAAAAGCCGGACACTTGACAGACGGCCGGACAGATGGCTCTAAAACCGGACTGTCCGGACGAAATCCGGACGAATGGTCACCCTACCTCTGACTCTGTACTTCACCGTGATTGGTTGGCCACTTTCAGAGAAATTTAACCAAAACTTACATTGAGCATAACTAGACTACTATGGTAGCACATTAGATTTGCTGCTGCTAGGGGGGGCTAGTGCGGCTAGGTTAGTTGGGAGCCTGATATGCTGCAAATATAATGCCTATGTTTGCAAGGCCCACTCTGACCTGAGTGTCACATTGTGCATGAATTCACACAAACACACACACACACACACACACACACACACAGGCACTCAAACACACGCCTCTCTTCACGTAGAGTTTGGTGATTGGTTTTACATTACATGTTCATTTTATAGTACATTTTCAGTGCCTATTTGTATTCTCACTCCAGTTATTTCATGTCTAATTCTGTAAATGAATGTTAAACTCTACTTTGAGGCATTGTTCACAGCTAAAGAATGTTGAATAAAAATTTGGTGGTGAAAATGTTTTTTTTTTTTGTGCTAATTTAAAAGCAGTTCAAACAGACCGGTCAATTTTGACCAGGAATACTAAAGTAGGGGGTGGGACAGGAACGTGACTGGAAGGTTAATGATATTTGTGACTATGTGACCTCCTCCCAGGATAGTTTAGTTTCATCAGCCCGTGGAGGTCTGCTCGCAGTTCCATATAGTTGGGCACTGCAGGCTTGGACCTCCTGGACCAAAACATCAGTCTCCTCATGGGGGAAGTTTGGCCGCCTGACTGCGAAGTCCATGGCGAAAACTTGCATGGCAAAACTTGCAGTGTGCGTTGCTGCAGTGCATTTAAGGGGGAGGAGAGGTGCTAACAATGTTTTTATTTCCAAATAAGATGAGAACATATTGTAGCAACAATAAAAAATGAGGATATGGTTTGCACATATGAAAAAAAAAGCAAATAATATGTTCACAATGACACATAGAACTACATCTGATCACCTCTGGATTAACTACTCAGATGTGACCCTCAGGACCAGGTTCTCATCTGTCATGGATAACAAAACATAAGGATATGTTAATTAAAATGTATTTGTAGATAGAAGTGTAATTTAAAAAAAAAAAGAATTATAAATAACTTGCCATAATGTTTGGCATATCACATTTTAAATGTTCTACCTGGTGTTAAAACTTGATATTGACCTATTATTACATAATATTGATTAGGCAACTCTTTTTTTATTTATTTAAAATGGTTTCTGTTTTGTTTTGTTTTTTTGTCATGATGAAGATAAACCCTTTTCCAAAACAAATTAACATTATTTATTTATTGACCAGACAATTAATAATAGCTCACTAAAAAACTTAAATTATATCCCTGCTCAACCCTCATGGCAAATATCTCTAAATACTTTTACTTTCTAAAACATTTTCTGTGGACTATAGCTCCCTGCTTCCTTTTGTGGACTAGTGGCAGTTCGTTATATTTCGTTCATTCGTTATATGTCAGTGGGTCTATGAGTTTTGTGGGCTGGTTTGTCTTAATTCTGACTGAACAAACAACCTTCACACACAATGGAAATAAAAGAAAGCACGGTCGTTTCTCAATAAGAATGTGTGGGAGGATGCGAATGATTTTTATGCATTAAAGGAGCGACACCTATTGGTCAAAGTCCATACACGAACAGAACTGAGTCTTTTTTTTGGAAGTTTTTTTGTCTTTTTCAGGTACAAATTTACGACGGCGTAGTGAATGATAAATTGTACAGTATCATAAATCATATTTTTAAACTACTATTCTGTGTAACATAATGTTTTCAACGTACGATATATTGTCCTGATAATAGATTGTTTATTATTATTATTATTGAGTATCTTCACTGAGCTTATCCTCATTATTTTTTAAATTAATTCCATTAAATATGCGTTTTCCCCTCTAAACTGTTGACATTTTAATTCAACTTCTAAGACGTACAAGTCTTCTTCCGCATACGTCACCAGTTGACAGCCAATCAAAGAGCGTCTTTTCTGAGCTTAGTCCGTGATGCTGAAGAATGTAAATCCGTGCAGTAGATTTCCTCTGCCTAATCATCTTATTTAGCGACGCAAAAAAAAAATCTGACGATCTTTATAATTCATCGACTGATTTTAGCCAATATGTGACGATATGACTGGCAGGTGTTGTTGCCGCGTTATGTTTTTTTCTAACTGGGATGCTTTTCGTTGAAGGAGTTGCAAGCATAGCATGTTCACAAATGACTGACCCCCCCAGCTAAGGTAAATAACACACATTTCAGGACCGATCTGTTATGCAGTGATGTTTTATGACTTGAAATGAGCATACAGTGTGGCAGACATTTGTCGTAGTTCAACAGCTTTTACAGATCTGAGGTTGAATTACACATGGCCTTATTTCGCTGTCATAGTACCCGCTGTCATGTGTTTCTGGTGTTCAGTTCCCCCCGTTGGATTCATTGTCTCCCTTTTTTCATGAGTATTATGAATGGGAATCGCGACGAAGAAAGTGTCTTTTGCAGACAATAGCTCTCGTCGTGTTCGTCGTTAAGGTCTGTCTCAGATCTGAGGTCCTTCACCTCGGCCATGAGGGCTGAGGACTCACAAAGCCAAGTGAAAACTGGATTTTGGCAGTAACATAGTGACACCTAGTCGAGGGTGGGGAAAATTTCTCAAGCATATGACATGAGTAATACTGCACTCTATTAAATTCTTCAGTTTGTTCCATTATCAAAAGGAGGAGACATGTTTTGGTCATAACATCAACAACAACAGGAACAATTCTGTACAGTTATTAGTGTAACGAATCATCCCAAACACATTGACTTACAGTTGGGACATGTTGATTCTCTGTTTTAGAAAAATGAACTCAATGGTACAGCTATTTCAGTAAACTAATGTGCACCCTGGAGGCAGGCCTATGTTCAGGTTGTTCTTTGTAAATTATGTTTAAAGGATATTTCCCTATTACATTTATGCAGGAAAGTACAGGGAGTACTTCAGGGGGCAATGCTGTCTGACAAGTTACTTCAATATATTTGTGTACACTATTGCATATTTCTTTAAGATGCACTTTGTGAAAGAGAATGTGACATGGTTTGCCTAGTATTACCTGACATGACAATTTGTAAAAGTATATTGAAGGTGTTGAAGTACTAGTAAAATTGTTTTTTGGAATAATTGCATTTAAATTGATATTTTTATCAAGATATATAGAGCAGTGTTCTAAAATGAGGCATAAATATCAACTTTTATTGTCTATAATATCATCCATGTTGTGTTTTAACAGTAGGCGTATTGTAACTGGAGTATCTCAGAACTGGGGACAGCGTCACCATGAAGGGGCCCATATCCAGATGGGCCTTCTCACTGGGATTCTTGGTAGGGGCCTGCAGCATCTACTTCTTCTTGCACCAGGTGTGGTTTGAGAGGAGCTTTTCCATACTGTCAGAGGCTCAGGAACGAGCCACAGACACGACTGAGGACAAGCCGACCAAATGGAGGAAAGATGGAGCTGCTCTCGTCCACCTCCTTCACCCTCATCATGCAGGTACTTCATTCAGTTTTATAGGAAAGCATTGTACAGTGGACAGATTATAAAATGCTTCTTATATATCAATACTATGTTGAGTTCATTACAGCAGCAGAGCAAGGGTTTTTATGTAATCTGAATATTAGTCTGTCAGATCAACCTGTCAGGGGTTAATAGTCCATAAAATGTATCCCAACCACCCTGTCATCTCTCACTGAGATCCCATTTATAATATTCCTTTCCTATTGCAGCTGTACTTTATTTTCTAAATTGGTTTCAGTAAACTGTATGTCAGTATTGAATTTCAATATACACAATTATACCCACAGGAACATTCACTGTTTTCCCTGCAGATGAAGCTGTGAGGTGGAAATACACTTATAAATAACTTCTTCAGGATGAAAATGTTCAGAGACAGACAAAAGAGATGGTTCATCCTTTTATAAGCTGTAAATTTTTTTTCTTTTAATCTTCTTTGTTTACATGCTGTTATTCAGGCATAATTGTTTTGCCACTTATACACCATTGCTTGTGCTTGTAACATATTAAAACATTTCAGCATTCATGTATTCATCTATAAAGGTTATGTATAAGGAATCTGATTTTAGTACAGCGATAAAAGAAAACAATTTCCTTCTTAAACTAATCCAATTGATGTGATATATCTTGGTCCCTTAGATCAGGGATCACCAATACTGGTCCTCAAGGGCTTGTATACTGCATGTTTTAGATGTTTCTCTCTTCTAGCACACCCAGTGGTCATTATTACAGTATCAAGTGTGTTGGAAGAGGGATCCATCTAAAACATGCAGGAGTCTCGCCCTTGAGGACCAAGATTGGTGACCCCTGCCTTAGATAATTTATAAATAGGCCCCAAATGCTTTTACATTTGCCTTGTTTGTCCTTAAGTATATATGGATTTTTTTCCCAAATGTCAGAACAGAAACAAAAACATTTTACTTAGGAACATGTTGATCCTTGGCCGACCTGTGTGTTTTCATATTGAGGAACTGACTATTTTGTTTTGTCAGAGACACATGCCTGTGCTTTACATCTTATATCTCATCTTTCTGGATAGATACCATGGACAAACAATTTAGTTAGTTAGTTTATTTCAAATGAGTCACAAAGAAAAGAAAACAAACAAACAAGGAATTAGGTTTCATATTAATATTAACTGAGAGAATTTCCTGCAGTAGTATTATAACTTCCTACCAAATTCCTTAATTCTTGAAAATTTCCAAATATCGTGACTGAATGTTACATATATTGAGTTTCTCAGGTGTAAAATAAACCCTCATCAACTGCGTGTACTTGTCCAATCCTCTACAGGTAACTATGAGTAATGCCACGTCTTTAAGCAATGACCTTAAACCTCAAATTACCTTTAATGATAAATTGTTGCAGGCACTTTACTGGGTAAAAAATACAAAATGTGGATGTACATAAAGGAATGAGCTCTTCTCCAAGGATGAATAATAATAAAAAAAAAGACAAGACAAATAAGTAGTTTTGTTTTGTGCCACAGACTTGTGTCTCATTGCTGTAGTTTTGCACTACTTACTTTTTATTAATTCTCTGCAACAGTCAAAACTTGGACAAAACAGGTTTATGTGAGAAAGCTCATAAGGTTGCATGAGCTTGGAATAAAATGTCTGAACTAATGGAAGTTATGTAGACAAATGGAAACCTGGGCTTTAATGTATGTATTCAATGTGGATAGAAACTTCTGACCTCAACTGTAATATGATATAAAACATAGCATTTTCTTTTCATTTCCAGAGGAGACATACAATAATGTGAGTAAGAGTTGAGATGGTAGTAAAAAGAAAACTAACACATACTACCAGTTGTATGAAAGTTTTAGATTAAACCCATAAGAAGAATAAAATGCAGCTTGTGTGTGAATCCTAACTGTTGTTGCAGGTGAAGACAGCCTGGTGGCAGATGCATTGTACCAGAAGGTGCGGGTGCTGTGCTGGGTGATGACTGGGCCGTATAACCTGCAGAGCAGAGCCCAACACGTCAGGGCTACATGGACCCAACACTGCAACATGGTGGTGTTCATGAGCTCTGTGGAGGACCCAGACTTTCCAACTGTGGGCCTGGGCACTAAAGAGGGCCGCGACCAGCTGTACTGGAAGACCATCCGAGCTTTTCATTACATCTATGAACACCACAGTAAAGACGCAGACTGGTTCCTGAAGGCGGATGATGACACATATGTTATAGTCGATAACCTGCGCTGGATCCTGTCCAACCACACCCCTGAGGAGCCCATCTACTTTGGCAAACGCTTCAAGCCTTACACTAAACAAGGTTACATGAGCGGAGGGGCGGGGTACGTGCTCAGTAAAGAAGCCCTGAGAAGATTTGTGGAAGGGTTTCGGACCAAAGTTTGCACACACACTACCCCAGTAGAGGACCTGGCTCTGGGACAGTGTTTAGAGAAGATGGGTGTCCTGGCTGGGGACTCCAGAGACACTCTGCAGCGAGAAACATTTCACCCATTTGTGCCAGAACACCATTTAACTGGAAAGTTCTCCAAGAGCTTCTGGTACTGGAGCTACTGTTACTACCCGATTGTTGAGGCAAGTCTCTAAATGTCTGTTTCCTGTTCAGTAGTATCATAGTTTCTTTTTTTTTTAACAGTCTTGCAGCTAAATTATTGGTTGAATTCATACTAAATTAGGTTTATAGATTACCAGTGACCTAGAATAGATGTGGTTACATTTTGGAAAAGGTAGGTCAAAGTGTTTTTTGTTTTTTTTAATTTTACTTTAGGATTTTTTTTAAATCTTTTTTTTCTTCCCTTTACTTATGAGCAAAATTTCAAATGTCTATAAAATTAACTTCAAACTTGGCACATACATAGAGGCAGTAGACATGACGACATCAGCTGGATCAACGCCCAATTAAACTACAATAGTGGTGTGAGAAGCAGGGTTTTGTTGTACTTGGCACCAGTCTTTTATTTTATTTCATTAAACTTTATTTAACTAGGAAATATCCCAATGAGATTAACAACTTATTTTACAACAGAGTCCTGACCCAGCACAGTTACAAGATTACACAGTTAAAACATAAATAACAGACACATTCAATGAAAAACAGTTCGTAAAAATAACATTTACAAGTTCATAAAAAAAAAAACAAAAAAAAAAAACCAAGTGCCAGTTTATAGAGTCAGACTCAAGAACTCTTTTTGGATTTAAACGCGCTGACATAAATTTATGGTTTCTCCAGTCTTTTTGTGGCTGTTTCCATGCATAAAGTGGAGAGTAGGAAAAAAAGCCCTCTGACCCCTTTCTGTATGGGAGAATGGAACAGAAAGCATTATGTGCTTATTTGTACAGAGAGAAAAAGTATCAGAATACCTGTTCTCAATTAATGTACAAATGAAGACAAGTAAGAGGTCAAATATTGTTTTATATTTTAACATACCAATGGCTTGTTAATAGAAATCTAATGAATCTGTCATCACACCTTTACTCAAAGTACCAGAAAGGGGGAAAAAAAAAGTTGACACTAGAAAGAAACCGGAGGTCTATAGAGAGCAGTCTGAAAGTCTTACAAACTGTTTGGTGTCTGTGTGTGTCTTAGCTTTATTACAGAGGACACGTCTGGTCAGGACGACATAATCCTCTAATATAATTGGTGTCCATATGTACACAAAGTAAGACTATTATGTACTTGTTTGATTAACAAAGGGAGCAAATGTTATAAACTAAAATATATAGTTTAATTCTACGAGTTATTGATCTGTGTAGATGTTTCATCATAGGGATAAATAAATAAATGAATATTCTGGTCCATTTATATTCTGTACCTGACCCATGAAAAAGAAATAATCTATTAAAATAAAAATTAATACATGTCAAAGTGGATAATTGCAGCAGAGACTATGCCCTGTCAACAAAGAGAAAATTGGTCAATTTGTTACTGATGATGCAACTAATTTATAGTATTTTGCAATTAAAATGAGACAGGTCCATTATTGATAGAGTCTGACTGTGACCGTAGATGTAGCTGCTTTGTCCTCCTTTGAGAGGTAAACAAAAAAAACAAACCTAGCCTATATGCCCAATTAATTATGTGTGCTTTTTCTACATGGTACAGATTGAGGTTTTTTGTTTTGAGGTGTCATTGTATGACCAGTATATTAATAAAAACACTTGTAATGGAAGGATTTGTTAAGCTGATCACAATGATTTTCACATTAAGGATTTGTGAAAATCTGTTCTTTATACAGAGTAGATTTAATTAGTACTGTCTGCATTGACTTGGGTTATTTTTTTTTATCTAATTGAGTCAGTAATAAGCTAGTGAAGGTTAATTAATGTATTTTTTAATGCTGCCTTTTAATTTTCTTGAGGTAAAAGAAAATTATTTTGTGATGAATAATGTTCAACTTGCACAGTTAAGCAATGATTGTTCTGTATCTTTTTTTCATGGGTTTACAAATGGTCACTTGTAGATAGAATATAATAGATCTTTATTCACTACCTTTATTCTTTATTCACAATCACAGGAATAATGAATCAGTTTAGCAGCAAAAAATACTGAAAAATGTAGACATGAGTAAAAAAATTACAGGAAAATATATAAAATATACATAAATTACTAAAGGCAAGGTAAGGCAAATGTATTTGTATAGCACATTTCATGTACATGGCAATTCAAGGTGCTTTACATAAAACATATAAGAAAATTTAAATGATTAAAATGCATTAAAAGACCATTAAATAAGAGACATAAAAACATTAAAAAAAAAAACCCCATTGAGAATCTAAGTAAAATCTTCAATAAATAGTAATGTTTTCAGGCCTCATTTAAATGAACTGACAGTTTTTCTCAGACCTCAGGTAGTTTGTTCCCCAGGTGAACTGAATGATGCTTTACTTTATTCCCTTTTTTAATATCCACGTTAGGCATTCTGCAGACAGCAAAGTAAGAATTTCATTGTATAGGGAAACATGTTTCCATACTGTGGACATGACAATAAAAACTTTGAATCCCTAAAGTATTACCAAAACTACTGGAATATGCATAAATTAATTATATACTACATATGAGAAATATACACAACAAATAAGACTTTATGCAGGTAAGATTAGGACAATTTGTTGAGTAATAATAATAATAATAATAATGGTGATTCATTATGAAGTGTTTTTTTGATAGTTATTGAAGCCAAAACATAACACAGCCTGTTGAGTGGACTCTAGTGTCACTCTAATGTTAATTTTGCTTTAACTTGTTTCTATACATGTTTGTGTATATGTTTTGTGCACTGATTGTTGCCATTTTCTTCAGGGTCCCCAATGCTGCTCTGACCTGGCAGTGTCTTTCCATTATGTGGAAGCAGAGCTGATGTACACACTGGAGTATTATACCTACCACCTCAGAGCTTACGGTTACAGGCCACGGTACCGACCTCCACTACGTAAGGGTTTCAGCCTCAGCCCACTGTCACACGCAGCTGTGACGGCAGGAGTCAAAGGATTTCAGGAGGTGATGGAGGGAAAGAGTCACATGATGGCAACTCTTTTCTTCACTGGAAACCAAACCAAAGCAAAGATGAGGCTGGACAAAGAAGGGACACTAATAAATGATCCAAACATACATCAGATGGAGAACACAACTGCAGTCACGCAAAAACCGCAGCGCTGATGCTTTTCTTCTTCTTCTTTTTTTTTTTTTTTTAATGGGGATTTTTGTCTTATACTCCCAAGGAGAAATCAGACAATGGAAATCTAAAATCTTTGTGAGGTTTTGGCTGATTTCTTTTTTTTTTTGTCTCTTTTTTTTTTTTTTATTATGATGCTGAGCAAAAAGACACTTAATTTTAATGGAGGCCCAAAAATACAACCACAGGATTTTCTATTTTTTCTGTCAGTTACCCAGACTAAAATCATGACACCTATTTCCAGAGGCCTCTGAGCTGTTTAAAGACACAGTCAACTTAGTGTTTAACTTTTTAACCTCTAACAATGTGAACATGAAATAAAGACTGAATCAGAAAAATAGTTTCTTCTGTTATTCTGAAATTCCATATCAGTAAAAAAAAAAAAAAAAAAGTAGCTGGACTAAATGAACTGACCACAACTGACCACATGATTTTATTGTAATTCCCAGAAATGTTGAAGACATGTATAATTAAGCATATTTTTTTATTGATTAGGTGGATAAGTTTGGAAGGAATCTAGGAAAAGAATATATTGTGCACAGAAGCAATGAGGGGGGGGGGGAGTAAATGAAGAAATGCCATTGATTTTGTACAATGATTACAAAAAAACAATCAGGTAAAGAGAGGGAAAGCATCATCTCAGTGATGTAACTTTTATGAAGAATACAGAATTCTATGTGTTGTTCCAGATACAGGCAGCCAGGTGGCAGATGCATTGTGCCAGAAGGTGCAGATGCTGTGCTGGCTGATAACAGCTACAGTATATAACCTGCAGACTGAAGCCTGACATATCAAGGCCACATGGAGTCCAGCATAGTATTTACATAGCTAGTATTTATCTTTATTAATCATTTTTCTGGCAGCTTTTCCTTTATCCAGTCAGTCATTTATCATAGATCAATCATGATTCAACACCGGCCATCTTGTTTTCTTTTCTAGCTGTGTTAGGCTTAACATAATTAGTGTTTAATTTTGTTGGTGCGTAGTCATGTGTTTGAGTTTCACAGACATTTTTCACCTGATTCAATATTCCAGTAGATGTTTTGCTCATTTAGTTAATGTTGAAAAGCAAATTTGCACAACTTGTATTCTTTTCTTTACAGTCATTTTACATTTCTAATGTATGTGTTTGTAATCTGGTTCTCATTGATTATTTTATAGCATAACTTTTTTGATGACTAAAATATAACTAATGTGAAATTTCTTCTTTTTTTTTTTTTTTTTTTTTTTTTTTTACCAGTTCCATTGTAGACCTGTATTTCACACTTAACATGCACATTAGGCCTTGAAACACACACTATGTTACAAAAACACCAACTGTGAAAAATGTCATTTCTTGTTTTTATCTTTTGAGTGATATTGAGATACTCTCATGTAAAAGTACATACTTGAAAAGCTGCTGTTTGACAACATTGACACTTCTGTTCCACACATAATACAAAAGTCAATGAATCCTCTTGTCAAGTGATTTTATGTAACGCAACAATGAATACTGCAACAGGTGGGACTCAACATTATTGCCTGCACTAGAAGTGAAGTTTTAAGGGCTCAGAAAAACCATACACATTATGAATGAATAAATTATGTATACAAAAAATATGTTTATTTTGTGATTTGAACATAATAAAGAAACAGAAGTTTATCAACTGTAACTTCTAATTAAGCTTTGCCATCAGTTAGAACAAATACAATCTGTACTGTTTGTATTCACTGTTATTAGCCAGCTGGCAGCTTTACAATGTTAATCACATCTATTTAGCAGTTTCCATTGGTCATTTAGTTCATTGTGTTTTCTGGGATCTTCAGTCATTGCTGTGAAATGGGAGAGTTGCTCCACAATGTTTACAGACCCTGAAGAAACCTGCAACAAAACATACACATAATACATGTTCACAGCTAATATTACTCATCTACAAGTGCTTGTAAATGTATGAAATGAGCTCAAATTACTCAAAGGACACAAATTAAAATATATTTTCAGAAAAGCGAAAAGACAATTTGTGGGAGGTATACATATATAATATAAAACACACTTCTACTGACTAATAACTTTGAACACAATTCATGTTTTTGTTTTTTTGTTCTAGGGGTTCATGTGCTAGATTGAATATTTATTTAGAGAACTGTCAACATTTTTCACCAAGAACATGAAAAGAAACATTTACCTCAGCCTGCATTTGTTGAGAAAAATCCCTCTCCTCTCTGGGTATTCTCTTCTCCAAGAGCCATTATCTGTGAGAGTAGATTCAACAAGATAGTCCCATGAAAATGTATTGTCAAAATAATGGAAAACAGAGGAAAATATGAATATCAATGCACAAAACAAGACTATAATGTTTGAAATGATTCACTCACCAGGCTCTGAGTTTCTCCTTCCCATCAGCCCAACAAAAATGTCATGCATTTCTCCTAAAGTAGAGATTGAGGAGACTTTAGGTAATGATCAAACAAGTGGAAGAAATTGAACATATTAGGTATTATTTTAAATCTTGGTCTTACTTTTTTGTGGTGGCTGTACTTCGTTTTCATCTGTTAATAAAAAAAATAAAAAATAAAATAATATAACAGAAGGAGAAAAAAAAGCATATTTTTTTTACCAATTGTTCTTAATGGTATGCACGTTATTTGTTTAACTATTAAAACACATATATAAATAATATAATATACAAGAGACTACTATTAAATATAATATTAAATATAATAATATATAATGTGGGGTGTGTCGATCAGTGGAAAAGAAAAGACTCACCGGCGCTTCTTCTACCCATCAGACCCACAAAGCTGTCATAATCCAAATCGCTATACCTCTTCAGGATATTCCGTTTGAGGTTATCCAAACCTAAATTCTGCTGTAAGTATGAAAAGAAAAATCATTAGTTTCATTTTAAAGACAGGGGGTAAAATGAGTAGAATCTTTACGCATCAAAAAACATACATCCGAACTTGATCTGCGCGATCCTGGATCCTCACATCTGGACTGGCTGTATCGAAGTTTCACCACCAGGAATAGAGTCACCATCAGCACACTTCTCCTCATTTTCTTAACACCACCTGTACGATACATACACATATTTCAATAAAAAAAAATTCAAGATCTCCATAAGACACCGACAGCTGATTTTACGCACAATCCATTTCGTGCGTAAATGAGAATAAAACTGTATTTATACAGAGAGGAAATCTTAGTCGTCAAGATCACTTTAAGCTGATGGAGAAAAACATTTAATTTGTTTATTTTTTTTGCAGTTAAACATGAAAAAACCCCAGAAATCCTGATGTTTTACGCAGATCCTGTACTGTCTCCACAAAATCGTTGCAAAAGTCAAAACTTCCTTTAAAAAAAAAGAACACACTTGGTTAAAATAACACAAATATGTAAGCATTTACCTTAAAAAAAAAATCTTAAAAGTCATTACCTGTGTTTTTTTTCTTAATGTCTGACAGGTGATTTGGCAAGAGCCAGCAGTGCGTCCTGATGCTGAATGCAGTTTGAACTGCCAGTGAAATCCAGGCAGGATAAATGAGGCGTCCACACTTTGGTGCAATAAATAACAGCTGGATACCTGCGTAATGCCAATCAGCAACTGAAGCGTAGGTGGAGAATAAGGTCTTACATTACACTGTGCTACGTAGTCTACTCATTGATGCCCAGAGTGATGCTGATGGCTGTTGTCCTGTCACCACAACCCCAAACAACACAAACAGAGAGAGAGAGAGAGTGGGGGGGGGGGTCTTCAAAACGTCACTAAGCTCATACACTCAACTCATTCCTAAATTTTGATGCTTTGTTGTAAATACAGAAAACTTAATTATCTCATATTTGTTCCTACTGGGTTTTGGAGTTTTATTCTTGCTGAGAAAGAGGGTCTAAGGACAGGGGATGCTTGGGTCTTTTGTTGTGATTTGGGGTTCTATAAATAAAATTGAATTGGAAAAAAAAAATTAATTATTAAATCATAATGCATTATTGTTTAAAATCTAGGCATGTTTGCTCAATGCAGAATTATTTGTAAATGTCTTTCCCTCAAACGCCCTTTCACTCCATTGACCAGTTGACATAGTCGCCTTCCAGACACTAATCTTTTTAGGAAGTCATTATACAGATAGCAGCTGCATCTGCATGGCACAATAGAAAATTGTGATATATGTCATGAATAGTCCACACAGCTGTGCCTTTGCAATTGACTACCCAATACCTTTTCAAGCAGAAAACGTGAAATAAAATAAACATAAGTGAATGTTTTGAATAGTTAATGGAATAAAAGCCTCATTTACTGTACAACCAGTGAATTCAACTAATTAAAGTGGTTTTAAGTTTTAAGAGTATATCTGAAAATGTATTTCTTTTAATACAGATGTTGTTGCTCATTTTAGTTAGATCTCGGTACAGTGTTGACACTGCTGGCTGAATTGTCATATTGAGACTTGGACTAGTTGTTTAGACAGACATATTTTCATAATGACACACGTGATACAGAGGGTCACTTGAAATTGTATTCAGGGGTGCTAAATTCCTTCTTAAATTGCTGTGACAGGTTGTGAGACTAAATGTCTGTCATGTAAATTGTACAAACATTGACTGTGTCATGTTTTTTTTTTTTTTTTTTTTTTTGCTTTAACCCCAATCCTGCACCACAGGGCTAATTATGTATATTTGTTCTGGTTCAATATTCAGAACATGTGACACCTGCCACACTTACCGCCACCTGATTCATGCATCCCAAAAAAAAAGTCCATCTCTTAGCTCAATTTTTCTTGCATAAACAGAAGTTTATAACAACCCATGTTTAATGCTTCCTGCAAACCTATAATTTTTCTAGCAATTATACAAGCAATTACAGTGTTCAGTGTTTCTATCAGTGTGTTCAGTGTTTCTATCAGTGTTTGTGCACACTGGCAGAATGCAAAATGCATTAATATTTTAGTAAAGCTAAGTTTGAGATCATAGCTGTTAAATAGGAGGGAGAACTACTACTGATGTCAGGTGTTGAAGACAGAACACTCATAGGACAGGATATGACACCAACAACAAAGCACCAGGCAAGAGTACAAATAATCATTTCACCAAAGGTTAAATGTGCTATGTTTTAGTAATGACTTCCCATTTCCATATTTGTCTGGTTCCTGTATAGTAGCATGGTGGTTGGGTGCAGGGACACAGCAGAGCAGGGGTTCGGGATGGGAGATCTGACTGAAGTTGGGAAGTCATTAATTGCATTTTACATTATTGATGACTGTTTTTTTCTGTTCTTTGGTAATCAAAGCAATGCTGTACTGTGACTAACAGACGCATGAGAAAAGAGTGCCAGAGGCTATTTATCTATGTTGTGCCATGACTGAGAAAACATATCCCCCACCCAAAGGCACCAAAATATCTGGTCAGATGTCCTACAGGGCTAAACCATTGTCTTACACCAGAGGTAGCTACATGCCCTGTGAATTCTCAAGGTGTGTGTCTGTAGTGTTGCATTGCAGTGTCATTCATTCACTGATCTGATTTTAAAATGAACACTGGTCTTGACACGTCACTGTGCTGTGAGCTCCCTCAGAACGGGAGACAACTATGAAGGAGAATAGACAGTTATTTGACTCAACAGGTCAGTATGATATACATGGTTAGCGCAGTAATAGATGTCAAATTTGTGCTGACGTGTCTCAGCTAGCAACTTGCAGACTGTCGTAATCCTGTTTAATATTTACATGATATTCAAGGGGAATTAAGGCAAGCAAACTTACTATAATATGCAAACATTTCTCTGATCATTGGTGTCATATTTGTGCTTTTGTAGTGTTGTTAAATTATACATTTTTCCTATTGATCTATTTTTTTATTAAACAGTGAACAGACATTTCCTCCAAAGCCTCTGTAAAGTGGTCATTAAAATAGAGCTTTCAGATGCTTTACCATGATTCACATGTCAAGTTTTTGATTTTTTTATACATCTATGCACATGATAAAAAAAAAAAAATAGATTTAACAATATGACTTTAGGACTGAATGACCACATTAACCTTTGTAATGAGCCCAGGAAGACCATTACTGTAACTTATATGGTAAAAGTGTATTCATTACTGAGATAGTTATATAGTTATAGGTTGAGTACACATGCAGGAGCTGACATAAACAATTCTGTGCATGTTTTTGTTGGGTTCAAGTTATTGAAAGGCTGAGAAGGACTGGAGACTTACACTGTGCAAAAGTCTTAGTCCACCATTAGATTTGTTCTTTTAGCAACATTTATAATGATTACACATAAGGATTACTCAGTATCTGCATCACTATATCGACTGGAATAAATGAAACTAAACAGCATTGAAAATAAAGCAATTTGTACATTATAGAACTCATATGGAATCATCTGGACAGAAAAAAAAGTATAAAAGACAGTGTGAGAAGAAAAAACCCTGAACATGTTGAGCATGATGCTTAGTTTTTTATATTACCAAATGTTTTAAGAACACTTACAGACATTTGATTTGAGAATTTAAATTTAATTCAATTTTATTCATAGAACCTCAAATGACAACAATGTCATCTTTACAGAGTTGATTGGAGAGAACAATCAATCACAGAAATAGATGAAGTCCCAAGCATCCCCTGTCCTTTCAGCAAGAAAAAAACTCCAAACCCAGTGGGAATAAGGTGAAGGAGAGATCCACTCCCATGGACGGACAGGCTGTAGATGAACATCCACTTGTAGATGAAAGGGGGGGGGGGGGTTATGCCCATCCATCAGACAGGTGAGGGTGGGGGAGGAGGTCTGGGGTCATGGGTCAGCACAGGACACAGGTGAGTCACTGCAGATCCTGTTGTCTATGGCTCCTTAAATTAATTTAACATGGAAATACATGTAAAAATAGGACAGCACAGTGGTGCAAGAAGGACCTTGGTTCAATTCCCACACCAGACCTTTCTGTGTGGAGTTTGCATGTTCTCCCCGTGTCTGCGTGGGTTTTCTCCAGCAGGTACTCTGGTTTCCTCCCACCATCCAAACACATGCACTGATAGGTTAATTGGTTTATATAAATTGTCCATAGGTGTGAATGTGAGAGTGATTGTTTGTCTATATATGTTCAGCCCTGAGATGAACTGGAGACTCATACAGGGTGTACCCCACCTTCACCCATTGTAGCTGGATTAGGCCCCCAGTGACCCCTGTGAGGATAAAGCAGGTTCAGGTGATGACACAAAACTAATTCCAAAGATAACGGTCATGTTAAATAACCCCCCCCCCCCCCCCCATACAAGTAATTTATCTTTGATTTGACTATACTGAGTCAAGAATAAATCAAGAATCACTCAAGTGTGACACATTGTCACAATCATGTGATAGGAAAAGGCACAGATATTTCATCACCCTGCCCCCTGAATACCCTTTCCTCCCCGCAAGGATATTGTTTTAGGTTTATATTTTGTTTGTCTGTCTCTTTGTCTGTTTGATTGTAAGCATGACTATGAAAAAATGTCCATGGAATTTTCAGCAAACATGAAAGGTGATCCAGGTAAAATTTTGGTAAATATAGGTCAAAGGTTAAGGCCACCATTACCAAAGATAAGAGACAGGGCAAATCAGATGAAACTTTTGCTGGGGGCGGGGTGTGTTGTGCCTGGATTCTACTTGTTCCAACTTTATTAACAAAAGTGTATTTCATTGTGGTTGTTGAATCTATTTCTTGCTATAGTTTCACCATAAATGAGTCAGTATTAAAGAAAGATTCAACTCACTTCTTCGAAGACATTTTGGAGGCAAAAGGGTGAAAGTCAACAAACCAGCTAATTAAAAGCTCTATGATCCATCAAACCAGGGGCAACAGTACATCCAGAAAAAAAAGACTCATTCCTTCATTATGTGAAATGTTTGTGTTATTTATATATTTATATGAACTTGCATTGGTTTAAATATTTATTCTCATTTTATTTGTGAAAAGGGGATGGGGTTGTGTGCTTATTTATGGCTTCATTTAGTTCCAGTGTTTTCAGTATAAATGGCTGGTGTTGGTGTATCCTTCAGGGTCTCTGCATGATATGAGTAAAGGCCACTTTTGTTGCTTGAAATTTCACTTCAGTCTCACGCCTCTCAATCAAAACCTAAAGCCACCGCCGGCTGAACTGACACTCTTTAATTATTCAAGTGTCCAGCATGGCTGAGACTGAAGAAAGTCACATAAAGTTGACCACACAAGTCCTTCAAGAGTGTCTGTATTTTCTTTCTTTCTTTTTTTTTTTTTATTGGAGGTGTGACATCCAAAAATCTGGATTTATTCTTTAGTTTTGTATCCATAAGAGGAAAGAAGTGGTCAGAGCCTGGAGTACAGTCACACTGTTATCCCTCTTGTCTTCCTCTAATGGAGCTGCCAATCAACAATTTGCACAGGCTTTCATGGCCTGAGAGGGACAAGATAAAGTAAGTTCAACCCTGGAGTGGAGTTGGGGACAGTGACGCTGCAGCCCTTATAGACAGAGGAGAAGTGTGTCGAAAAGAATGAACAACCAGGAGACAGAAACTCCAATGTGTGACAGTGGGAGAAAAAAAGGAGTGAGTCTAACAATAAGATGTGTATAAAAACCACAGGGTTTTCATTCTTGTTTATATTTTTATGCATCTTTGACTCTGTGACCAGGAAGTCCATGGGGGATTATGATATGTGTGAACAGTAACAGGAAAACACTTCCCTTCACACGCCCAGTGCCCACTCCCTGCTGTTCAGTGTTGCTTGTGGCGATGCACAGATTTTAAAAAAAAAAAAAAATAAAAAAAAAAATCATATCTAGATCATTCCAGGCTCTTCCATAGTAAATTATGACACATACCTGTCAATAATTGATTTAATGGAGCTTAATCTGATGGAGAATTTAACTGAGAGTCCACTTTATATTTCTCCTCGGGGCATGCAAAATGACTTTGATGGTTTCAGTTTTTTTATTCCGCCCACTCCACCCTGATCCCTGACTTACGAGGTCCTGAAATGTCACTTCCATCTAAATGTTAATTTGAAGCTTGTTTCTTAAAGACTGGCATGGATGCTGATGTAGTTTGAAAGTCCATTTGCATTAGAACATGTTGGTTATGTGAAATGGTGCACGACGAAGGCACATTCTTATATTTCAGTGTTTTCCAAAGTGCTCTGGCAAGTGTTTTTCTGCTCTCTGCTTGTCAGAAGGGTTTTGTCCCCTTTAATCTTTTCTCTTTGACAATGTTTGGCACTGAGGCCTGGAGGACAAAATAAGACACTCTGTTGCTGTTTAGGCTCTTGAATCTCTCTTTCGTGTAACAGTATTGGCAATTGTTACTCATCATGAAATATGAATACCCTTTTGCTGGTGATACGAGCAGACATTATCATCCAAATCATTCCAGTGACTCATTCAGTGTCTGTTACACTGTGCACATCTTCTTGATAAATCAGACATAATCACAATCTTGACTTTTGTTTTCAACCCTACGCATTTGTTTTTAAAGCTGCCATAAAAGAAAATTGGCTTAAAATTTTTTTTTTTTCCTTCTCAAAAATTCACATTTGATCTCAGACATGGGTATTTCTATGGAGCTCTTCTATAAAAACAGGATATAAGGGCTAAGAATGCAAAACTAAATGTAGACTAACTTTATGAAGGAACTTTGGAAGCATTTTGGGTCTGTTTTAAAAATAAATGTTTACTGGGATATAAAGAAACTATTTTTCGAGATAAGACATGTGTTGTATATTATTTTTATACAAAAATCTGTATGTAAAAAGGACTAGAAAACTATGTGGCATTATTTTTTCTGAATATCTCTATTCTCTCAAAGGTAGACTTTGGGAGTCAAACCAATTTTGTAAGGCAGAGTGTTTTTTAGGAAAGTGACTGATGTTGTAAAATCATTTGTAATTTATATGTGTTTACAGGGGCAGGTTCTGAATGTAATATGAGTGGACACAATGGGTTACACATAAAACTTGTATTCAGACTGCTGATTCATAAAAAACCCAAATGTCTGGATTTACAAAAACACTATGGTCCTCAAATGTAACACAGTGGCTGTGTCCAAAGTCACTCCCTAACTCCTACAGTATATAGTGCACTATATAGGGACCATGCCATTTTGTAGGGATGTCCGAATCTTTAGTGAACTATTTGTGAGCACTATATAGTGCACTCAATGTATCCCACAATCCACCGTGAAATGTAGTGGACATGGGGAGGTTAAGTCACGCCCTTCTACTTACAGTCCATGGGTGCTTTGCTCACAAAAACATTGAATGGGAGTGAATGGAGCAAGTCAAGCTATTTTCCAATTCTGTTTGACAAGTGCTCTGAAATTCATATATGATAGTGGTTGATAATTAATATTTGATGTAGCATAGGCAGACCAAACTTTTTTGATAGGATGCAAACGTAACATTACATTTTATGTGTTCTTAGTAAGAGACTATAATGTGTCAACTATGTGATGTCACACTCTGCTCAGCTGGGTTGTGGAGTCTGTGGTGACATCACAATAATTTGGACTACACAGGTGTGTAGTCCAAATTATTAACAGGTTTTACTCACAAATGAATCATCCATTGCTTAACAGAAGCAGTTGAAACACACATCAATAATTATCATGAGGTACAACATGTGTGTGATTCAGGGCACATGACAAACCAGATACGATTTTATCATTTTATTTCCCATTGAATACCATTCATTAATTTTCCGAACTCAGGCCCCATGAGCCTCCTGGAAGGGGTGGAGACTTAAGCTCCCCACTGATGGTCACTAACCAAAACACTATATCCCATCATGCATTGCATGAATCCAAAAATGGCCAAAGGATGGGGGAGATTTATGATTAAAAGAAACATGGACAGATTGAGATTGGACGACATACTGGCAGAGCTACAGCTGTTCAGTAACAGTAAACGTTAACTCTGCGAGACAAGAGCTGTTTAACAGTTAATAACAGTAAAACAGTCATGAGCCAATTCAGTTTTTTTATTTAATTGTACAGACAATAAAAAAAAAAGCATTTTAATTTTGTGAGAGACGACACTGTTATGTTTTAATTGTTTGACGGTGATGACATTATTAAACAGCGCTGTAGTAGTGTCCAAACAGTTTTCAATTGAGTTAACTACGTAGTGCACTACATTTAATTCCCTATGTAGGGAGTAGGGGGTAGGGAGTGAGTAGGTGATTTCGGACACAGCCACTGTCTTTATATAAAGTGGTATACTGTATAAGACCCTTTCAAGGTATTCACCCTATAGGTATCTTTTCATGTCCCCATTTTGGTCCTATTTTTTACCCAATATTTGATTAAAAATGCATTAATTTTGGGATGGCTCATAGTATAAAGGTTTAAATTTCTCTTTTATTATTGGGTCTAAAACACTGGCAAAGGGCCAGGTACCAAAATGAACCCAGTTTGATAGAAGCACCCACATATTAACATTTTAACATGGTTGTTTAATACACTACTATTTATATTGCAGAATGTTTTCAGCAGGGTGAAGGCCTTTATATATAAAAGGTAAAAAGGCCAAGGATTAAACTGAGTAAGTCATGCTCAGTAGAGGTACAGGAGAATGAGGAATGTTCATGTTTGATTTTATAACCATTTTCTGAAGCAGCTAATTTATCTGACTATAGGGGTTGATTTTGGTGAAAGTTGTGACTGTAAATATTGAGGAGATTTATACCTTTTACACCCAATTGATGTGTTGTTCTGGCCACCAGAGCTACACATCAAAATCTGTTTCGCCCCATTCCAACAGTTTTTCAGATAACATTCACAGGCTGTTGAAAATAACACTTTACAAACCACTTTGTGCCCTCGACTGGTTTAATCCTGAAAAAAAGAGCAACACACAGATGGACAGACACACAAATAGTAATTTGTCAGAAAATGTTGGGAAATATTTACAGAAAATAAGGCAGTTAAATAGTTTTTTTTGTTGTTGTTTAATTACTTGTGCTGCTTTATTAGTAATAACAAGGGTGTTTTACATGTTTTCTCCAAAAAAATGTCTTATCATCCAATTGATAATGGAAGAGTAAATTGTGACAGCATTTGGAAATACATATTTTTTGGAATATGGAAGCAGCCTGACAGTAAGACATTATTGGGCATCATGAAACCTTTACAAAATAGATAGAGGAATCTTTACCTGCATTTTATTAGTTCTTCATATGTTTACTCATTTGGCACACCATTTCAGCAGCACTTAGGAAAATAGCTGGTCTCCACACAGCTGAAAATATTACAGGAGTTAGATTTAAACTGGACATTGTGTAAAACCCCAGACATAATAAAATGACCCAGGGAAAGCTAAACCATAAAGTGGATATTTTTTTCATGTTGAAAATAACTTACCTGTATGGAGTGTTCTTATTTTGATAGTTCTTATGCCTTTATGAAAAACACTATTGAACTTTTGAGATAAATTACAGTTTGAGGTAGTGATGCAGGTAAAACACATTTACAGCAGCTGTACCATCTGTTATGAGTTATGTCGATGGGCACAACAAACCCCACCCCCCTTGAACACAGCTTACCTGATTTACCCTAGCTTTTATCATCGCAAAAACCCATTTTTGGTTACTGTGACCTTTGACCTACACTCACCAAAATTTAATGGGCCACCTTACACCTTTCCTGAACATTTCATGGAAATCGGTCCAGTATGTTTTGCTTAAAGCTGCTTACAAACAAACAAAAAAAACAAACAAACTCAAACACAATACCCCTTCCACCTACCAGGGGACAGGGTAATCAAATTGACAAGAAATGTAACTAGAAAAGCACTTGAAGAGCACAGACCCCCACCCTGCCACTGATCATCACCAAACGTGTATCACCTGTTCCTTGAGCGAGTATAAACGTAACTAACCTCTCACATTATGGACAGGGGTTCATTTGAGCTGGATCCAGATAGAACAGGAACTCTTGATTTTGACCCCCCCCCCTTTGTGTTCCGCAACTTATTTGCGGATCTGACACCTCTCATGAATAAAAAAAAATACTTTTTTGAAAAACATTATAAAATGTACAAAGTCAATTGATATGTTTAATTTAAATAGCAAATCTTCATAAGTTCATGTCGTTTATCAAGATTCAACGCTATGTTAGAGTCGGAGATTTGTTTCTTGGAACACAAACCACGCCCCAAAACAAGGAAGGAAAGGGAAACCTAGACTGGAAAATTGGCACGTGAGAAGCAATCGAATCAAGAGGAACAAACGAATGGTGTTTCATTTCCAACAACATGTCTAAATGACAGATGAGTGTGATGTCCTTTTTTAATAAGAAGGAAGATGGAAATGTCTCAAAACGACTTAAAGCAACCAGCGATGGGGACAGCAGCATCTCTGCAAATCACAAGGCAAGCGGTGGAGCTAGCACAGCTACCGCCTGAACAGCTAGCTGCAAGTTCACGGACAGTTAGCTGCGGGTTCATGGGCAGCTCGCCACAGCTGATACAGCAGCGAATCAGGTTTTTTAGAGTTTGAGTCAAAACAAGAAGTCATAATTAGTGGAAGACTGACGCTGGAGCTATAAGATTAGCTTCAAATGACTGAACGGAATATAACTGTTCATTTCAAAAAGACTGGTTTATATTAAAAAAAGATTAGATTTGTGGTTGTGCTACAGAAACACCTTCACTGCTTTCTCCACCTTTTATTTTCTACATACAAGTAAAGGTAAGTATTTTCACTTCGACTTGTGCGTGTCAGGATTATAATAAAATGATAGCAGTGGAAATAGCCTAAACGAAATGAAAATACACTGCCTGGCCAAAAAAAAGTTGGTTTGGATTACAGGAGACTGACACTCAATTTAACTAAGCTAATAGTAACAGATCCTTCCATGGGTAAATACGCCAGTGGTTAATAATGTTTCAGCTGGAACACTCTATTTAATCTTAACTGATGCAGTAAGTGTCCTCTCATATCTGTGATGTTTAACAGATTGGACACCACCAGGATTGATCAGGATCATTATGCTTGTGAGAGAATACTTGAGTGACCATGAGACATAATTTTCACACAAAAATTAGCCTTCAAAAAGTCCAGACTCTAATTTGAGAGAGTTGAAGAGTTGATGCAGGAGAATTGATCATCATCATTAATCAGAAATTCATGCAACTATGGATGGAAAAAAAATACAATAAACCTTATTGCGACACCAAAGGCGGTGCAGTGCGACTATTTTTTTGGGATGTGCAGTGTAAAAACTAAAGAAAATGTACAATGAACAATTTAAAACTAAAACAAAAGTGAACTGCTTCTAAAATCAGCTCTATTTTCCCATTTTTTGTAAGAAATCGCATAAAAAATTTCTCATTATTCAGCACTTACATAGGGTCTGTAGGAATGCCCCTCCAGTCAGATGTCTTTGGTTTTTTTTTTAAATAATTGGGGTAGGCCATGTGTTGTGAAAATCTGATGTTTAAAATTTTTTTTATATCTGTGTTAAAACATTGCATAATAACACAATAGATCTGCATGTGTAGTGCGTTCATATAGCCAAAATGTTTATAGGTTTGAGGTTTTGAAAATCTGGTCCCTACTGATTTCCAGTACCTCCCCCAACCATTGACCTCACTGATTAAACTTAAACTTTAATACCTTTATTAGCACATGGTGATTGGATACATTGGAGTGGTGAATAGTAACAGGAGAAACAAAGATATTAGTAATGTAAAGTAGTCGTTCTTCAAAGACAGACAAATGTTGCCACAATCATTCATATATATATATATATATATATACACTGTAGATTTTGCAGTGTTAATTTGGAGACAATGGGACCAAATACACTCTAGAAGAAGTTAAATAAACTCTCTAAGTGTTGATTTAACACTGCAAAATTTACTGTGTGTATATATATATATATATATATATATATATATATATATATATATATATATATATATATATATATATCCTTGTATAATTGTGTTCCCTGTAAACTGCTGTATACCATTGGAGCCATTTGTTCTTCAAATAGGAAGACACCAAACAGCAATCAAAGCAGCAAAACAAAAAGAAAGGGATGCATTTACATGCTAACAGAATATAACAGCAACATTTGTTATTGTGATGACCGGATAATTGGTTAGCAGTACATGAGAAAATTAGAATAATTTCTGTTTGAACCGCTAGAAAATCTCATTAAATCTGAGCTCAACTCCAATACCCTGTTTGCTTTGGCTGTAGCCTAAGAACCCTATCATTTTTCTTCTCCTGCTCAAACGTGAACATGTTGAGCATGTCAGTCAAAATACATAAAACATAGAGTTTCAACCTTTCTAATAGCATACCGTTGTCCATAATTACAATTCTGTTCAGTATGCTTAAATAAATATGTTAAAGCTGGCCCTATAGGGTGGGTGACAACGCTGTGTAACTTAAAGTTTATTGTTTATTTAATAAGCAATAATACTAAGGTGGTGTGAAGGAGCGCAGGCAATACTACAATTGAGCCTCCATCACACCTGGATATTAGACTAACTGTCTGATCTTAATTCGACCTCATCTTGCAGCTTATTTAATTTGGCCAGCTCATAAAATTGTGTCAGGGGAAATTATGAAATCAAAAGATGGAAGTGGCAAACACAGGAACAAGACATAAATTGTCATGTTACTATTTGCTGTTGCAATATTGGGTAACTAATTGAAGTCCATTATTTGATATTGGGTATTTTATTATTTGTCACTTTACATAGTGTGATTTCCTTCTCTCCATTATTTTTATATGTACCTCTGGAGAACACACAATACCTTTATACATGCAATAATAGCAACACCCTGACACTTTGAACACACAAACCCCACACAAGTGCATGTTTTATTCAGTTGGAATGTGACAAAGACCCAGGGGATCTTATGGAAAATTTCCCATGACAGTCCTAGAAATACTATAGGATACATTGATCTAAACTCTGGACCAGAATCAAGGCAATCACCTCTTTCATTTCCTTAGGGGCCTACATTAGCTCCCCTTTTTTGTTTTCATATGGTCAGTACTGTATCTGCCTGTGTTGGATATAAACGCTTTAAGAGCTTTGAGTTTGTGCTATCCAGGGCGGGCTGATTCCCGTTGTGTACTTCCAAATCTACATTTCTTTGACTTTGTTATAAATTGATGCGGTGCCAAACACTGGACCAAAGGTGACACCTGCATAAGGGTAATTTCAGAAACAATAAAAACTTAGCTATGAATGACCGCTGGCATTTCTGTGCTCCACTTGTCTCTTTTCACAGGAGACCAAGTCAATGAAACACATTATTCATGGAACACTCGCCTAATTTGCCAGTGCCATTACCTTGAAGAAACAGCTGTTATTGCTTTCATGGTATGAGGGGTCAGTTATTGATCATTTCTGACAGATCGAGAAAACTGGCTTTCTCCTGGAGGAAAAGCAGCAGCGTACAACAACAACTAAAGTACATGTCAAGTATGCTTTTATTTTTTCACTCCAACTCCCTTTTCTGATCTGTCGACATTTAATCCAAAATGTAGCTAGAGTTTAGGGTTTGGCCCCCAAGTAATGTTTCTGACTGAGGGACCCCAAAACCTTACAGAGCAGACAAAGATGACCTCATTTTAATCTGTTGTGAAATTACTTTTTTTTTTTTTTTTTATCACTTTTCTGCAGTCTTCGTGTACCATTAAGTTTATTGGTTTATTTTCTTGTGTTTTATGACTGAGTTTTACTATTCTAATTTATTCTCTGTGTTGCTTTATTGATTGTTGTTGGTATTATATTTCTCTCTCTCCCTCTCTCTCTCTCTCTGTTTTTCTCTCTTTCTCTCTTTCTCTCTATATATAAATTTTCAGGGTTGCTGTTTGGTGGTTTTACCATTTAAAGCACTTTGGAAAGGTGCAAAATAAATGTAATGGACCAAGCTGAATACAGAAAAAACCTCTCAGAGGGCGCAGACTATCCAAGGCAGATCAGCCCCACCTCTTTAAATGACCTAAATGACCGATAGGTTTCACTTTCACTTCTGCTAGTGGTGGTCCGCACATGTGGACGCATGGACAAAATGAATTATAAATTGCTGAATCTCCCTGTTGTGACACTGGTTTGGTGTGACCTCAGATGTGTTTCCACCATTTTGTTAGGACCCTCTGGCCCAGTTTTTGTTCATTAACCCATAATAATGCCAGCTATATAGAACCCTTTAGTATCCGTACAATAGAAACAAAATTAGACATTAACTGTGATGTTTACTATACAGGTTTACTAAATGTACACACGACAAAAAGACTCAAAAACTTATGGACGGATTTAGTTAACATTTTCTGGATATGGTGGGATGGTCACAAGGAACAAATGATCCGGAAGAGAGCCTGAATTCTGGATCACTTTAAAATGTATTCTCCATTTACCGCTATGTAAAATTTCACAGTGATCCAGAATCCAGGATCTCTTCCGGATCACCACCAAATGTAATCATTTGTTCCTTGTGATACTCCCAACACATCCTGACAATTTCAGCAAAATCCATCCATAAGTTTTTGAGTTAACTTACCCCCCCCCCCCATAACCTCCTTAGCGGACCTCTCTGCATTTGAAGGGGGGAGGTCTGTCTTGGCGGAGGCTTGCGCTCTTGAGTGCTTTTCTAGTTTTTTTTCTGTACAAGAAAAGTATAATAACAATCTCTATCATAATACTGGAAGTGTGTGTGTGTGTGTGTGTGTGTGTGTGTGTGTGTGTGTGTGTGCGCGCGTGCACACGCGCACACAATTCTGAGAAATTGAGATGTTTTTAACTGGCTAATTTGGTCCCTACAGTAGAGGAATAGTCCCATCTCCACATTAAATATCACAGTAAGTTAATAGGTCCAATATTTTGGGACATATTAGTAATTTTGGAATACAACAGTCATATCGCTCAGTTGACCAGAAGTGCAGTACACACTTGCATGACAGGAAAGGAAGTTACAGAAACAAGGCATTTGCAAACTTTAGTCCCTAGATATCCATGTTAATATGACCCATGGTTCATTTTGCTAGTAATAATAAGATAAGACATTATAAATTGATTTGACTTTATGATAATAGATGTTAATTCAGGTGCCTCTCGGTCAGGGTATTTCGCCACTGAATTTATTGCAAATTGCTTCCACACACGAATGATAATTAAATGAATTTCTGCCAGTTGTTGTCATTATTATGCTACTTGTTCCCTTTAGTTTTAATTCTATGCAGCAAAAAGTGATGATTTGTGTCTCGTGTGTCTCCCATTCCCACCCTGATGTTTAATGATGTTTTTTTTTTTATGGTTGAATATAAATCAACTAATCATAGTTCAAACGTGGTTGTCTGTTTAATTTTTCTGGTCAGTGGTTAAATGTGAGGAGGTTTTCCTGTTCCATCTTCCGTGGAGCCACAAACACACAGATAGACAGATAAAAGCCCCGCCATCCCTGCACTCACACACAGAAAAATACACACTCTCATATAGAGATGACTGATAGCCCTGGGCTCTACTCTGAAAATGACAAGTGCCATCCATAACAGGCAGGCAGGGGCTGGTAAAGTGATTACGTTCATAACACACAGTGTCCTGGTAAACACAGCTGGCACCATGTCTGTCACTCTAGACATGAAGGCAAATTGCTCAGTCCATGTAAAATTATGGATTGTGTTTTAGGTTCATCCTAACAGAGGGTTGTCATTGACACAGCAGATGGATGAGATCTACCTTTATTCCACTTCACTTACTGTTGCAGTGACTGCCTGAACCCAAGGATGTCAGCAGCAACGTGATAAAAGACTAGAACTGATAAGATCCTCAGAGGAGAACACTTAAAGTCTATTGTGAGCATGTGGAGCACATTATAAACTCGTTAAAGCTCACTATCAGATAATTACATGGATCATAATTCATTAGAAATCTAGCACGACTGTATAATGAGATTTTTATCAGACAATGCCATGTCCTGCCAGTAATGATGGTAATGTGAATGTCCAGTGATTTTATTATGATAATATGTAGAAATGTAAGGCAAAGGCAGCTGGACCTTCTATTCTGAATTTGATCAACTCCTCTACACAAATGGTACATTAGTCCTAAAACATTCATTTCATTGAAGGAAAATTTGAGTACGTAACTGAGGAAAATTCATGTATAATTTTCCAACAAGAAATATGTTGTAACCAGATGAGCAAAATCTTGATGCATTTCATTTTCATAGAAGAAAAGAAGGTTGGGGCAGAGTAATGGATTCATTGTCTTTAACTGTGCAAACAGATAAACAGGTAACATTACTGACTTACAGGAAACTGTTACGATCTACCTAACCATGATGCAGAGTTTCCATTAGGGAATTGAATAGTGTTTGAAACCTGTTGACAATGAATCAAAGAGTGGGTGATTAAAAACAGTCAGTATCCACATGCCACACCCTCTGGCGACAACAAAGAAACAGACTTTTCATGAAATGAATTAAAATAAATGAATAGTACAAATGCAGAAGGTACCAGTTTGAACATAAGTCAAGAGTGCTATTTAGACGAAAGGTCACAATGTGGACCATTTGTTTATGTCAGTAAAGTAATAACCCCAAAAAATATCTTCATCAAATGATGGCAAGAAGTAAATTCAGTTCCTTCATTCTGAGCTCATGATGTTCATGTGGGATCTAAAATAGTTCTCAACAGAATTGTCAATGATCTTCCATTATCTTTGAGTTTTGCAACACATTTTTAAAAATTTGTAATCAAATAAATGAAAGAAATAATACATGCTGAGTGTAAGTTCTGTACACTTAAGGCCCATTTTATGTATGTAAACATGCAAGAGCAAGTATATATATATATGTATATATATATATATATATATATATATATATATATATATATATATATATATATATATATATATATATATATATATATACACACACACACACTGTATATGCAGGAGTTACATGACACCAACAATGAATGGAATAGACGTCAGAAATAATGGCAGTTCAAGACAATATTGTACTTAAAGAAAGAATTGAAGTCTGTTGACTAAGGTCTGCTAAGCTTCAGTGTGAGCAGATCATGTGTGGGCAGAGCAGAATGGAAAGAAAGCAGAGGAGACAAATATAATGATGACATCCACAAAAGCACAGAAATGACTTTTGTATCTTTTTATAATTGTAGTAAACTTGACTGTATATATTCGATTCTAAAACTCCTAGTCCTGTTAAAACTACAATAAGGAAAATGACACAAGGAAAGAAGTCAAATAAAACCAATAAAACATTGGCTTCCTCTCCTTCTTTCTTTACAAATGCTTTATGTTAATGTTTTATACATATACGTTTTGAACTTGCATTTGTAAAACCATGTTATTTGATATCGGAGTGTGAAAGTGAGATCAAACCTGGGAGTAGGAGAAAACGAGGCGTCAGAGGACAGAAAGATAATTAGCAAGTAGCTGTCACAACAGGATCCTGTTGAATGACAACATTATTCGTTTCTTCCGTCAGTGGCCCATCATCTAATTAAAAGTGGCACCCTATCTTTCACTTTGCATCCAGTGTCTGATCATCAAACCAATGTGTCACAGTTTCCCCCATCACCTCGAACGCCTCGCCATTGTTTTCAGCGCCACCATTTCCTGATATGCTCCAGGGTTTACATTGCATGCATTGCAGGAGATTTAAATAGAACAATATTGGGAGGACATCTGTGACTCACTGTGCCTTTTGGGTAATCACCTCATCAAGGCACTGTACAGTAGACAGTACCGTAGTAGATCAGCTGTAGGGAGGCTGCAATGCCAAGCATGTGAGAAAGTCAACTTCATTCTAGTGTCCTATTTTTTTTATGTACTGTTGATGTAAAAACAATGGACCGTCTTTCAATGTAAATCTAATATAGATTGCAATAACGCATTTTTTTTTCAAAGAGTTCCCCCTTTATTTTATTTTATTTATTTATTTTATTTGTTTCTTGTTACCTATGTTCCATTGTAATCTTATATTGTATTTGGTTCACATTAATTCTTAGACACCCTGTCTGTCTGGCAGAAATGTTTGTCTTACTTTGCATTTTGTTCAAACTGCCTCAGGTTAAGGTTTTTTTATTTATTTATTTGTTTGTTTGTTTTGTCAGGCTTTTTCTGTCCTTTGTCCTACCTGCTCTGTCAGAAGCTTTTGGTTGACTTCAGTGTCAGTTAGTTACATCACAAAATACTTCAGGGCTTTAAATCCTCTTATTTACCACCTTATTTTTTGTCACTGTATGAAGTAATGTGGAAGGATATAGTACTTAGCATGTCTGTCTATCTGTTATTAGTCATTTCTAGAGAAAAAACAGGAAAGATTCAATGTTTTTCCACCAAATTTGATACAATTAGTTGGAATGACATGTTTTCCTCTGTAGCAACATGTGAGATACACAAACGACAAAGGATGTCACACAACAAATGGAATTACTTCACTTTCTGGGTAAAACATTAGATATCTTTTTCCATCAAATTTACTACAGTGGGCGGCATGGTGGTGCAGTGGTTAGCACTCGTGCCTCACAGCAAAAAGGACCCTGGTTCGAATCCCACACCAGACCTTTCTGTGTGGAGTTTGCATGTCCTCCCCGTGTCCGCGTGGGTTTTCGCCAGGCACTCCGGTTTCCTCCCACCATCCAAACACATGCACTGATAGGTTAATTGGTTAATCTAAAATTGGCCATAGGTGTGAATGTGAGAATGATTGTTTGTCTATGTATGTTCAGCCCTGCGATGAACTGGCGTCTCATACAGGGTGTACCCCGCCTTCGCCCATTGTAGCTGGATTAGGCCCCCAGTGACCCCCGCGACCCTAGTGAGGATAAAGCGGGTTCAGATAATGAATGAATTTACTACAGTTTGTTAATTATTTGTTGAAATGGTTCTTTTTGCTGTATGGTCTTTTGCTGTACCACGATTTGGTTGAATATTTTTGAAAATTAACCCTTCTCATGGTACTTGACCTGTCCTAGTGTGTTCATTTGTTAGAAAAGAAAACTACTTCTATATTCTCATTCAACAGTGGGTTTCAAATATCATGTGATTCAGAAGAACATTTAATGTAATATTTTTACTCTTTCTTTGTCTAAGAATGAATGAAGAAAAACTACAGCTACAGTATGTGTTTTATAGTGCAACTCAGACTGAAGTGAACAGAAGTTTTCTTTTATTTAGATAGTTGACTTCAGTTCAGAATAGTTTATTCATCCCAAATGGGCAATTCATTTGCAACTTTTACATGTATAGAGCAACCATCAATTAAGGAAACAAGAGACACATGGGAAATCATCAATCAATAATTAAATTCCCAAAATAAAATCACTTATCCAAAATCCAATACATAAATCCCTTAAAGATGGTCTTTTTCATCTTAAATGGTATCTGTGTTTAAGAGCTTAACAGCAGAAGGAATAAAAGATTGTTTTATTTGATTTGTGTTGTTTGATGGTAGCATGTAGCTGTTTTCCAAATGATTTTTCATCCACAGCTCAGCTTTTCTATTGAAGTTACTGCCATTTATTGACTGGAATTAATTATATTGCCATTATGCTGCAGTATGGAGCCTCTAAATAAAATAAGACTTTAATAATACTTTCTTCAGTATTGTTGCCAAGCGGCTGGTGGATATCTTCCTCAAGAATGGGTACATTGACACTTCTGTGCATGAAGGTGGAATGTCTGGTGTGCCAGGTTATGTAGTGCATACAGGTGTGGTCACACAGCTCCTCAGAGAAGCAAGGGGGAATAAAGGAGAAGTAATTTTGTTCTGGTGGGTAAGACTAGGCAGTTTCAACAAGTTATTGGGAACGTTGTTGCTCAATATTTTTTTAGGGTTTCAGCATTAACATGAATTATGAGGACCACAATCTGACAACACTCCAAAAAATGTCAGATCAATGTATTTTTTACTTTCTCATTTATATTAGAACTTTTGTAAATTACAACAAAATTTGCATTTTTCTCATTTTTCAACCATCACAGTTTAATAACTGCTTCATCTGCACCTCCTTGCTGACATAAGGGTTTAGGTGCCAAAGATGCTAGGTTTTTAAGAAAACATACATCTCTAGGGTATAATAGGTTAATTGTTGAAGTGAGCAGGTTCAAAAGGGAGAAAATAGTTTTTGTCATTTGTTATGAACCTAATCATTGCAATATTATATTAAAAAATGTGAAGCAACACCTTCTTGTTGAAACCGTCTGGTGTTACCCTGAGTTATATCTGGTCAATGCCTGAGGCTCAATGCCTCACATGCTGGTGTCAGAGACTCTGGAGAGCACCATGTTCCAGCTACATTTTAAGACCTAATTTCTGATCATTACAGTGAATTCAGTCTGAGAGTCTCAGGAGGGCCAATCACATCTGAGTAGTATTGGCTGGAGGTGGGAATCCTCACAGGCTGCGCTGTCTCAGCCGTCCTGTTTGCTGCAGCAATGAACATACTGGTAAAATCCCCAGAGCCATAGTGCAGAGGCCTGAGATCAAGGTCCAGGATCCAACAACCACAAATCTGTGCCTTCATGGACAACCTGGCAGTGACTACTGAGTCTGTGCATGGAGCAAGATGGATCTTGTGTGGGATGGAGAGGGTGATGAAATGGGAGAGGATGTCTTTCAAACTGACAAATTCAAGCTCTTTCTTTCTTAAAGAAGGGCAAAATTTCCAAAAAATTCCATCTTTCTTTGTCAGGAATATCTATCCCCACCATCTCAGAGACTCCTGTACAGAGTCTTTGGAAACTTTTTGACTTGAGCCTCAGAGACAGGGCTTTCAACAAGAAGACCTGTGAGGAGCAAGAAGGTTGGCTGAAGAGCATTGACAGGACAGGTCTATCAGGAAAATTCAAGGGGTTGACTTAGTAGCATGGCATTCTACCTAGGATACTTTGGCTCTTGGACCTTTATGAGTTCTTAATTTCCACTATTACAGACTTGGAGAGAAGAGTCAGCCACTACCTGAGGAGATGGCTGGGCCTAACATGGAGCTTGAGTAACATTGCTCTCTATGGAAACGGCTACAAACTATCACTCCCCCCAAGTCCACTGAGGAAGAGTTCAAAGTCTTCATGAGTGAGAGGTGCTGCTGGGAATCGACAGACCCAAAAGTTTCAGGAGCAGGGGTGGCAGTCAAGACCATCAGGAAATGGAGAGCAGAGGAAGAAGTGGAGCAAGCAGAGTCTCATTTGTATCATCGAGTCTTGGTGGGGGCTTTAGCCAGAGGAAGAGCAGGGCGAAAAACCCCTGCTATGAAAAAGTACAGAAGAAGGACCACAGACAACTGGTCCAGAGAGATGGGGAGCAGCTGTGTAGGAGGAGCAGTCCAGCAGGGCAATGGGGATGAGGTAATAAGCTGCCTGGACCAGATGGGAACAAGCGGTTGAGAGAAAGATCACCTGGACTGAGCAGAGCCACAGTGCATCACATTCCTTGTCCAGGCTGTCTATGATCTTCTCTCCAGATTATCCTGTCTGCGGTGCTGGGGGTTGGATGTATCACCATCATGCCCCCATTGCCAGAAGAGAAAGACCCTCCAGTACATCTTGAGTTGCTGCCCAAGAGCTCTGGGAGAAAACCATTACTATTGTTGGCACATACAGGTCCTTCAAACCATTGCTGATGCCATTTGTTGTGTTGTCACCACCTGCTGGAGGACCCAACCCAGGAAGCATACTATCAGCTTCATTAGAGCAGGAGAGAAGCTAAGAACTGCCTGTTAAACCACATGACTTCTCAACACTGCACAGGACTTGCAGCTGTCAGTGGACCGTGACAAACAACTGAAGTTCCCCCAGCATGTAGCCAAGACCACCCTTACACCTGACATTGCAACAAAGAGCATGGTTATCCTGGAGCATATAATGCTATGGGAGGAGTGGATGGAGGAGGCATCTTAACATAAGAGGAACAGACCTAATCATTGAGTGAGACAGACAAGGCTCAGAAGTCAGGTTGAAGTAGGGTGCAAAGGCTTTGCACTGAGCATCACAGGCATAAGGGGGAAGAAACCCATGTTGAACAGTACAGAGGTGACAGAGAAAGCATCTGAATGGCCTCTGGATGAAGAGAGGTGAACTGAGGGCACATGCTGAGGCCGATCAACCTTGGCAAGGTCATCTGAGGAGGCGGCCTTGTATCAGAAGGTGTATCATATTAACAGACCAGTGGAGTACCACTGAAAATCTCAGAAACTACAGTTTTTAAAGCATATGAGCACAATTAGTACTTCAAGAGGGATTGAACACTTTTGAGGAATAGCCACTTTTTTCACAGACCATGGTCTTGGTCTATAAGGGTTAAACTTTATATATTTGTTGAAGGTGCTATTGTCTAAAACTACTCAACTTTCAGTGAGTGAAGTCATAGACTCTGAACTAACATCAGTGATAAGTGCCACTTGGTGGGCAGAAAGATATACCATTTCCTAATGACCCTGGCCGAGGACAGCTATAATATAGTAAAAAGCAGTTTTTTTGCAGTGTTATTAGTCCATGCAGTGCACAGTTAGTTATTCTTCAGATGCAATGATTGTTTTTTATTCTAATATGACACATCTTCCACCTGGTTTCATTATTTTCTATATTTTTCTGAGCTGGAAATTCAACATTCCACAAAGAAATAACAAAATAACAGGAATTCAACATAATATTCCTTCCAAAACCATTATCTGTGTACACTGGTTGGGTTTCAGCAGTTACACATTTTATTGAAACGCCTCTGTTCTGGGCTTGAAACCAGTTAATTAGATTCCATCCTCCTATGGTCCATTCTGCATCAGTGCAGAAGGCCAATTTGTCTTGACCGCCTACTCTGGAATGAAAGACTGCCAGGCCATTTTCTCCACAGTCCCCAACAATTGTAGCTTTTGTCTCAAGCTGCCGTCATGCCAACATAACAGAGCCACCCAGCTGTTTTGTGCTCAGTCTTCAAACTACCATGACACGGCCAAGACGCTTGTTAAGAGTCAAATATTGGACAACCGTCACTTTGGAGCTTTTAATGACAATCTTAGCAGGCCCAGGATTTAGTTCTGTGGACTTAAATGAAAATTATTTGACACTTTCCACTATTCTCCAGAGGGAGCACAGCGATATTGTTTGACCCCTGAGTGGGAGTTTGGATATCGCAAGGACTGTTGAGTAATTTCCCAGAAGAGAACAAGATATTAGTTGGAGGACTGTCCTATCTTTCTCACACACCCTGCGATGCCTGAATAGAGTGCTAAAGTTTCTACAGAAAACGTTTTTGTCAGGACAGTTTTGATACATGTCAAAAAATGGTGTTCCTACCTTGGAGTCTTAGAAGAAGTAAGTGTAGATGAAACTTATTTAGAAACAACAAATATGAAAAGAGGAGGTGTGTCAAGTCTGAGCAGTTCATTATCAACTCTTTCCTCTGGTGTTCACACCGTGGTGTGTGCTGTAAATTTGAAGATTACAGCCACATGTCACGCCTTTATAAAGTGCATAGAGATTACTAATGGTGACCATGATGTAAAAATAGACAGCAACTTCAATTGAAATGCACATGTGCTACAGCCAGTCTCTGCACAATTTATGACTACTGAAAAAATTAGACGATAAATCCATTTACTCCACAGAGTCTTTTCTCTGCTTAATGTCTGCAGAGAGTTCAGTGATTATCTCCACACTGATGCACCTGAACCAGTCAACTCATGTATGTGTGTGTGGTGTGAAGACCGACAGGAAAGCACACGTGTGGTTTAACCTTCGCTGTAACACTGAGAAAAATCCGTTTTCATGCCGATAATGCTCTCTTCCTACTTACTATGCTAATTTGCTCTGTGATCACATGTTCCACTTTATTGTATAGTTAAAATGCAGCACGAACTGTGAGCAGAGTTTTAGTCACTGATATGTTTACTCAGAGGATGTTTAACAAAAAAAAATAAAATAAAATACTGTAATGAATTTTACTTTTCAAAGATTTTGTTTTCATGGCATGAGGCAAAGAAATCCCTTTTTTTATGGAAATGAGGGTCAACAAATGTCCAGATTGGAAAAATATCCTTCAAGTGATTGATTTCACAAAGGGCTAAGTTTTGATTTTCGCTTTTTCAACAATTGCATCACTAGAAGATGGCAAACAAATAGTGTTTCATTAGAGTTCTACAATGATCGGTTCTGCAGATGAATAAGTACTCTATTGAATTCCACAAATAGTGTGTGATTATATGAAATTATTACTTTGTTCTGATTCTATTTGTCATATTTGTTAACTTCTACACGTGATTCTTTTGAAAATAGTTCCTCCTGATTATTTTATGCTGAGAAGAATTCAGATTGTTAACAAGTGTACAGCATACAAATGTAGTTAAACAAGCATATTATTATGGATTTGGCTCTTTTTTAATTGTGTCTGAAACAACGAAAACTTAATTTGTCCTTTGTAATTTAGCAAAGGAACTGAAGAGATTTCATTTAGTTTTGCCCAGAAGAAAAACAAAAGAGAAAGAGGTGGTCTGAAAATGACATTTCTGATGCAAACCATTTAGTCTGTAAAGGGAAGAAATACTGGGAAAGTAATAGGGGAACCGAAGTGAGTGCCCTCTCTTCTTGGATGCAGACTTCCATTTCGAGAAAAGTGCAGGTATCTGTACCTCTTCAGATTCCATTTGAAGATCCCTGCCTGACCATCTTTCTGTGTTATTACCACATCTCAGATCACGATGCTCTCAGGTAAAGAGTTGTCTAGCACAGAAGAAGTTCTCTGCCATTATGTCTGACGTATAGAAATGGAAAACCAGAACATGGTGTGAGACAAGTGCTGGGAATTGGAGGTTTACTGAGAAGAACCATTATTGCTTCTAAAAAATATGCTAAATGACATTCTGATGTGAAAGATACAACAATAAGTAAGCTTAAAACCTCAAATAAGACCAACTAATGTGATTTTTCTACGACATAAAAAATTTAATTTGAATACAAATCTGAGGCCTCTTTTGGCTTTATTGTTTTTGTATGGTTGAATTCAGCCTACATTTTTTTTCTCATCTTCATTTCAGATAAAATAAGAAAATATAGAAAACTTTAGATGCTTCAAAACTGAAATAAATGTATTCTCACGGTTAAAATCAGTATTTAATGTGACTCATTTTCCTATGATAAGAGGCAAGACAAACAGGAACATCTGACATATAGAAAGAAACATGGAATAAAACATCAGGAATTACTGTAATGCAATAAAACACAAAAAAGGCTTAAAGACATGTTCAGTACAAAGGGATGGTAACAAATAATACTACCACTGGTTTATAAAAGCAGCTTTTTCCCTAAAATGTTTTTTACTGTTGTATATACTTCATATAGGGTACATCCAGATTGTATCTTAATACAAAGATTAAGAAATGCATATGTGGAGTCATTATAACTCTACTAAACCAGCAAACCTAATGTTGGCCTATTTCTTATGCAAGTATAATAAGTTTTGTCATACTGTCAACAATCCAGATCTGAATTGTGACTTTTTTTTAAGAGTAAAACATGATCTTATGACTCATAAAATTCTATAATGTCCATGAAAGCTACATAAGTACAGAAAGAGGAGCATAGCAACCATGTGGATATTCTGCTCTTGGATATGTCTGTGTTATATATGTTTACTGTATATGCTACACAGTATGTTCACAGATGTTTAAAGGCAGCTATAAAATATTCTATATATATTGAGTGAGTGCTCAGTGGCCTTGATCACTGGTCACCTTATCACATTGTCACAAGATACGGCATAAACCTAGTGTGTGCAGTTTTAACTTGTCACTAAAAGCTGATTTAGGCTTTTATCTAAGCTTTAAAATGGCACCTGCTGCACAGTTATGACAGTAGGACCATCTAGTGGCTAAAACATGAAACGCTAAGACCAGCTGGATCTAAACAATTGCTGGCAAGCGGTCACTCTGTTTGGGAATGCTTGAGAAGAGCCCCCAGGGAATGAGAGACGTCCATAACAGGAAATCAGTAGAACTCAGCAGACAGCACAATGCCGCTCTTCATCACACAGTACAATGCGGCGCTAGTCAGACAATCCTGCTGCCAGATGCATCTGATGATCACAAAGATGGCTCAGCCACCTCTGACTGACAGCCGCTGAGCTGTTGAATCATGGGCTGGATTTCTTTATTATTTATTATGAAACTACATGTATACTACTGTTTAAGTTTCATCATAACAAAATTATTTTCACTGAGATATTTATGTTAAATGTATACACATACCGTCGCCCATAAAGTTGAAGGACATAGTTTTTCCCCCTTCTCATGCAATGATTGTAACAATGTGATTTATTCTTCATGAAAGTGTAACTGGGACTTAGTTTGTGATCATTGTGCCTGGTGATTAGTGATGTGTAAAAATAGGAATAAAAAGAGGAATATGTCTGAAAACAAATTTTATGGGTGACAGTGTATAATGAAATGAAAGTACGTATTTAATTTTAGTGACACGTTTATAAAATAATGTAGTAAAATGAAAATACTGTGTAAATATATTGCAGTGACGGTGTCAAAGGTGTATTTTTCTATAACTTCGGGGCAACAGACAAATACACTGAATAGAATAGAATGTTATTTTCTCCATTCATATCCCAAAATCACACTGTTCTTTTCCATTGGTAAACTGAGTCACCCCTATAATAGAATTTATCTTTAATATCAACATTTCAATTTGTAAATTGAATCAAGTCTCTGTATTGTCTGAAGGGTACAAACATGATGTCATCTCCAGAAAAATCCCACACTTTTCCACATGCAGTTAAAAATAGACCCTAACTCTTCACAGCTGCCTTGGCTGGTTAAATGGGATAAGCATAGTGCATTAGCTGCAGCCAGAAGCCCCATATTTGCAGCATGTTGAGTCATTTTGATCTAATTTGTAAAGTCTGAATTTAGGAATAGGTCACTAATTTTCTGTAAATAGTCTACAACAATTGTAGGTTAATATAATCTGTCATTTCTCTTTCATCAAATAGTCTGTTACATTCCAGATGTATGACTACAAGAGATTTGCAAAAATATTTATGTTCTCAAAGTGATATCTACAAAAAGATGCAATGTTTAAGTAATAACTAAAGCTTCATATTCACATTTTTCTTGATGACTTCATACAAATGCCTAAAAATAAAAACAACTGCAGATGTTGGTTTCATTTAATGATTTATTGACATTTACTTTTTTCCACCATGGTGTCTCTTGATACCAATAGTATTTACCATAAAGTTTCTTTTTCATTTAAATTACATTTATAATGTTTTACTCACATACACATTTATTGTTTCATTTTCTTATTGCAATAAACAAGAGTAGCCAGAATGAGTCAGGTATTGCTACAGTTTGCCATACAAACTCTTTGTCCCTCTGACAATGAAATTCAAAAATAACTTTATTGGCAAGACAAAATTACACCAAAGCCTCTCCATCAGAGGGCAGAATAAGGCTAAGGCTAGTAGCCTAAACACAGCTAACATGAAATACCTGCCCAGAACATAGGAATCTAACATTTATTTCCCATATGTGAATAATGACAATGAATTGGTTGGAAATACCACAGTATGAGCATGTCTGTGGTGTTGCTACTTAACTGACCTACCAGGGACACAATTGCAGTACTTTGAGTATGTTGGGTTATTGATCAAGTCTCCAGAATGATCAATCAATTTTCCCAATCCAAACGTGCAGGCTTTTGTCTCCAATATTGTGTTAGGCCACTTTATAGCTCCAGGTTGTCTCTGTCTCTGATTGGTGGGAAGTGGAGAGAAAGCAGGTCCCAACACACACTAGAATACATATGGTACACACACCAACAGGAAGGAGAGCACGGATCCTGGAATAGCATCTTACTCACAAAATGAACTTTGCAAAGAAGGTTTGTTCATCGAAAAATTAAAAAAAAAAGCACAACGGTGGGAGCTGACTCCAAGCCAGCTTCTTCTTTAAGTAATGGCATTGTTAAATGTTCTTCAGGACTTAAAACACATTTCTCACACAGAAAAAATGGAGAAAAAAAAAAAAAGCAATTCAGTAAATCCAACTAAAAATAAGCCTGTTGAGCAAATCTAGCTTTAATCCCTTGATACCTGGCGTTGTACCCTGTTCCCCAAGCAGAGATTACCATAGTAAAAAGGCCCTTTAATATGAAGGGCCAGTCCGTAAGCCCAGCTGCACCTCTGCCAGTCTATATACCCCTCTCAATCCCTTCAAGGGCTTTTACTCCTCATGGAAGAACAGAAAAGTCTGTCAGCTGGCGTACTCCCAGTTTACACACGACTCCAGACAACATGTCACAACATGTCACAATGATAACAAGTCACTCTGATAAAAATTGCTCATTGCATTGCAATATTCAGACAAAGGTAAGACATTAGAGCTCATTGCTTCTCAATGAAAGGGCACAGTGTACATCTTGTTCAGAAAAGGGTGATAGTTTCAAGCTGTTAAGCAAGATAAGTCTACTGCTGCTTAGCTTTGTGGCTCCCCGCTGAATCAGTTGGTCTGCCTGTATGTCTGTCTGTCTGGGATAACACTTATATAGTAATCCATCACCCTGTGATTTCCCTCTCTTGTTTTCTCTTCGTGGATGCAGTAATTAACATTTCTACCTACAAAAATAGTTTCATTTTGTTTTCAGATTATTTTTTTTTTTAAATATGTGATATAAATGCAAAACAAGAGGTCAAACCAAACAAAACAAAGTGCTCACCAGTCATTGTTAAAGAAAGCTAATCATGGTGTGCTTCATGGCTTTCAGTTGTAAGAGAGAAAATATTGATAGATGCCTTGGGCCAGACGTTTCTGCCCCTGCTCCTGGCAGCCTCGCTGGGCTTCTTGCTTGGTTGTCACGCCAGCTCAAGATCATTTCTCCGAGAATGTATTTGGCTTTCATCTTCCACTCTATAATTTTTTTCCCTTCCAGCATTATGGCTGCCATTGTCAGTGTGCCCTCTACTATATACTCATATGAACTGTTGGGTTTGAAAGATGGGGGTAAGTAAGGAGCAGGAAGAAGAGGAGGAGGACAGGGTAAAAATGGTCAACCCAGTGATGCAGAAGCCTGACCCTGCAGGATCCCAATGTAAGGCTGCATGCTGAAACGTAAATGCATCAGTACACAGGTTCACACTGAGGTCAAAGCGCCCACCTACACTGTGGGAGTTATGAAGCTCTCTAAAGCATTCATTTTGATTGCCAATTATGAACGAACTATGACTGAACGAACTGTGATCTCTTCAGCAAATACCTTTTTATAACTGTAAGTCTGGCAGAGATTTTTACCATCAAAATAATCTATAAGATATAAGTAGTACTGTGAAGGTTGCTTCTTTTGTAAAAGGGCACATATTCCTACTTGTAGTCTGGAATTACCTACTATAATGATTTCATCAATTGTAACTTTTTATTATTCTTTTACTTTTTATTTTGGCGTCAAAAGTATTTTCTACCTTTAGTCAATGAAATATATATACAATGGTGTTAGATCCCTGGATGGAATTTGGACAGAAAATGTTTCTGTCTTAGGATGTGGTGAATTGAATTGAATGAATTTATGCAGAACCTCAAAATGAATGGAATTGATCCTGTGGCCATCCTACACTTAAATCTGCCCACTAAATGAAAGATACAAGAATATACTCAGAATGTAGATACACTCAGGTAAAATCCAATTTTTTTTTATTAGTATCTATGATTTCATTACACTTTACGTTTGCATAACTGGTAACACATCAGTGCAGTATGTACTAATGTGTGACTTCTGCTGTTTCTCCTATCTCCTCTTCCCTTTGGTGAGGCCCATCTCTGACTGATAGAGGTTGGCAGATGTGCCCTGTAGTAATTTTTTGTAAGTACGGTCTATTTTAAAACACAGATTTGTTCAGGCCTGTGTGTGTCTGCATGATGCCTGGGGTCGATCCATTCGCTGACCCGTGCCAACCCTCCTCTCACCTCACCTTCTCAGGAAATGACAGGGGAGTGCAATCCCCCCACAGTCACTTTTCTGCTCTTTCAAACCCCCCACCCCCCCCAACCGTCAGACATGTTCAGATGCGGCCACCACCTGCCTGTCAGCTGAAGTCATGTTTGTATCTAGTGAGGACCTAGTGTCACAATGGAACGTGTGCAGTATCGCAGAGGGTGCCACAGCTTCGTGTGGCGAATACAGCAAAGACTGATGGAAGCAGCTACCCTACTGACATAGCATTATTGTCTTGGTTTTTGAGGTGCATAGGATGAGAGGAACATGTTGAGCCATGATGACGGGAGAAAAAAAAACAACCTGGCCCCCGAATAATTATGCAACACTAGATGTGATTTCACGTTTTTCTAAAAAGGTCTGCATGTGTTTCTTCTGTAGCTATTGAGGCGACTGTGACAGGGCCACAGCACAGGGAGAGGTGAAATGTATAAAGGAGTTCGATGCATAATGAATATCTCTCCTCTGCTCATTCCATCTGTGAATCACTCAGAAGTCTTTGAAATGAAGGGAGAGTTTCAGGTAAAGGGAAAAAAAGAGAGACATATATTTCTACTCCTCTTCGCTGCTCCTTTTCCTCGCTTTTCTCTCAGTTATTATTTAAATGGTTGGATTTTTTTTTTCCCCTATTATTTGCTGTTTGTTGATCATATTTGTATCTTCACAGTGTGCTTTTGGAGTGGCTGTTCCTGACTGCTTTAGGTCAGAGGATGATGTGTCAGTAAGGGGAGAAGAGGATTGGCCCGTGCGTGGTGCGGATGGGCCCGGGGGCTGGTCTCAGGATGGCGTGGCTGAGAGGTGGGCCTTGCAATAGGTGATGGTGCGGGTGGGGTGCAGGAGCTGCTGCACGGAGAGCTAGTGGGTTTGAGGAAGCTGCAGCCGCCATTGCTGCAGCAACAGCCAAGGGGTTGGGCAAGAGCCCAGCACCCAAAGCTTTGGTGAGATCCTTGGAGAAGGTCAAAGAAGACTAAAATAAGAAACAACACAAGCCCAGAGAGAAAGAGGAGAGAGACAGAAATAAAATGATTAGTTCCAGAAAGTCTGCACATAGAGGGAAAACAGACCTCTGTCTGCAGACCCTTTTGATAATGTAGAGGTTTCAGTTAATATTTTCATTACTTAAGCTTCCTCTCATCTTTCTCACAGTACATCAACATTTGGAGGACACAGTAAAATGTTACAACAGTCATATTTGACTTGACCAATCTTTGGCTTATTCTGTTATTTGAGCTTTAGGAGGACAGAGCCAAAAGCACCACTAGGTTTTGACAAAGACCAATCCATAAACTCTAAACCCCTGCAAAGACCAATCTATATTATTACTGTTGGTGGCCTGTGGGTGTCAGGTTGTCAGACTGTGTCACACGAGTAAGAGTGCAACATTAAACTCACCGCCAGATCAGCTCCCCTGTGCTTCTTGTGTCGACTGAGGAGTGGGTTAGGCTTGCCGGCCATGCCGTCCCGGTGCCTTCGACTTGATATGTGCTGAAGAGGAGACGGGTAGATGCAGAGCAGTGTTAGCTAACCTCAGTAAATAAGTCTGACTTCAAACAGGCAAACTGCTAGGTGCTAAACAGTATGTCCTAAGGATGCTTAAAATATCAGCCTTACAATATGTATGTTTACAGAGTAATGACACAATCACAGTCCTACAAGATTTAAAAGACCACATTTACATATAGCTTAAGCTCACTGAACACCTCTGGGATGTGATCAAGAGGAAGACGAATGATCACAATCCATAAAATTAAGCTAAATTGCTTGCATTGTTATGCTTCAAGTGGCATAAAACATCAAAGCATGATACAAAAGTCGGGTTAGGGTTGGTTAGAAAAAGGGTTGGAAAAAGTCCTCATCTCTTACTGGGTAAAAACATATGAACAAACAACTGGTGCCCAGCACCACAAACCCTGCCCCCCTTGCACACATTTTACCTGATTTGCCCAATCTCTTATCATTGTGAAAACACATTTTAGGTGATTGTGACCTTTGACTTACATTCACCAAAATCTAATGGGATGAATTCTGAATCACCTCGCACCTTTCCTTAATCTTTCATAGAAATTGGTCCACTAGTTTTTGCGTGAAGTTACTTACAAACAAAGGCACAAACCGACCCAAAAACAATACCCCTCTCCCCTGCGGGCCACAGGGTAATGAGCACAGACCTGTTTTGTTTACATCATATGAAGTCTGAAAACACTGCAATCTTTTTGGACCAGTAATAGCCTTCTGAACATAAATACTTCAAATGACAGCATATTTATTGAAATGTTGAGAGAAATATTGTTGGTAGTTTGGAAACACTACACATACCTATAAAGCATAAAACAGTGGCCTCTTAATACTTCAGAGCTGTTTTTCAGCTGTCCTTCCAAAAAGAACATTTTGTTTTAAGAAAAAGACCCTGATAGATGGTCATGTTCTGGCTTAGAAATGTATTCATACCTTCCACGAGTAAAATTCTTGCACTAAAAATATTTCACTCCGTACCTGTTTAAGTTGCAGTTCAGAGTTGACCCGCACATTGCAGATCTCACAGTGGAAGGTTCGTTCCTGAGTGTTGGGGTCCACCGGGCCCCCTCCCTGTTCTCCACTGGGCTTAGGACCCAGACGGGGATACGCCTTAATAGGGCCCAGCCCACTCCGTGCTTCCAGGATGGTTTTGTGTTTAGTACCTGAAAGCAAACAGAAACATAACACACAGACACACACAGGTCAGCAATGTCATTAACTAAGATGAAATTACATATTTACAGGCTAATAGAATGAAGTAATACAGTGGAGATGAATCACTATTTATAACAGTGAGTCATGCTGTGTCTATCTCTGAACAAAATTGCGCCTGGTCTGCATTTCTTTATAACTCAAAGCACAGACGAGAAATAGTGACAGTGACAAATATCAGACCATGTTTTAAAAAAAAATAGGTAAAATATGCATCACTGGCTTGAAAATGACCACATATGCACAGCACACAGTGTATGACATTACACAGTTGTGTGATGTTACATTTTCACCACTAGAGGGCTGCAGACAGACAGCTGTACACATGCTTATGTGCAGGATGAACTTGGAGCCCTTTCAAATGCTAATATTATAATAAGTTACTCATAATGTTTGGGTTAGTAGAATTGGAAAGAAGGGGTTATACATTTTACCTACAGGAAATTAAATCACCATATGTGCCAATATCAGTGACTCAGAGCCGAACCAGTAAATCCTTACTGTCAAGATTAATAGTGTAGATTGTAAACGTCAAAGGAATGTAAAAGTAGATTTTTATTAGAAGCAGATTTTGTATTGGGATAGATATTTGTAGAGTGACATTTAAGTCCTGCCACCTGTTCACAAAATTTGTATATGATGAAATTCTAGTATATTTTAACCTTCAGTTTGTCTCAGCTTGAGAAATGAACATCTACCAGCCTGTGAATCAAACCCTGAATATTTCTGCAAGGACCAAATCATGAAGAGCACTGTACAAGTCTGCTTTATTAACTGGACCAGATAATAATAGATGCATATGTATTCAGATCAAGGATATCTGTTTTTGTTGGAAAGTGGTAGGGTTAGAAGGAGACAGATACATTTAAACAGTCTTGAACAATAAGAGTAGAGTGAAGGAGATAATGGTGGGGGGAAAAATTGCATGAAAGTGCTTTTCATAGGAACAGCATGACATCGACACTCACCCATATTCATAAACCGCTCCACCACAACGTCATTCAACCAAGATCAATGCACAGTACTGTAGAAAGCCAGACATTATCTAATATCACTGACCGAAAATATGATAACACTGAATAGTTTTGCTGCTTGTCATGTTCACAGAGAGAGAATGGAAAATAAACCATTAGAGCCCGTGTTGATAATTTGTTGTATTGTTTTGACCTGATTAGATTAGCACATGTATATTTTTGGGTTATTATAGAATCAGTAAGAAAAGGTTATTTATTCTATTTTTAAACTATATATTCTTATTGCACCTCCGAAAGCCTTTCTACGTGTCGGCTATTTTTCAGAACGTGTTTTATTCTTGTGCTTTTGAAGAGTGATAAGGACATACACCCAGCATCCCCTGCATAAACTCACTTAGATCCTCTTATTCATATCTTTCATTTTTACTTTATTTATCACTGTACATTAACAGTATGAACAGATTCAACTCTGGGAGATTTCCCTCAAAAGGACAGCATACATGAAAGTGCTCTTGCATATTACATCCAAACAAAGCTGTGAGCTGAAATATGTGCCAGACTAATTTCTCATTGAATAATCACATGGTTTGCTCTTATGAATTCCACTCACACCCCCTTCCTCTAGCCCCTTAAACCCTCCCACTCACATTCACGACTGTGCCACTGTTCCCTCAAAGTAAAGTATGCCACTGTCATTGGCGCTGACTTTGAGTCGCTCTGTGCAATCCCTTTGAACACAGTTAAGGTTACAGAGGAGAGAGAAATCATCGTGGTCGGGTGGGCGGTGGGGAACAGGGAGGCTAGGGGCTCCACTGGGGACAATGGAGCTGAAATGGCTGATTTTGCTCATGGCCAAAAATGTGCTCTTGGGGTGTCTGTTTTTGCCTTTGTTCTATTTTTGCCTGACAATAGATGGCCCAGTGGATTTTTCGTCTTTGGAAGGTTGACTCACAGTGCAAACCAACACACGAGCAGACAAGCCGCATTGGAAAAAACTAAAATAAGCAATGCTGACAGTAAACTGTTGCATCAATGTTAAAATAACATAGATACTTTCTTCTCTTGTTTCAATGTTGAGGTCTTTTTCTCTGTTCACCTCGTGCCACGCACACTGCTCATGTCTTCATGTCTGCAGGACATATGCTTTTATTTCTGAATCCCTCTAACATGCACAGTTTGTTTTTGGAATGGGCAACAGTGATTGCTTCCAGATCATTTTCCTCATATAATTTCAACTGTTTCAACTCTTAATCATTCAACGGTTGAAGTTCGGAGCCAACATGTCAATAACAGGCTGTGACATGGATTGTGTTTATATTTTTCATAGACTGGGTGTGATCTGTTTTCATACTGTACTTCCATGTGCATGTACTTAAAGACATCCTGGTAGGCAGACGCAACACATTTATAGTTGTAGCTGCAAATGACAAAGCATTGATGGGATCATTGTAAAGCATAACTTATTGTCTGCCAGAGTTTAATCAAATCATTATGGTGGCTGTGATTACACTTTACACAGAAATGAGAGATTATTGTTTTCTGCTTTCATGTCCGATGGAGTTGAGCTTTGTTGAAAATTGTTCAAAGCAAGTGAAATACAATTATACTGAGGAGGTCAATAAAGCAATGGGTTCAATGACTGTTTCTTTCTGTGCAGGACATGTATGTCAGAGGGTGGGTATACTGTAGCGCTTCAATTCCCCAAATATAGAGTGGAGGTGAAACAGATGCAAACACACCGAGAGCTAAAGTTGGCAGGGCATAAAGGATTAAAGCAGGCTGTGGGCTCCTCTGGGACTTTTGGAACCTGGTGAAAGTGTTGTCATGTGTGAAAGCTGCTTGACAGAATTTTGGGGGTTGCATAGGTATTGTGGTGAGCTCACCACATCGCAGCTTATTTTCTTTCAGTCTCTACTTAAATCCCTCATGCAGTGGTTACCCACCTTAACCATCCTCCTTTGTTACTTATTCAAGTGGAAGCCTCCAGGCTTGCAGTTTTTATGCTGTGCACTGCCAATGACAAGACAAATCATGAATCTTTGAGTGGGCAGGGTTTTCTTTTAAATAATTACAGAGGTGGGGTGGGTTGTTGTTGGTGTTTTAGCAGCGCGCTCTTTGAAGCAGAGGCAGGCATGCACAGGTGAGGCACCTTGACAGAGCTTGTGAAATGAGGAGAGCAGTGCTCAGTTACAGAGGTTATGCCCGTTAGTGTCAAACAGATCAGTTATCTGCTGATCAGATGTTCTTCTCAGTACCCTCTGCTGGGCTGCACTCTACTTGAAACACTTACTGGGATTTTCTAATCAATCCCATGACACTAAAAAGTAGCACTTACAGGCTTTTGAATGTCATGTATTACCTCTGCCAAGGAAGTTACATGATCACCGTCTGTCTGTCTGCCAGTCAGTCCATCGGTAAGCACGATTATCCAAAAGCAACAGCTCGATTTTCATGAAACTTACGGGAAAGATAGGGCACGGGCCAAGGATGGACTACTTGAAATTTGGAGTAGATCCATGAAATGAAACAGAGGATGCAATTGTTTTTCTGGACTAATTTAGACTGGTATGAGTCAAAGAAAGAAGGAAAAAAAGAATTAAATAAACTAAGAAGAAAAACATTTATCATAATTTGTGATGTTAACTTATAATTTGTACAATTTGTTTTTGTAACAAATTTACAAACATGAAGACGAGTAGAATACTGGCTTTAGTGTCTGTGTGTGGTTTTTAGCTATTTATGCAACTGTGAAAAATAGTTATGACTAACTATGACTGAAAATAATATATATATATATATATATATATATATATATATATATATATATATATATATATATATATATATATATATATATGTATATATGCTCCTTTTTTATTCAATGTTACAGTATTATTTACAGTGTAGTTAACACAATGCTCAATTATTTGTTAAATGTGACCATTTTCATGCAGCGGAATCAGTTAATCAATTTCAGATCCGTGCTGTTTCACCTATATTATAAACTGACATTTGTTTAATAAAAACCCCAATCTTTTATCTGTTCAATTCAACAATCATCCTGTGTCATAAAACAAATTTACTCCCCTTTAACATCAAAACAACATCTGGCAGTTGCAACATCGATCTTTTTTGGTCAAATTCCTTTGCAGTAACAGGAAGTAAGTAATTATGGTTCCAGCAAAAACAACAGCTCTGTGGTTTCAGTAAACAGAAAAGAAATAGAACTATAGCTCTATAGATTAAGAAGGAAATGTGACATTCAGAATCTAAATAGGAAAAAAATAATAATTGTACACATTGCCAAACTGTCAACACTGCAGAAGTTACCCACCTTTGTTGTGAGCCTCCAACTGTGACAAAGAATTGACTGCCACTTTGCACAGTGAGCAATACAGTAGCTTCTTGGCCTTGTCCTCCTCTGTCTCTGGGTTAGCTGTGCCGCTGGAGGCCGAGGTGCCAGCAGCTCCTGAGACCGGGGGCCCAGATCCAGGCTGCTCTGAGTTGGCGCTGCCACTGCCGCAGCCAGGGGAAGAAGAGGAGGAAGGGGGGACCAGCGGTGGAGTGGGTGTAGGCAGGATGGGGCACACTGGGAGCACGGGGGAGTCCATAGGTGGTGTGGGTGGGTTGGTAAGGGGAGGTGGAAGAGGCCCTGGGGCCAGCAGGGGCCCATTTAACTGTGACAGAGGCCGTGCTTCATCTGTAAAGGGAAACAAAGACACAGAATAAACGTCAAAATAAAGTCTGAAGTAGCGTACTATACATGACTCAATCATATAAAATGTGTTTTACTATAGCCTTAACAGTCTTTAAACTCTGTGGTGAAGCAAAGTCATGTGGGAAAAAAATCTGCTAACGTCTTTAACCACTCCCAGTTAAATGTGGAAAGCACAGCCTGCCGGGTAGTTCAGACAAACCAACATAAAACGTTCTTTTTAGTTCCGACAGTGCAGACTATAATTGGTTGAGAAGCTCCTTTTAATTTAAGTAACACATAAAGGGGATTAAAAGGGGCAAACATATGTGCCATGTGCTACAGAGAGAGCACATAGTTAATATGTTTCAAAGCTTTTTGCAGTGATGTGGTCACTGATGTGGTCTCATCATATTAAAAAGTTTCTGACATATGAGAAACACACATGAAGCCTAACACACACACACACACACACGCATGCACTGAAGTTGTGACAGTTTCCCACACACCTGTTGTTTTTGGCTAGAGTGGAAGCAAAATGTCACTTGTTCTGTCACAGGGCAAGGCCTAACATCCAAAGAAAATATCATGACATGAGGTCTCGTCTTACTCCGCTCTCTCCTCACACTCTTCCCCTTCCCTTTCACCTACAGTACAGTTTTATTATTGTAGATTTTTTTTTATGTATGTGTGTTACACTTTCTTTTGTAATCTGAGTATATATGTTTATACATGCATCTGCACACACATGTTTCTGGTCAGCCACTCCCATACGCAATGGCTTTGGTATTCACTAAGCAATGGGTGTTGGCTGAATAAAGACCCCCTAAATTTGGGTGGGATATTCAGAACTCCCCCATCAGCAGGGACCAGCGGGCCCTTTTCCAAACTCTACAGGATGTACCGCCGAAGGCAGGCAATGAAAAGCCCCACGAGATTATGGTATTAAAGGGATAACAGAGAGTATTTCCAGGAAGAAAACAAATATTGACTTTAACCGCTCAATTTCATTTTAGGGATAAACATAAGCTTTATTTTTGTTACATTAATAGTTAGTAGGTGATATCTTTTTTTTTTTTTTTTTAAGTATGATAGTGACACGTCATAAAAATCTAACTGTATGATGAATCACTTGTTGCAGAAATGGTGACTCCAGAGCTGCCGTGGCTGCTATATTGCATCATCCCTGATGAAAATGCCATTCTGAGTGCTTTCCATTCCATTGCTTTCCAAGATCAAAATTCTCTCTCTTTCCATTTGGAAGTTTCCAGTTGCATAGCTGCTGTCAGACAGATGTTTTGTCAGAAAGAGAAAAAAAAAACCATATTCCTGATTCTGAGTCTATATGGCATTCAGGAGTCTATAAAGTGGGCCTGGATCAAAGTGCTGTGTGTGGGTAAGAATGCTTTGGAGAGGATTGTAACTCATAATGTGATGACTTTGCCAAAATGCTGATGGAATTAGTCAGGTTCTTTGCAGAGCTCGTACCTGCAAGTGCATGATAGTAGAATATTTAAAAAGTAATCTAATCTTAAAATAATGTTTTGAGATATTTTTGTTGAACTTTCTTTTAGTTTTTATCCACAAGTGCCCACACACAGACATGTAAACATACACATGACTTCATTACGATGCCAGGAAACAAAGCCATGATCCCCACAGTCAAAAACATGTGGTTTGAGTTAAAGTCAAGTGGGGAGAAACAGAGGTGCTTGGCCAAATAGTAATAAGCGATTTCATGATCCACGATGGACTGGAAGACTGCCACACCAAACCATCACATCCAGTTAACATTTCTCCGTAGCACAGTGACTATCTCCAACACTCATCTGCATGTGAACAAGTTCAGCTTGAGGCTAAGCCCCTCAGGGCCTTTGTTGCTCCAGTAATTTACTGTCTGTCTCAGCTACAAAGAATCATGAATCTTACTGGAGAGTGTTCTTTTTTTTGTCATATTTTCTGACTAAAATGAACACCATGACAGATTCACTCTAGATCTTCCACTATCTCAAAGAAGCAGAGACAAATCGTTACATATTTCTTTGCTTGCCTAGAAAATCCCACCATCAGACTTATTTGCTTCTTCAGAAACTAAGGATATGCTCTAATTAAACATTGATAAGGCAGTTAGCTGACTTTCCCAATGCTCGCTGTCCTCATAGCCGGACAGAGGAAGGTAGTATTAAGTGGGAGAGGTCAGCAGAGGAAGATAACTCAGTCCAGATGCTTTACACTACAGCCTGGAGTGTTTGTATTGCCTTAATCCCTTTCAGGAAATTAAAGCAATGTACATTATAGCATGACGTCTGTGGGGAAGGGTTTGTTGTTAAAGCCATTTTTTAGAGACCCATTCACGGTCAGTAAAAATGGCTTACATTGTTTCATGTAAAGTTCACCCTGATTCTTTTTCAATTCTGTTAGAGCTCATTGGAAACATAACAATTTAGCCCCAAGCTCTTCAACATCCAAGGACAAAATACATTAGGATTGAATGCTTCACTGGGCTCAATGACTTTGTGTCATGACCTCCGCTCCGGTGACCTTTCCCCCAGTCATTTCCACACTCACCTGGTCCCGCACTGCGCAGCTGCAAGCCGTTCCTCATCTGTGGCTATAAAAGCAGTAAGGCTTGCAGTTGCCAGTGCGGGACCATTCAGTATTGTCACCTCCATAACCCGGACAACTTTCACCATCGCCTCAATCACCATAACCCGGACATTCATCATCACCACGGACTCTGACCATTTGCTCCCAGGTTTTGTCTGTCTTGTCTTTATGTTTCTTGGTTTTGTTATTAAATTATTTTTCCCTTCAGTACTGTGCAATGGAGTCCTCCTTCACCTCACCCCGATCCTGACACTTTGCTTTCATATCACTACTTGTTAGCTCTAGCCAAAACATTTGACACTGTATCTCACTTTGTTTTTGTTTAGAATATTCTTCTTCTCTTCTCTATAATTAAGTGTACTGTGCATTCCAAGTCATTGTGTATTATTTTTCTAGCAACTTATAATATGATGGAAAAAGTAAGTGAATAACAAAAGAATCTGATATAAAATGTCACTTATTGTCAATGCATTTCAGCTAAATATAGGCTTTACTAGGGTTTAATAAATCATTTTAACCCTATTTCAAACCCTCAGTGCATCATGTGACACTAATCATTGAATTCTAAATGACCACAGAGAATGGATAAAAAAAAAAAAATCAAGAAAAATACTCAAAATAAAGGTTAAATCATATATAAAATACAATAAGAAATAATCACAGGAATCCCCCCCCCCCCTTTTCATCCTAATTACAATGATTTGCCTTATTTGCTGATTTCATCCTTTCAGCTATACTTTGTGACAACAATGAAGTTTTAAATTAGATACCGTATATATTTTATATTAAACACTTTTTCAGACCCAGTCTACATGAAATGTGTTAGGGATGTTTCCCTATAGTCAATACATTCATTTTTTTTGTCTCAAAGTGCCTCAAACATTTTAACAACTATTGTTTAAGGCTTGAAGGACATTTTCAATAGTGACTAATGATTATTCATGACGGTCTAATTTGCTTATCTTGTTTTTCACACAATAAGACTGAATCCCAATTCAACCCTTGATCCTACCCTTTACCCCTACCCCTCCATTTTGCATATACATGTGAAGGGGTCGTGTTGTCCTGATTGTTGATTAGATGGAGGGGAAGGGCTAAGGTAGAGGTCTGTATAGGCCACATTATGAACAGAGCGGTAGGAGAAATCTCCCATATTTCTGTGCTAATCATCAGGAAGATAGAGGTAAATGAAGCAAAAAAGTATAGTAGTGATAATGGAAACACAAAAATTTTCTTCGTAAACAACTATGTTATAGACCACATTTCTGCATTTTGTGGTTCGTAGTTGAAAGAAGATGCCCAAAGCCCATGCAACAGACATGGTTACAGCTGCTGACAGGATGGAGAAACAAAGTTGCCACATTTGTTAATAGCTGTATAGATGACGACTGATTATGTAACAGGTGGCAAAGTGTTGTCCCATTTCATAGGGAAATGTTTCAACACTACCCCTCACAGCTCCATTTCAAGGGGTAGTGTCAGGTGGAAGGGGGAGGGCAAATGGGTGAATTGGAATTGGGCCTGACTCTATATTTTCATGTTATATAAGCGTGTGTACCTTAAATTATTGGTTATTATACAGATCTATAGGACTGAAGATAGAACAATAGAAATGACATCATGCTCAAATCATTAAGATGAAAATGGAAAACAGTACAGTTGTCTAAGTGAGATTAATATCAATATCAATCGAGGGAAGGAAAACACTTTAATGGGGTATGTTGCAATATTTCATATAAGCCAAACGTAGCCAAGTTACGCTATCCCTATTAATTTCATGTTTGGGTCTAGGACTGCGTCATAGGCAGGGGAGGAGGGCTAAAAGGTTGTCTTTCAAATCCCTCAGTATGCAACAGGACGGTACTACAACCAATCAGCGTAATCTTTAGGATGATGTAGTTAGAGCGTCAGAAAGTTATGAATGACTAAACAAAATTGGGGATGATGGAGCTCAATGAGTGTTGTTGCTTCTGTAAAAACAGTTTAAAGATTGCTGGCGTTTTCTCACTTTCTTCTCTCATCTTTGATAAAAGGAAATCACCACCCAGTGAGCAGCCATCTATTGTCATTGTTCTTCTTCTTCTATGGTTGTATCTCTTCGAATCGTTGCAGCTCTGTCGTCACTTTGTTACGCCCGCCCTCTGACTATACTTCACCATGATTCGTTGGCCAGTTTCAGGGAAATCTACCCAAAAGTTACATTGAGGATAACTAGATCGTCCTCAGTAGCAAATCAAATTTGTTGCTGCCAGGGGCGTCGAATGTGGCTAGGCTACTTAAAATATGCAGCTCCTCCAAAAACGCTGTCAATGAACGGGGATATTGAAAAGTAGGTAAAGAGGGTATGTTTCTGTGTGCATGTTGGTGTGTAAAGGTAACTTAGACAAGATGAGTCTGTCTGTCTGTGTCCTCCTCCCCTGTCTCCAACGCTTGTTCTCAATGATTAACAAGCTACGAAACCTGATGCTGGCCTCGTGAGAGCTGAGCCTCATTCATATTGCAGTTGGGTGCCTTTCACCCAGTCTGCCATCTCCCTAAAATGCAGACAAACGCAGTATAACAAAATGATATTTTTAGAAACGCGTTAATAACTTTACATGTCATCACATAACAAGCCACAGATAAAGAACCCGGACAACTCTCTGAAAGTCACATTTCAACAGTGACAGACAGAGCATAAAAAGCACATGGGCTTAGTGTAACTTCATACTAGTCACCTCACAGACGTGCAACCCTAGCCCTCGCATGACAGTCATCTGTTTAATTGACCTTGGGTGTGTGTACGTCTGTGTGTTTGCGTGGACTAAAGAGTGCCATAATATCTGGGTGGTTTTAACAGGGCCCTTCATTAGAGTGTCAGACAGCAAAGGGATAAAGAGGAGGGGAAGAAAGGAGGGAAGAGCACTGTTCCTCTCCAAGTAAACAGCTGCCTCAACATCTCCCGCAGGCTGAGCCAAACCCTTTGCTCAACAAGCCAAATCCCCCCAAAGCCAAGGGCCTCCTCTTTAGGGGCAATGCTGACCACAAACCCTTTGAGGACTGAAAACATCATGACCTGTTCTGATAAGTCTAAGGCTAAAGGACCAACAGCATTGACACAGTGCTCTACAGCTGACCCCTGACTTCTGCAGCCCACAGCAAAATCTAATGTGTCATGTTTATGGTCAAAGCCACTGCCTGCATTAGTAATGTGGGTTTTTTTTTTTATTTTCTCTTCATCTTTTTTTCTGCAACATTAAATAAGAATGAAAACCAGCAAAGAAATATAACTCAATATTTACAATCTCATACTGTTTTTTTTGTTCGCATACCAACATAATTACCACACATGTATTATATCGTCCACATAATACAACAATAAATAAGGCAGGTTTCAGGCAAAAAAAACAGCATATACACAGTAAACCAAAGTGTCAGTACTTATAGTGTGACCACCTATTGTACTTAGCATGTCTATAACCCTTTTGTTCAGACAATATGACATTTATTACATTACAGTAATTTTCTGATATTTTATTCCAGTTTTCATTCAACATTCTATGCGAGATGTTTCTAACAGTTTGTGTGGCTTTTTATCATGGCAAAAGAGGCCATGATATCTCAATGTAACCTTCAGAAGTCCTTTTTTAAGGCTGTGCACATGTGTCTTTTCATGTTGTATCTAAAGAGCAGAGAATAATAAATATATTTGTATGCTCATTACAACCCTACAAATACAACAAAGCTAGAGGAGGACTAAGCACAATGTAGTATTCAAATGAGATTATGTTATGAAGTAGGAGAATCACATTGGTTGGTCTGATTCAAGTTTAATGTGTAATTGAGGACAGATATTTGCACAGTACTGCAGTTTCTAAACAGTAGCCAAATCTTCTTAAAATAAATGTGGCATCAGAATATTTTTTGGTGTTCTCCCATACCGTGAAATGGATTAAAAAGATGAAACGCACACTATAACTGTTCAGCTGAACATAAAAACCTGATTAACCCTGCTACCTGCATCTTCTGTGCTGTGTACCACATCCTGTAGAATGTAGGTGCGGATATATGCAGCGATATTTTTGGACTTTGTTTTAAATCAGGGATGTATGGAAAATCAATGACACCTTTAGATGGTTAGAGGTTATTGAGTAGCAAGTAATGATTTCAGGAAGGTAGCGGTATTCTAATAACTACTTCTTTACAATTCAGCTCTATCTAAATACAAGTATGCCACAACTCCCCAAAGTGGAATGTATCACAAACGTGTCAGATTTTATTAAATCTCTGAACCACAAACAGACCATTCATGCATTCATAGATCAACAACAAACGTTCCTCTGTGTTGCAAAAGATCTGCACTGTGGGAAATCTCCCCATCCTTCCCTTCGCAGGCTCACATACTTAGACCTATCTGAAGTGTTTGTGTATGTGTGTGCATACATGTGTGTATTCTATTGGACTGTCTATTTCAAACTAACTGCCCCACAGTGACCTGTGTAAAGCTCAGCTCCACAGTCCACACCACAAAGTTCATTCTCCAGACACTGTTTTTCCCCAGCTGGGGCCACGCACAGCTGTCTGCTCCCAGAGATCTGTCCCCATACCATAGAGTGGCGTGACAGGACACATATACACATCTTAGTGAGCAGGAAAGAAAACCAGGAAGAGGCAAGGTTCCAGGGTCACGAGAAAAAGACTTGGATGGAAAACGGCATTCTTTCACATGTTACTACTTTGAGACCTCGATCATGGCAGACTTGTTTTGGCTTCCCAACCTCCTAGAGTTTGGTCAGAGAACTTTCCCTAATCATGACTGGTGCCTACGAGGGTTAGAAGGTGATTTTATAGTGAAAAATAAAATAAAATACATGCATAGATCATTATTTTTACAGGAATGCCAACAGATAGTAAAATGTGAAGACCTTTGCTATGGGATGTTACTACATATTGGCCTTTTACTGGTTTCGTTTCATCTTTTCATTCATCATGTTTGCTCTGTGCCCTTCTGTCAGCTGCAGAAACCTTTGTAAATGTCACCAAAACATTGCTGGTCTATTCATTGCCTTATTTGATCCAAGGACAGAGTGGTGACACTGAGAGAATGGAAAATCACGGGTAGAGAAAGGAGAGGGGCAGAGGCTCACTGTACCCAGCCTCTGAATTATAGCTTGAAATAGGAAGATGAGAGAAAGAGAAAGTTTGAGACAACACAGACCAAAGTTAATGTGATCCCTCTACAGAAAGAGCCTGCAATGCCTTGATCATGCCCCACATCCATGCTAACTAACAAATTAATCTGCCAACAGTGAATTACTTTTCATTAAAGTCAGATCAGCTGCTGTCTCTGTCCTTTCAGATGTTGGCTTAGATTCAGCTCAGCCTTTCAGACTCTTAACGGTGTCATCTTTATTTCTCTCAGTATTAGCACTTATTACCACCACATTATATTTAGGCAGCATGGTCTATTTTCACTCTCTTCCAAATAATATTAAACCAAAACCAACACAATGACACACACGACACAGTGCGGTACCTTGAAAAGATGCCACCCACCTGCTCTTAGTCTAAATGGATTGGTACTAAGACAGATTCACATTGCTGAGTTGAACAAAGCATTACTGCGGCTAGGCTGGATTAATATGGAGGACTATTTGACAGTGGTACGCTAATGATGCTGTCACTCAGTATCCAAAACACTTGATATCTGGATTTCAACTTGGCCAGTATTCACACAGATCAGATGATATAAATTGAGACCATATTAGGCTTAAACTAAATTATAAGCTCGTGCTGGTATCTGGCACTGAATAGTTCTGCAGCTCTTGATCAGTGTGTGCTCTGAGAGTACGCAAGTAAAAAAAAATACACTGTTGATGCAAGATGAAAAGGCTTGTAAGTGACTCAATCGGTCATTAGTGAGTGCAGTGAGTACACCTTAAATACTCAATATGTGGCCAAAGTCAGACTTTTAGTTTTGGCTTACACGTGTAGATCTGAATCTCTTCTGCTTTTAGTTAAATGTTCCCTTCGGTCTGGTTCCTGTCAGTCATTTGATCATCATCTGCTTTCATCAGGCATTTGCCAGAAAGTGTAGCTTCATTCAAGCTGACTTGGACCCACTGACCCACAACCAGTGCTGTGAGTTCATGCATTTGATACCAAATAAAGTACCATAGTACTTTTATGTCTGACTTTGAAGTCATTAAATATCCTTTAAAAATGTGAAAATCTAGTAGTTTTAACTGAATAAACATTGACACTGTTGTACAGGTTCCTCTCTTTCACATGAGGATTTGGTTTTGTGGGACGCGTTCTCAGTGCAAACTATTACCTTTAATTTATGCTGAAGAAATATGCGACCACACAAAGAGTTGAGACGCTTACAAAGCACAACAATGCAAACCAAACCCATGATTAGATGTGTTTGTTGTTGCTGCATATTTTCCATTTCCGCACGTGTTTTCCCAGCGAAATGATAAACCTCTGACCATCCTGCGTGGCAATGATTACTTCTCCAACAAAACACAAACTGTGTCTCTTTCTTGTTCTTTCTAGTTTGTTTGCTTGCTTCCTGCTCTGTGGTGCTCACCCGGTTTGCTTGGCTCACTGTCGGGGGTAGTGCCAGGGGCTCCAGGTGGAGATGGGGATGAGGTGGGGGGCACAGTGGGAGGCTTGTCCCCCTCTTGAGGACGACTCTTTGACGTCTCGATGCCTTTGACCCTCCTGGCATGGCGGTTTCCCTTGTAATGGGCTTCTGCCTGGCTCTGTAGGAGAAAAATGGAAAACAGAACAAGTTTATGTTGTAAGTGATCACCAACATGAGCAGGTGAATAAAACATTCTAAGCTGGCTTAGACTCAGTGTGACACTCACATATGCACACCCACACGCACACATGCATGTCATTATGACAGCATGTTATTCAATATACACATGAGAGTAGAGCCACAGACGGCAGGCAGGTTTACAGTGGATAGATAGATGGATTACAAGCATGGCAACATAGATGCACTGATGTAGTAGTAGAGACATTCGAGACCTAGAACACTGTCCTCTTTGTCCTCAGTGACTTATTTATCATCACTACAACAGATCATCAGGGTTGGGAAAGTTACTTTTGAAGTTGCAGATTATTCATCACCTTGTGAACTATAACTATATGAATCACTTCATAATGTAACTTATTACATATGGTTATTTTAATTACTTTTCTGACAAATGTTTTAGAGTAGGAAATAAATCTGAAAAGTAATTTAAACCCAGGCAGTGTAAACCTCACAACAGCACTCAACACAAATTACTGTCAAACTTTTATTAAAAGTTCTTCAATATATTGATTTCAACAATATATTATTTAATATTCAACAATATATTATTCAGTATATTATACAATATATTGTTGAATTTCCAGCACTGAAAGGCGTTTTTGTCCGACGACAGGGCCACCTTGGTGTGGTGGGCTGGTTGTAGCCAGGCATGGCATACTCAGGTTGCTTAGAGCAGTGCGTATTCATTTGATTGGCAGACGAGAGGCGGTGCAGGAGAGCCAATCAAAAACAACGTCCAAAATTTGAGCTCATACAGCCAAATGAATGGAGCCTGTCTTTATAGACAACTCCCTGTAAGTCATCCTACCCTTTATTGTGTTGCACTCAAATTTGTTCCAACGGCTTTGCTGACCCACCAAAAGAAGGCATTCCTGCACGGCGAAAAGATGCAAAGCAACAGAATGAATGAAAAGATTTTATCCTGATGTAACCACTTTGTAAACACCAACATTTTTTTTTAATTGTAATTACATTTTTCCCTCACAATCTGTAATAACTGATCATGACATTTATTTTATAGTTGAAGTATGTAACAGCATTAAATGTACTCCCTTCCTAGGTACTTTATATCATGCAGTATATTCACACCAACACTTACAACTGTTGCAATGTCATATCTTTGTACATAGCTGATCAGTCCATAATTGTGATATATAACCTCTGCAGATGACCATTGTCTAAACTTTTATATTCTGCCTGGCAGTTCTTGGCTCCAGCGTTAAATATTATGGCCATGCTGACAGACATGCCAGAGGGAGTTGAACTTGAGGTCAGTGGGATGCCATGCTATCTGCCTGCAGGACCCATATGCCTCATTTCTGACACTGCCATCCCTCCTACAACACACATATTACAGCACACACTGTCTGCTCTAGTATATGTGTAGTTTTTGATACATATCAGTTTCTTACTGAAGTGGGGGTTAACGGTGCATTTGCTTACTTATAAATGTATTTTAATTTAAGTATGTTATACCACCGGGTTTGATGGTGAAGATAAAAAATGGGGATGTGATGATCATGACTAACGCAGAGATCTATTGCAGCAGCTACCGTGGGTAATCTCCAGATGAAAGGCTAGCTACTAGCTAATATGTTTGTTCAGAGAATAAACAACAGAGGGGAGTCATTCATCAGACAACTACCAGGACATCAGCAGAAACTGTTTCTAGTCTGCGTATGCTTGTGTGTCTCTACAGAGGTATGCGAGTCCAGGACAACACAGCAGATGAGATACAGGGCTGCCGACAACTGCTTAGCGTCACTATTACAGTGTGTGTACCAAAAACACATACATAGAAACATACACACACAGGTGGGCAATGGGTATTTATATAACACTGTGTGTCCTCAGTACGCCCTGTCTTTGTATTGATAAGCAGGGTTTACATGTCCTACAGTTATAGACACAAATAGGCACCTTGCTGAAACGAACACCTTCTATGAGGACTTCACTGAATCCAAAATAACTTTTTTCTGCAAATATCTGCGATGAACAGATGTGCTTTGTTGACCAAATGATACATCTATCAAAGAGCTAATGATAAACATTATTATTAAGTGGCTGGATTGCGAGGCAGGCCTGGGTTTGAAGAGTGGCTGACAGCTGCCATATGTGCTGAAAGGCTAGAATATTTTGACTGACACTTAGGACATCACACTGACCACAGGATCAAGAGTGAGATAGACTGGCTTGGCAAAGTACGCTGGGGGTGATGAGTAATGCTCATGGGCACATATGTCACACTAACTGAACGCCTGATGGCATCCAGGATGTGAATCGGCACAGTAAACCACATGCACTGGCTGCAAGGATTTAGAAGATCACAGGTTTCTAATAAATCTTGGTGATATACTGAGGTCTAGATATAGCATACCATCTGAAACTGTACCCAAACAAAGGGGTCTTAAGGAGCTGCTCTAGTAAAGCCTCCAGATCCAGGTGGACAGAGCTGTGGGTAGAAAGAGGGAGGGCTTGGGCAATGCTAAAGGCGAAAGGATCTCTGAGGTACAAAGATGGACTGAAGGGAGATCGAAAGATATATGGTGGTGCACGGTCAAACGGCTACAGAGGCTTCCTTAACCCTACCAGCCAAGCCAAGGGGATCAACTGTCAAACAGCTGACTGGGAGTGTGAGGTCCTGGATCGAGAAACAGAAAAAGAAATGGTGCTAAACCATGAAGGGAAGTTGACATAAAGAGCTGGAGGATGGCAGTGTTGTAGAGGCTAGTTGACATGTGTTGTCTATTACCTTCTGGTGTTGTTCTTCCCATTGCTGGTATGTGTTGCCATACCATCATTAGTGGTGATGTTTTGTTTTTTTTAACCATTGTTGGTATGTACTTATAATTATGCAAATTGACAGTTACCCATGGCAACACCATTAGGAATGTAGTTTATTTTTATTTTTCACTCATATTTTAGTCATACAATGTAAATACTGTTGAATGAGTTTATTCTAATTTGGTATAGGCTTCTTATGTTTATTGCTGTGGCTTCAAGTGGAAATCTTGAGTTTAGCCCGGTCCTCTCAGGCGTGTGTCTCTGTCTCCATACAGAAAAGGCCCAATAGCAACCTTTCGATGACGTCGTCATATTGCGTCCGTTGCTTTGGTAAAGTCACTAACAAAAAGCGGCAAAACAAAGCAGCAACAGAGGAGGAAATCACAAGACTAGACATGGACTAGGGATGATGAAATGTATTTTAAAAATCTTGACCGATCACTGAGCCTCACTATCCGGTTGAAGTCGGTCACCGAGAAAAGAAAACACTTTCTTTGTCGGCTCACACACACACACACACACACACACACACACACACACACACACACACACACACACACACAGCCATTACGCACTAGGGCGCTTTAGTCACTTTTTAAACAAGTCACACTGCAGGGTCGAGCGATATTATGTTAAAAGCTCATTTTAAACTATCACACATAGAGAAAGCATTCGCTGTTCCAGTAAATTCTACTGCTAAATATGGTGAAGAAAAAAAACCCTTAGCGATTGCCACCAGCCTGCGTCAGTACTGCACAATTTCCTTTTGGCCGTAGCCCACCCATCATGTCATTTTAAGTAGGTCTGTCAGATGGATAACACAACTCATCCACCGCACTTTTGGGTTTCATGGTGACAACTAGCTGTCCCAGTCTTTAGCCGCTAACTCTAGAAGTTCTATTACCACACATCAGCTTTGTGTTTTGTTTACATTTTGGGCAAACTTTCTAAACTGGCACGAGGCGTAACACATAGATTAATTGAGCTCTGCATTTGCTATTAATAAATGCCGCCTTGTATTGCTAATGGTCAAATTTATCATTTTTAAAGTTATGCTGTGGAGAGATCACAAAGCTTCCTCTTTATTGTCTACACTCCAATGCAAAAGAGTTTGTGCAGTGGAATGACTGTTATTTGTTTGTTTGTTTTTTTAACCGATGGCAGAAAATGATGACCAGACAGCGTTGATGTGGTCAACCCTCTGTCAAACAGTCGTCGGTTAACATCCCTAACATGGACACGGATGAAGTTGGGATGTTTGTGCTGTTGCTTTACATAGTAATGGTATCAGAGACTAAAAGAAGAAGAGTTGCTCTGGGAGAAGAATTCTACAGAGATGAACAAAACAGAGAGCTGGAAAAGCAAGACATTCTGCTTTGTCATGTGGTAAACTTCTTCCAACAACTACTCTTGAGTTGTTTGTCGCAATCTGATCATGTAATTTTGGACAACCAATCTGCGCGACTTTTGCCCAGCGACTCTATTGGGCCGCTCTCGAGTACCTATCCTCGAGCAGGAACTCTATTATTTCCTGTAAAAGTTCACATAGACAGCCCTATCGGAACGGTCCAGTCAGTGGAAATGCTTGCATACCATGAAGTTCCTGTTAAATTGCCTGGAAGTTCCGATAGTTGAAACACGGCTATTATATGTCCTAGGGAACCTTTGGGTTTGCTTTCCAACAGTGCAGTAGGAACCATGGGATGGGCCAAGTAATATGGGGTCAAATGAATGGAGCATTCTTGACATAGACAGCTCCTGTAAGCCATCCTGCTCTTGATGGTACTTATTTGTTATTCATTTTTTAAAGCAGCAACAAAATGTATGAGTTGTATTGATAGGTATGACCTTTGCAATCACCAGCATTTCAATAACTGTCCTTTAATTTTGTAATGCCATTGCACATAACAAGTCACTCCCCAAGATCAGGGAATGGGAGTGAAGAATGAGACTAAAATGATCGAAGAGAAAAAGGCAACACTGCATCAGCGTGTGATGCATATGCTTCATTATGCACAAACTGTTGAAATGCATGACTATCACTTCAAGGATGGTGCCAGATTTTTACAATGTGGCAGCTGCTACTCCAACTCAAAAACAAACAAAAAATTAGATAAGGGAGAGTAAATTACCGGCTGGACAGTAGAAGAGGAGAGAGGAAGAGGGGATGCTGTAGTCCTGCTGCAGCAGCAGCTGTGACATTGGTCAATGCAGCGCGACAGAGCCTGTGATGTCACTAATGCAGCACGCCACCAAGGTTATTCTGCATAAACCACCGTTTAACACCTCACACCACCACACATTGCAGGGACAGTGGGGTACACACCCTCCCCCGCATTTGTCCCCTCCGAGTCTCCTCTTTCCCAAGATGCAATAGGGCTGTCAGAGCCAGACATTAATACATGTCCTTGACGAATGCATCATATAATAAGTAGTGGCAGGCAATTTTATGCATTTCCACACTGTAAATAATGCAGCAAAAGAGAAGGAGACAGTCACAAATGGGGGGAGAAGGTTGGGAGAGAGAGAGAGAGAGACAGGCAGAGAAAAGAGGAAGGCATGAAGAGAATCATCAAATGGATCAAATGAATGTTGGCAAAATGATGCGTGAAATGAGGAGACCACGGGTTAGGAGCACGACGTCGGAAGACAAACCATTCATGATGACACGGATTACATGGCAAAGCCCTTTCACTTTCTTTGACCTAAGCAATCAACTCACACATGGTGGATAAAGAAAAGAAAATATCACAGAATAATGGTGTTTTTTTTCCTGAAGACGGTCTGAAATGAATCCGTGGAAGCAGCACTTTAATCGTCGAGGTTCCCCGCTGTATTATTTTAATCCATGAAATATTCATCCTGACTTGACATTATGTAAAAGAGAACACTGTGGGGAAGGAATTATTCTATGGCAATATGGGGGACAGGTTTTCACTAGCAGAGCTTAGTAGAAGAGCACAAACTTTACACTGCCTTCCTTAAATTTCCCATTGCTGATACTCTGCAGTGTGTGTGTGGGGGTTTTTTTCTGGTGGAAGTGACAATGACAGCAGAGGAGGTGGTGCAGTCCTCCATGCTACAATCCTGAGGATTCAGATGCTTATACACGTGTGTTTGTGCCTCTTATCTCTCAGCAACCAGTGCATAAACCAAATCGACTGTAGATGTTACCTCTCAAATGTGAGCACAAATTTGCATTACCTGAGCTTCACTTGAAACTATATTTCGACACTATTCTGGCCTGTAAATACAGGGCTCCTACTTTTAAGACCTTTTAAGACTGCATAGAACAGAATGTAATTTCTGTTCATTTCACAGCTACACTGGCAAAAACTTGCAACTCCTACAATTTAGGAAAATGCATTTATTTACTCCAACGCCTTGAATCCCACTGTTCTGAGTCATTTCTCACTGCAGGCTGCAAAATGAGCAATAACTGGTTCCTAATTCCAATAAAAATTGTCAAGACAGAACTGAGTCGATTAGCATAGGTTTCTTTTCAGGTTAGAGATTACCAATACTGTACACATTTAAATACGATACAGCCAACAAGTTTATAGCAACATAATCCAAGAACTACAATATCAAGACATTTTTTAAGGTATTAAATGCAAATTTGTATATGATATATATATATATATATATATATATATATATATATATATATATATATATATATATATATATATATATATAATACTATTTATTTATTTTTATTCTGGTACATACTATTTTATATTTTTATATTTTTTATATCTCTACTATTCTGAGAGTGACACCACCTGCCGGAATAGAATTCCATGTATGTGCAAATGTATCTGGCGAATAAAAACGATTCTGATTCTGATTCTGATTCTGATATATATACACAGTAAAATATGGGGTTTCTGGAGGTATCAGTGAATCTAAGTGAATGCTTTTTAATGCCACTTTAAATAAATCTAACGCCCATGTCGAACTTCAGATAGTTTCATATATAGTTTTGTCAACAAGCTTTAACCAGGTTCTAAATAGTTCCTCCCTCACTTGCTTCTGCTGAAACTTGCATTCTCCCATTTTTCCCACATTTTCTAATATTCTACTTTCACCACAGCATCAACACAGTCACAGCACGTTGCATTCCTTGCATCCCGTGTTGTAACTTCATGTATATGCCATAAACAATAGCTATTTAAAGGACTGTGTCTGTCAATCACACTGCTGTTTTGATCAATATTATTAAATGTGTATATAGAGTAGCCAAAATAAATCATGCATAACAACAATACACTTTATACATCAAGTGTATTTCATTTTTTATTGCCTCAGGACATTGAAATGAATGGGTTTTTTTAGTCCTATTTAAAGCCTTAATTTTCACAAAATCTATTTCATAAATTTTTCTTTAAATGACCCATAGAAACCCTGTAAAAACAGGGCACATCTTCAACAAAAAGGCAATGTTTAATAAGTAAAACTCAGTCCCAAACTACTTCATTGTATAAACATATCTATATAACTGCTTCCTGTTGACTATGAAGATTTAAAGACAAGAAATCTGCAGAGGGTGCTCAAGATTATAGCTTTGCAGCTCTCTGACCACATGGAAACCATGATTGTAGACCTGAGAAGTATATATAGCACCGGTCCACTCCCTAACGTTGTCTATTGTGGATGAATATACGCCCTAGCCCATAAAATGAATGAATAAAGAGAATCACAGCCAAATTATACACTGCACACATGACATTTGGCACTAATGCTGTCACATGTCTATCCTATTAGTCACCAGAGAAAAAAAGAATGACAAAACGTTGGCATCAATTGTAAATGCTTCCATACGATTTGTGTTTTCATTAATTTGTCATCAGTCATGTATGCCTGTGGGTAAAATGCGCGATTAAACTCTCATTATGAGTCGATGCTGAGAATAAACTCCACCATATGGACAAGAAGATGAAATTGCTTTAAAAATTAATAATTAACATAATTATTTAAAAAAAAAAAATCATGCCATTAGTTTGAAGGATTCTGACTTCATGACACGCTGAAATAACCTTCCACAAGTTCAAGATCTTAATCAAGCTTTACCATCTTTGATGAATAAAAACAAAAACAGTTTTAAAAGGCAGGCAAAAACCCTGATTCTTTGCGTTTGTGCTGCAGAGATTATTCCTTCTGCTAACTCTGTACACTGTCTTGAAACAAATTAAATTCCAACGAGGTCACAACTGCTAAAACACAGCCCCAACAACTGTGCTGTTGCCTCCGGTCAGAATAAGACACCTTCAAACACGCTTCTATAATTGTGAAGGACGATGAGGAGGGGGAGGAACAGTGTAGAATTTTGTCAACCCTGTTACCTCTGAGTTGAAGCGGATCTGGCACACATTACAGGAGATGACCGGTCGCTTGGTCTTGACCAGTGGGACTCCAAAGGTGTGGTTGATCACGGCCTTCTGCACCGGATCCATCTGACAGAGAGAATAACAGAGGAAGGGACAAAAGAGAAAGCAGACAAAAGAGGAGAAAAGAGAGAAAGAGTCTGTCAGCTATAATTCATTCAATGCAGGTCTCTGAGCACCAGGACTTGTTTTGCTAGAGTCCTGGTGTTAGAAGTTGACAGGACAGTCCATCACAGTTATGTATTGGGGTCAATAAGCTGTGCCCTTTACCATCAGTCTGAACCGAGCAGGGAGTTAGATGTGTCGCCAATTACTCATTATTGCTTTTTAGCTGAGACCAAACTTTAAAGACCTCCTGCTGGGTGGATTTTGAGTACAGTACAGACAAGAGAGTGTGCAGCATTTTAGTTGTGTTCATTGTAGATATGTTTGTGTCCGTGTTGACACTATGTTGCTACAACTGAGACACCTCTTCCACCCTACCGAGCTCATGTCTCTGATCCTGACCAAGTTCAAGCGTCATACTGTCCCTGTGCTGATTGTTTCAGCTGGGACATCTACCATTGGCGTCAAATTGCTTTTGCAACTCTCAAACATGCTAAGCCCTTCATTAAAACTCTTTTCCAGGACATTTAAGACCTAATCTAAGCTTATCTAAAAGGGATCCATTCCAATTATTTGGTATGTTTGAAGATTAATTTTACGTATCCATTGTTAGTTGATCTTAGCATTAGTTTGGAGTCAGTGGCTGGTGTGGATTTCCACACAGAGACAAGTGTCTGTCTGTATTACAGTGAGGAAAGCACAAAAATGATACAAAATGATGTGGCACTATATGAGCACGCAATTGGAGTGAAACAAAAGTCAAAGCGTGCAAAACAAATGGACGTGATGCTGTGTTTTAAATTCGTGAGGCAGCAAGGGAATGTTCCAGAGAGTCCTCCAAGTGTGATGTTGTCGGTTTGGAGAGCCCAACAGACTCTAAATGACTCAATTTGGCTCATCACTATGTTTAATTTGGCTAATCACCAAGCATTCCCCGAAGCTATTTTACACCCAGAGTAACAGACTCATGTAATTTACAAATGGTTCAAGGTTTTGGCCTCAGGAGTGACAGAACGAAAAGAATCAATGAAAAGAATATTCTCATAAGTTAAACACAATTGAATTTTGTCAGCCCTTTGACTTTCTGTACAAAGCGCTTGTTACTCGGCAACCCTACACAAAAACGGTAAACAGAGGAAGGAAGAAACAGGGAGGAGACTGGAAGCATGTGGCTGTGTGACAAGATGGTACAGAAATACACCATCTGGAGGAGCGAGTGAGTACCAGAGCGAAGGAGGAAGATGAATTGGGATGAATAAATGAGAGAAGGGGGGAGAAATGGGAACGAGACCAGAAACTAAAACAGAGAGGGGGCCCAGACCGGACATCCTCGCATCTCACAGTCTTATCTCACTTGGATCCCACTGGCATACTCATACCACGTTCCCTGACTCCCTTTTTTCTCCCCCAGAAACAGCTTGCAGTTGTCTTTCTTGCAGATGTGTGCTGTGAATTTAAGTAATGATACTGGGTGGAAATGGCTTAGTGGATCAAATAACTACCTAAATACGTAAGTCCAACAACTGCTCAGTAATAGCCCATAACTGAGACATGTCCAGTATTCTTTATCGAACCCTTTACGTTCCTGCCAAATGTTATCCAAACTAAAACATCAACAGCAAACACATTAATCACTGTGTGTCTATGTGTGTGTGTGTGTGTGTGTGTGTGTGCAGGCCAATGCTGCAACCCATGACTCCTCTAAAAAACTTGAACAGACCTGGCGTAATACTGTAAATGTGCAAATGATTCACTGGCTTCTCTCCGAGCTGGTCAGTTCAGTACGTTGGGTGTGGATCAACTGTGATCAACCCAGCCAGTCGATTCAGCTGTTAAAAACACCGTCCAGCTGCCAGTAAGCCTTTTTGGAGCTAGTCATAGCCTCTTGCTGAAGTGCTGTCCAAAACATGTCCTCATGAAATAGGAGTACAGCATTGTGATGTAACTGAAGAGGGATTTTCCAAAACACTCATAAGGGGCTTTAGTCTCTTTGCCGTCATTTTAACTATCCTGGAGAAGATTGGTGTTTACATTTATTTGCCAGTGGTCAAATGTTCAGTTCTAAATAAAAACTGAAAGGGCAATCAGACTTGCACTAGCATCCACTGTGCTTCTTATTCCACAATATTATGAAATCATGAGCTATATTTTCCTTTTTCCAATTTTATCAACTGACGCCATTGGATGGTTTACCCAACATGGGAATATAGGCCTTGAATATGTTAGTTGATGCTTAGTTATTGTTATTGTTATTATAATTATGACTGTGACTATGGCTATGATTCAACATTAGCCTGGGACTGTTCAGTGACAGAGGGTCCTTGGCCTATGCCCCATTCCCCTGTGAACACCATATAGTTTTTACATAACCCAGCAGACAATAGTGATCATGTCGCGTTCTAAAAATTATAGCAAAAGTACTGATATACAGCACATGAGTAATACAAAAGAGAGACAGGGAAAGCCATAAAGATAGAATGATAATAAACATCGTATCAGTCTGTTGAATAAAAGTAAATGGAGTGTTTTGGTAGTGTTAGTTCTAGTACTATTTGTATGTGGTGAGTGCTCTGGCAGATGTAAATAAACCACACAGACCACTAAGTTTAGCATCAAACTCTAGTCACGTCAACAGCACTGAAAGGCCTCCAAGTCCAAATGCCTTGAGTTAACACAGAGGTACTTAAGTGAAATGGCCCAAAAAGCAACCTGCCTGTTAACATTTCCCTCATTACACTGTACCACCCAACTCCATGCACCTCAACTTCATACCTACATATTTTTCGTTGGACTGGTTTCTTTGCTCATTTCATCCTCTCTGCCTTTTCTGCTTTTTTTTTTTTTTTTTTTTTTTGCCTCCCCCCTCCATTTCTTCTTTTGATGTTTGATCAGTGCCGTTCATCAAAATGTTTAGAGGGGTTGAATTCCAACAATGCGGAATGCACTGAAACAGCTCTGGCAGTCATAGTCATTTCTGTGCTGTGCCAGATAACAACCGCCTTTGAAGCACAAGTTCTCCGGTTCTTTTTGGGTTGTTCCCAGTTTAAGACACAGCTGAGAGAAAAACAAAACCAGCAGAAAGATCCAGCCATACCAAACTTTTAGAGACTCACCTTCTTTTCCTCTGTGTCTGTAGAAGCTTGGAGCTGCATTGGTCCTTCTGTGTGTGTACTGCTGGCCAAGGTGTGTGTTTGGGTCTCAGCATGTGTGAGACTAAGAGTATGCACTGCACTTTCTTCACTCATTCAGCCTCCTGGTTGATTGTCAATTCAGAATACAAACTAAAAGGGCATCTGACTAGTGATGCATTGCCAGCTAAGATTTCTTTGTTTTTCTTCCCTTTGGTGCACACTTTGCTTCTCTTTGTGTGGCTGTGAGAGAAGAAGTGAGTGCCTGCTGTAAGGATTTTCTCAAATCTTTCCCTTACTCTCTCTTTTTTCACTGACACATCACCTAACAAGTGCCTTTCCCTTTTGTTCAGCCTCCTCCTCCTCTCTTCACAGCTGCTTGCTCTCCCTCTGTCTCAGGCTTCACTGTAGCGTGGTTTTCGGTTTTCTCCTCCCCTTCTTGCTCTCTCTTTCTCTCTCTCTCTCTCCCTTCTTCATGCATGCTGAATCTGTCCAGATGCAGCGTGCCTCATTCTCCTCCAGCTCGGCTCACCCCCCTTTTCCATGTTCACACCATCTATCAAATGTCATCATCAGCAACTGGAGCTGCTGCCCTCTCCAAGAACCCCAACAAAATTTCCCCAAACCACACATGAAGCCATGTGTGACTATAGACTCTAATATTTGTTTCTTTTCATACAAAAGGAAACATGCAGTCCTTTTCAGCTAAACTTACTTTCAATTGAACTTCAACAAACAGAAAACATATTCTATATCCTTGCTGTTTTAAAGGAGCCACAGTTTAGAACCTGTGCTGGAACCCGGGATGGTGAAACAATGTTGAAATGCAAAGAAACTCTTGAGTAAGTGCAGTTCTAGAGAATGGAGGTAATGAGCATGTAGCTTAGAAAAAAATAGGAGTGGACAGAAGGTGAGATTCAACAAGTCTGTACTTGACTTTGCATGATTAGACACTTTCATCAGAAATTCCTGAGTTAGCAGCTTGAGTGAGTGCACATCAATTCACCAGCTCAGTTTAGATGTGTGTGTGACCGGGGTATATGTATGCATCTATATCAGGACCAGCTGCTGCAGATAAATAATTCAGCCTTGTCACTGTCTAGAGGCACATCGGGTGAGACAGCCAGGTAGAGGGCAAATCACATTAGAAGACCATTAAAGCTGCATATGGCTCTAGAAGAGGCTATTCCTCTCTTATGGGGCTAATAACCCTCAAAGTGAAGTGGAGCCTCATTAAGGCTGTACAAACTCTGCGCAGCTCACTTATTAAGAGAGAGTGATACAATAACTAGCGGCCAGCTTCTTTCAGAAACACCATTTTGCAGCACAGGGATGTATTTTCAGTCTTATTGCTGTTATGGCTTCATGTCTTCAATAATGCAGTCATTAATATTCAACACAGCATGTTTTTGCAGACTAAAACCAGGAAGCATGAAAGCTATTTAAAATGATCCCTTCAGTGTAAATGAATCCTGGTTCATCCTCTTACAGTTGTGTAAATACCAAGCAGAGTTTCCTTCTCTGACTAAACATTCTTTAGCCTGAAAGTCCAACAAGCCATAAAATATAGTCAGCGATGTAAACAGAGCTGCAGACACTTACACCAAAACCCTAGGTCCTTCCTGTACAACTGCATAACACTAAATTAAACATAAATCATTTCAGAGAAGGCTGAGGGCCATGGCTTTTTCTGGTAAGGCAATATCTTCATTAGCAGTGAGTTGTATCTCTCTGCATGTCTACAGCTCAAACATGCTTTCCTAAGCAACACTTCAATGCCATATATTCAGATCAACTGGGATCATTTCCCTGCCTTTCATCTCTCTTTCAAATAGCAACTTTACTATCAGCTTGAGTGTACTATAATTTTTCCATTGATTTCTAGCACTTGCAATGCAGTAAAAGTACTGAAGTACAGTATGTATGTGTCAGTGCAGTGGAGCTCCAGTGTAAGGTCAGAATGTCCTCCAAGCCTCTCCTATGGCCCCATCTTCTGGCCACAGGCCTGTAAAGCACCACTCAGGGCCAATTTAAAATCATCAGTGGCAACAGCTATTAAAATTCAGAGCATCCCTTTAGACCTTCAGATATACTTAATGTTCTGAGGAGGAGGATAGGGAATAGAGAGATACAAGGGAGAGAGAGAGAGAACAAGAGATTCTCTGAGAGTGCTGCAGAGGCAGCGAAACAGAATGAAGAAAGAGGAGGCAAGAATAATTCCTGTGCAACAGACATTAGAGTGGAAACTGAGTGCTGGCATAATTTCAGTGTGTCTATTAATCTATGTCTGTTGAGTGCAGTGCAGTTTAACATCAGTGGAAATGATTCCACTTATGCCATGGCCCACTAGGGGGCTATTGAAATAACTATATAGACAAAATGTGTTGAACAATGTCTGGATACTTGTTACTTCCCCCATGGACGTTTCCAATTAGTGACAAGAGGATACTATGTCACCAAATTGCATCCAAATAAAACAAGCTGACAGAATAAGTCTGCTACAGGTCTGGTCCAAAAATAGCATCGCCCCACAATCCCAACACACAAAGTACACTGACTTTACATATTGCTGATGCAAGATGAGTTGAATCCCTAATGGTGTCTGAAGGAGCAGGCAGCATTATGCTGAGCTGGCAAAATGCTAAATGTCTCTACAGTCTAATCTAAATGATAAGATGTTAGCCAAACCTGGAAACGTGGGAAGACAGAACCCATCTCAGTTAAAATAAATACCACATCAAACAAAATGCAGTGTTTGAAGAACGCAGCTCTAAGAATGGCCTGAGAACTGTGTACTAGAAATGGAGATGCATGGTTGAATATGAAATAATGCCGTTTTTATAAATACCCTGCCTTTTGGAGGCCTCTAACAGTATTCATTTTTTATTTGACTCCTAAAATCAGGAAAAAAAATCTATTTCATGGCCAGCAATGAGGCAAACATAGCCTTGTGAAATCTGTAGAGTAGAGACATCACACTGACAGCACATTTTCCAGTAACAAGGTTCCTGAATGTTGTACGTTTTCATTTTTCTTGCTGTGTTATAATGCTGCAGTCTCAGTGTGTTAGTGCATGTTTTTGAATAAACTCTTACTGTGTTGAAGTTGTGGAAGAGGCTCATGCTGTGTGGGGGTGGAGGGGTCTCCATAGGAAACTGCAGGAACGGCTTCATGTCCAGGTGGGGCTGAATCATGGTGGGGGTCCGCAAGAATGTCGGAACTGCTGCCCCAGCCCGGTTTATTCCTCCTACAAACACAAACAGAAAAATAAATACAAGCCAAAGTCTTACACCTGATTTACATAGTACAAAATAAAACTGCAGACTTCATGTTTTGCTTGTTTTGGCTTTGGTATCATGGGCAGTCTGTGTGTTTTAATATCACAAAAATTGAAAGTGAATGATACAGCGCTACATGGAGTAAAATACAAATTATGTAGCCAGCAGATAACAGCCTGTGTGCTGATGCTTCCTAGAATATGTCGCTGAATTCCAAAGAGCACAGCGAGCCATAATTGCACTGCAAAACCAATTATTTCTCCACAGACAGAGCAAAGCTATGTGGCACTGCAGTGGAACACGCAATCTCTAATCTGTGTGAAGAGGCAGCCGTTAAAGACGCCTGAATGATTGCTGTGGACAGACATTCTGGTTCCCCTGACAAATTGACAAGACTGAAGCACCAAAGTGCAGCAGCACTGTTGCACACCATCTCTGCCCTATTGAGGGTTTTGTGGCCTTTGTAGACCTTACATCAGCAAAGCATTTCATTATCCTTGAACATTCAGATCAAATGAAGCTGGAATGCCATGAGGAAGAAAAGAATGCCACAGAGGCAGCGGGGATTCCTCTTATCCACCTGCCTGCCAGTCTCCTCTCTTCTCCTCCCCTCTCCTGGGAGACATGTGGGGCTTGATGATAATGAGTTTCATCTCAAAGTGTGTTACTTTATGTTATCCTGACTTGTGCGCTAGTCGGATCACTTGGTTGTGTCTAATTATGGAATGAATGAATCATAGACAGATTTCTCTAAGCAGTGACATATGCTCTCTGGCTTTAATTGTATCCAACATGCTGTTTGAGGGGATTTCAGAAGAGTTGCAAAAAGGCTGTACTTATAAGCATCAGTGCAACAGTCTTAAACCACACTCACCCACCTGTACACTACACCAACCTTTAATTCTTCTATAAAACCATGTAAAGCCGTCATAAAGATACACACCTCCCTATTCTCGTCATTGCTCCCATCTGTCTCTCTTCCTCTTCTCCTTATCCCCCTCCGTCTCCTCTTTAACCTCCGTCAAGGATGATAGTGATGGGGCCCACACAGCAAAACTCAGCCTCAGCAAGCTCTTAGATTAAGCTTCTTAATATCCGCAACTGGATTTCTGTGGCTTTCAAATTCCCCCGAGACTTAAAGCTCTGCTGCTCTCCTTTTTGGGATTGCTCTAAGCTACTCTCCCTCGTTCCGTTACTTGCTGTCCTTCACTCTCCTCCCTGCCGCAGTTTATTTTTTCTTACCTGCCTCCACACTTTCACATGGTAATTTCCGCATTATTTGACACCTCCACATATTCATCAAGCTTTACGTCAACTGGAATGTGGTTATTGAAAATAATACGGCTGCTGCATGAAGGAATATATAGTGTTAGCAGGTGTGGTCTGTAAAGTTTGGATTATAGACGGTGTGAAAGAAAAAAGAAAATAATGAGAGTTAGCCTGACTTTGTCAGAGTAGTGAAAGTGCTGCCTCAGCTGAAGCCAAGCTGCCTTCTGCTGAACATCTGTGGGCCTTGAGGTTGAGAGGGATGCATCATTGCCTCTAGGTAGTCATGTAAGTTTCTTCTGCTTAAAAAGACATCAATATAAACATGGATAAATCAGGTTCCAAGAAGAGAACCACTCAAATTAATTCTGTGGTATCTGTTAAATTATATTTGTTTAGTTATTGAAGCTGACTCAGTGCTCTTAAAAATCCCTTGTTATCCAAATTCCTATCACACTAATCCATTTTGAAATGTTTCAGCATAAATATTGAAATGAGATGCGGATTTTGGGTGTTGCTCAGCTCAGTTCAGCTCAGTCATTTTATCTTCCCAGATGGGAAAGTTGGCTTGCAGTCAGGGGCACAAGATAACAAGAAACCACAACACAGTACAAAAACAGCAACACAAATGCAAAAACAAGACCACAGAAGTACTTCCTAAAATATTTCCTATTGCACAGTATATATACAATGGCACAAAACAATCTGGAGTGCTGAAGTACAAGCATGTTGTTTCCTCATTTCAGCCAAGCTCCTCCTTGATGCTGTTTCTTGTGATGAGAGACGATGGGGGGGGTCCTGTGGATGCTCTCTCCTCCACCTATACCTCAATGACTGATGAAGGCAGCTCCTCCTCTGGGGCTGTACCACTAACAACATGACTAATACTAAGCCACTCGACTGCATTTATCACACCGCTGTACCGCATGTTGATACATGGCCCCTGCTCTGCGCAAATATGTGAGTGTGTGTGTTTTACTTGAAAGGAATGACACTCAGTTAGCTAAAGTTGCATAGTAGTAACGTTCACAGCTCCCCAGTGAGTGTGCACTTGAACATGGAGACTGTTACTGGCAGTGGGTCAGCTGGCCTTTTGGCACACACACACACACACACACACACACACACACACACACAAACCAGTGTAGATCACTGAAGAACAGAACAGAATGTGTATCTGCAGCAGGAGGAGCTGAAACCTGAGGAAGTGAATGGAACTGAGGAGCAGAGAGGGGAGAGGGGAGAGGGGAGCAGTTGTCCTTGGAGCCAAGACATAGCCTGTCCCACGAGGAGCCCAGCGTGTGTGTGTGTGTGTGCGTGCGTGCGTATAGCTGGGTGTGTATAAGCATGTGTGTGTTTTTATCGCCGAACATAAATCAGACTGTGGCTTCCTTCTCCTCTCAGTGTATAATTACCCCATTAATTTAAACACCTCTTTGGAGACCTCCTCACAGTGTAAATCAAACAGATCGCTGTATGGTGCAGTAGTGTGTCTATATGACCCATTCAAGTATGTGTGCAGACTGTATGTTTTTGTCCAGTGTGTCAATATGTATATATTTATGCATGTGGTCCCAACAGATGTTCCTCTATATGAGGATAACATCCTGTATTTGAGTCAGACCATATAAAATAAAATGATGGAAGTTTCATGGAACTGTTTTGGTAGCAGGATGAAACTCGTAATAAACCACTGAACCAATTGGAGTTTAATTGGGCAGAATAAATATCCTTTTTTTAGATGATCAGACAATTATTTGACAAGGGTGATAAACAAATCAAAGCACCGACATATCTACAGTGCAGGCAGCAGAGACAATGGCAGGAAGCCTTATCAGTGTGCCCGCTGTACAACAGCGTTAGTATTTTAAAATGTAAAATAAATCCAATGCAGACTGAGGCCAGAATAGACTTCAGCAGAGACAATAAACACAATACAGGTTCGGTTAAATCTAGTACTTTCGTGTTCAGATTAGATTATTATTATTTTTATTCTGTTGTACATTTTGAATGTGTGGATGTATTATGTACTATGAGTCTTTGTAATGTTTACTTGGGTTTTATTTGGCTAATTCCAATTCTAAAATCTGCTTTCAGTTTAATGAAAAATCAAACTGCTCTGACAAAATTGGGGTGGCCATGGCTCAGTTGGTAGAGCGGGATCGTCCAATAACTGAAAGGTTAGCGGTTTGAATCCGACTCTGTCCTAGTCAGTCTGTTGTGTCCTTGGGCAAGACACTTCACCCTCCTTGCCTCCAGTGCCACTCACATATGAATGTTTGGTGGTGGTCAAAGGGGCACAAAATAGCAGCCACACTTCTGTCAGTCTTCCCCAGGGCAAATGTGGCTACATATGTAGTTTACCGCCACCAAAGCGAGAATGTGAAGGTGAATGAATAATGGGTCACTAATGTGAAGCGCTTTGAGTGGCCAAAAAAGCGCTATATAAATCCAATCCATTATTAAAATGAAAAACAAAATAACACTTATGAATTCCTTTTGTAAAATATAAATAAATCCACGCCACATTAAACAGTAAGTGTTTAAATTGCCACCAATTTAACCAGAGGTTTAATAGTCTAGTATGCACTGCACCACACACACTGTACAGTTTCTATAATTCTGCAACATTGGTGCTGAAATGAGATGACTGATAGCAGTATCATGAAAGAAATGTGAGCTTTACAGCGTCCGTGTATTTGCAAATTCCCTCTCTCACATCGACCTACTTACACTCTGTGCCTGATATTTGAAAATGTGTGTTCATGAGTGACAGACAGGGCAGTGTGGGAGAGCTGAGAGGACTCAGACAGTGTTTTGGATGTTGTTAAACCCTCTGACATGCCAAGAATCCAACCCAGCTCATAGAGGCCATAATCAGAGCTCTTCAACAGCCTGCCACAGGGTTTTCTACTGCAGCCAGAGGATGACTTTAATTCTATAGCTTTTATTTTCTCCTTTTGAGAAACGATTACATTTTTGCAGGTAGGATCATGTTTGAGGGTAAATAAACCCAGGAAAACATTTTTGGTTGAGCATCCCGTGTTTGTAGTCAGGGTTAGATCCATAAAATATATTTTTATTTGGGTCCTCAGAAATATAGAAGTATGAGTGAGGTGGACAAATGTGTTCACATCCTAAATAACTGGTAGACAGAAGGACAAAACAAAGACAGAAACATTATTTCCAGGTAGATGTAGAGGGGCGAGAGAAAAAGATGAAAACTGGTGCAGAATAGACAGAGTGGAGGGGGAAAAGAAGGCGGGTTAAAATTAGAGAGCTGGCAGAAGAGAGATCAAAGGGAAGAGTGTCTGATTCTCCTATTTGGAATAATTTGCCAGCCTGCGTGGCCCTGATAAATCTGCTATTGGCCACATCCTGCATATTCCTCACACATACACAGAAATCGATGCTACCCAATCCTATTTCTCCACGGGACAAATTTAATTCACAGACTTTGTGTGTATGTGTGTTTGAGTTTAAAGAGAGAAGGCAAATAAAGCACAAGCAAAGTGTAAATAACAGATGTATTCAATATGGTGATGTCCTTGGTGCCTCCGCTGTGGCCTCACCTGCTGAACATGCCCTCATATGAGAAACCAAATGATCAAAAACCGACACAAACCGCAATTAATCACTAATGGGGTATGATTTTAACAGCTGAAAAACAACACGCTTATATGATTTCTTAAAGATATGTTTAAAAGCATGCAATTATCATCATGGAGGATTAGTCTGACTGAAACAGAATTTAACAGCACACATCTGATAGAAATTACCGGTACTATGGGGTGTTTTCCTTTCCTATGATACAAAACAAAAGCTGTTTCTAGAATCTAGGCTAAGAGAATCTTTTCATTTCTTGAGATTATCTAACAGACTGTGTAGGTTGTGGCACACACTGTTCAGCCTTCTTTCCCATGGGCGTTGGGTGCATTCAGGGGAGAACAATGGGAGCAGGGTAGCTGGCACCAAGCACACTGGACAGGCACAGATGTGCCAGGGTTGTTGGCAATGGAGGCAGGGAGAAGGAGGTGGTAGCAGTTAGGCTGCCAACTTGCCTTTCCGTGAAGCAGACACCTGTCCTCCACATGGCTCCCAGGCCACAGAGACATCAGGACAACAGACTCAGTTTAGTCCATGCTGCCGGTATGTTTAATGATGGAATATCACCAGCAGAAGCACTGATAAGAGCCAGTGCATTTGATAAAACAGCACCTGAGTGAGATTAACATAATGACATGACAATCAAAAAATATTTTCTGGCATCTTAAAAGTTTTGTGCCAAGCAGCGGCTTTAGTGATTAACCGTACGCCGTTCATAATTTACTTTATCGACCTCGTGAGTGAGGCACTTTGAAATTTCTGACTAACTGCTGGCTCTAAATCCTGAGAAAACCTGCCCTCGGCTTATGTATACATTATTGAGAGAACTCTGAGTCAGTGAGATGATTTAAAGAGACCGGAGGCTGTACTGGGAGCTTCCTCTACATAACCCCTAACATAGTCTCCCTCATCAAACAGCTTTTTTACTTTCTCTCTCCCCACATCTACACACTCCAGAGTACACAAGACTGCAGAAATACCATTAGCTGCTCCTCAGACCTCACTTGACAGTTCAGAGGATAGTGGCTGTTTGCACAGTAACCAGCTCATGGCAAAGATGCAAAGACGGGTGTGCCAGACTTATTTCATAATCACTAAAGATGAGAACTCAGTCAATCCAAATACCTGGTGTATCATGATTACTGTATTTGCAATCAGCGAAAACTGAAAGTCCCATTGGTTTACCGTTTCATATGATTTGCAGTGTGTAGCGGATGGCTGCCCATCTGTCTGTATGTCTGTCTTCATTTCTTTTATCATCTCTCCTTCTCATTGCTCAGTCCCATTCGAATGTTGCCTCCCTCATGATCAGCTCAGTATGTATCCTCTGTTGTACACAGCTGTGCCCCAGCCTACAGGAACAGCCAATTCATTTTAGCAGTCAAGGCAGCGTGATAGAGTGCAGACACACGGTCAAAGGGGGAAGAGAGAGAATGAAAATTTGGCCCTGTCCCACCAAGTATTCCCTTCCAATCTCAAGCTCAGCAGGACACCATACCTCCTTCTTTCACCTGACTATAAGTGCAATCAACATGATCACAGGCCTGGCCAAACATCCTCCTCAAATTCACAAAGAAAGCAGCTCATGCACCCATGAATCCAAAGGTTGGCACAGAAACACATATATGACATAAATATGCACAAGCACATATATCGAACTTACACAGCCACAGGGATTCATGAAGGATGGTATTCATGTTCCGTCTAATGATGTCTTTCTCTCTAATGCACACGTACACTTCAGTGCACCCAGTTACAGAGGAGATTATCCAACCAGGCCTGCACAAAACCAACATTCCTTTGACTCATATGTCTCTTTGGCTTTATACCTTAGTCTATCATAAAGCAGATCGCTTTATTTTAAATTGATGCATATACGCACATGCATACTCATAGAACACATAGACTAGACTGATACTCCACATGTCACCTCCAGATCCAGCAGCACAGAACACTGCTCAGGTAATTAGCACAGGCTGTTTTTCTGATGTCTGTATCCTGAGCTGCATATACCTTCTTGGTTGCTACTTTCACAGACAGCTGTGGCAGCTGCAGCCTCCCCTAGTTAGCTGCCCCATCCTCTGATGGAAATGAATTATGGACTTGGAGCCTCATCCTTACAGGCTGTGATGCTCCTCATCAGACAAAGCAGAGAGAGCAATAAGGCTCACACCGTACTGTACTTTAAGCCCCATGGTGAGGCTTTTTACTTTGATGCCAAGAATGCAGACCTGGATGAGTTTAAGTGTAAATGACCACAAGAGTGTGCTGCTGAGCCCCTCTGTAAACATCAAAGCAGTCGCTCCAAGTTCTTATTATAGTGGCTGAAAATGATTATTAAATATAAGAAAATACAAGTTCCTATCAAACATTATCATCTCCATCATTTCTAATCATGGTATGGTAATTTCTAGCATCTTGTGAAGGTTAATGTTTGCACACAAGGAAGATGGATAGAGATAAAGATCTGTTTGATTTTCTGCCTGGAACTGCTGGTGTTATGCCACGCTTTAATGGAGGATTATGTGGGGGTAAGCCAAGAAAAGTAGAATTGGTTTCCTTGCCATAGATCCCAGTTGGCCTCACCGTTTACATTCATGTTGCATGTAAGGTATGCCTATGATTGAGTGCATGCATGCCTGTGTGCCTGACAGGTAGTGTAAAAGGTTACCAGGGCATAGTTTCTGTGAAATGATATGGCAGTTGCTAGTCAAGACATCAGCACAGTGCTAAGTATTAGTCAGAACATGTTTCGCTCCTTAATCCAAAAATACACATGGCAAGGACACCCATAAAACACGCTCATGTTAACTCACACAATAGCAAACAACTCTGCACAAGTGCCAGCAGTAAAACATCACGATCTGAATGCCTAACAAATGAATACTGGCTTTGTTACTGATGCGTTAGTCAAAGTCAGTGTGTAATCTAACTGCACACGCAACATGTTTGTGTCTTGTGTACATTTTTCTGGATCAGTGGGAGGGTGTTAAACTTTCCCCTCTAATTGTATGTCTTTTACATTTTACTCAACCTACCAATTTGGAAAACAGTAATTTGACAAATTTCATTGTACTGTAAGGTATGTATAAGTACAGCCTGCAGCACGTTTAGTATAATGTTCTGTGGCTGGAATGAAAAAATGCTTCGTAGCAGCAACATAAAGGTCAAGCAAAGACTAAACAGCCTCAAGTGAGTGATCAAAGTATTCAAGCTGCAAATCTCACAGGCGCAGTTTACCTTATATGGTGAAAGGTCATTGATGTGTGAGTTGATTATAACACTTCTAACGCTTTCCGACCAGTTGAGCTTTACTTCAGAAATGTCATTTTTGCAACATTTCATCACTCATAAAAAAACACCACTTCAAAACCTTCACCTACACACTTACAGATATACTGTACTTTATTTAAGTCAAGATAAACCGTAAGACTCTACTGTTGTGCGTAATGACAGAGTGGATGGGCTGGTAATGACACCCTAGTGAGATAATATGACAGTGGAAGGTCCCAAAAAGCCCCCCCCCCAAAAGATCCTAATTCTCTCCTAAGTAACTGAATCAAGTCTGGGAGGGTTTAATTGCCAGTCTATCTCTTTGGTAGACACAAAGGAGCTGCCTTGGGATTCTAAGAGATGAAAAGAAGAAATATGTGCTCTACAGGAGAATTCATGTAAAAAAAAATAACAAGTGCAGATGAAGACAAGCTGCCTCTGATACCCCTTGACATCTTGCCTATATAACTCCTGATATACAGTGTCAAGAACATAGAGCCAGGGCACATGCTCAAGTCCAAAAGCAGATGCAAACCCTCTTAATCCTTTGGATAAATCTCCTGCTGGCACCTAGTTCGGCCATAACTGAACTTTCAGAGACTGTTGGCTTTTGTTACTTTAGGACTGAGGGATTGTGCATGGTACAAACAAACAAACCCTCTGACATGCATATGGGTCACACCAGAGCAAGTCGTAACTTTCCTGATTCATCATGTAGATATGGGATAGCACTGTGATCAGCTCCGCAAAGGCAAATCCTTTGACTCCGTAATTTTCCTTTTACAAGGGATCCGTATTATCTATCCATCCAAGGGCAGTAAAGGTGGGATAGTAATATGATACAGCTCTATTCCTTTCAAACATAACTGATATCCTGTTTGTCTCTGGTTCCACTTTAAATCAATGACAGCACTAATATTGATGCTTTTTTGGAAGCGTAGCCGTATGTTAGGCGTCATGTATCAACTTGCACCAACCCATTGAGAGCAGAATTAATAGACTTAATGAAAATATGTCTGAATTGGCATCGGTCTCAATACATTCCAGGGTGATATTTATCTCTATAGCGCCTAACATGATGACAGCACCATGTAATTAGGTTTTAAGTATAGTGCAGACACAAATTATTTAGCCGGGCAGAGGCTGTGTTTATTGTGTGTGCGTGTGTATGTGTTTGTGCGTGTCGTGATGGAGAGCGTTTGTGCTGTTTTGAGGTCAGTAATGACAGACAAATAGCTGTCAGGGCTAATGGGAGGGGACAGCCAGAGATGACGGGAACACAGAGAACAGCGCGGTGCAGCTCGACGTAGGCTGAGTGTGGAAACGAGGCATACAACATTGTTACACTGTTCACATAGAGAGGTCACAATGAAAGCACACAACAAACACAAAAACATTACTGCACTTTACTCTCATACCCTAAACTCTAACCACAGCTGCAAGCAGCAAACTAACCTCAGTGTGTTAAACCCTGATGCTTCATGATACAACTTTACCAAAAAAATAAATAAATAGAAATTGATCAATAGGAATGCTGGCTACTTTAAAGTACAATGTGTAAGACTTAGTAAGATCTACTTGTAGAAATTAAACTTAATATTGATAATCATGTCTTCATTAAAGTAGATTCACACACAAAAAAAAGATTAATCTTTTGTTTTTATTGCCTTAACATGAGACACTTTGATCTACGTGGAGCCATTTTGTACCATGTTTCTACAGCAGCTCAGACTTCCTTTTCCTCTTCTTTTATCCGCATTGTTGATGGCACCCAGTATATACCCAGCATTACCATCAACAACTATGTTTAGGTGTCACAAGCATTAATATGCTCTTATTTAAAAATTGTATCACAGACAAAGGGACTTTGGCACTGCCGTAGAGGGAGGGGATAGGGGTCCATCCAAGATGTCACCTTAAGCTATGTATCTTGCATTTAGAACAAAAAAAAAAAAAGTAGTTTGACGGTGTGAAGTTAAATGTTACAGATGAAAATCTACCTGATGTAACTCAGGAGTAAGGTAATGTATTAAAGTTTAAGTCAGAAACAAAATAGTTGCAATTAAGGTAAACTGATCTGATTCTGAATATTGTATTTCTCCCCAAAGCGTATATGATGTCAATGAGCCAAATAAATAAATACAAATCACTTGTTGGAGTTCATAAATCCTAAAGCATATTACACATTTTTTGGTGATATGACATTGACACTTCACTCCTTAAAATTTTTTTAGAAATTCAATAGTTCCGTCGACAAAAAATGATTAAACTGTAACAATGGTTTGTGACATATATTCTGGGCACTATGAAAAATCAGCTTCTAACAGCTTTTTTATGGCAAGCATAATGAATAAGACTGTAGTTTTACAATTCATAGCATAAAAAACAAACAGAGAATTGATGTACTCCCATGGGAAAACAATGTTATATCACAGATGCAGCTTGAATCATCCCTTAAATATCTAACTCCCTTAATCTTCGATGAAAACTTCACTTTAAGTATAAGTAAAAAGTGAAAACATTTGTCATTATGATCTCAGTTACCTTATTTTTAACCTGTAATCAGCACACTAGTGGTCTTTTAGTAAAATAACTCCCCTTTAATAAGACTTTATGTGTAATACAAGGCTTTGGTGTCTGTGTTTTGATTGACAGTTGCATTTGACAGCCGACTCGCCGTCAGAGTCGGACTTCTCTTAGAGCTTTCTCTTAACTGAATAAAACATTGTTTCACCCTGACAGACAGTTCTGGTGGTAGTTGTACAGAATAAGTTGCACTAACAAGACCAAGAAACAATGTTTTGTGCAAATCAATCATTCATGAAGTTTCTCATTTTACTATGTTATTAAGTTAGTGTTGGTTTTAGCTTACCCATTTTGTCCAAATACAGTCACTTAAGGCTCCCCAAAAAAAAAAAAAAATCTAAATTGTGATAGTAAAAACACAAAAATAAGGCTTCAAAATGGCAGTCCAGAACACAGTGGGTGATGTTGTCCTTTATAAAGTCTTTGTGCTTCATATATTACATTTATTTATCTGCTGTGGTCATAATAATCACTTCACTTAAAATCTGAAAACTAGGCCCAGTGACTAAACACCCACTGGGGAAAAAAGTGACTGCATCACCTAAACAGTTTCACAGCATATGCCATGTCCACCATTTGTCTTCTCTGCCCTCTTTTAAATTCCCTGCCGTCTGCTCTCCTTTTTCTCGGGTTTCAGGGTTTTTTTTTTTGGTTTTTTTTTTTTTATGTATTTTGCTTTTGTAACAGATGCTCCTCCCTTGGATGGGGGCCAGCCAGGTTTGTAAGATGATCACAAAGTTGTCCGGTGAAGATGTGTCTGAATATCACTAGCTGAAGGCAATGTCTGAGCCAATGATGGATGGACTGTTGGAATGCTATGGAAGACAAAGCACAGCGTTGCTTTGTTGTGTCTGTTGAAAGACAGTGATCCACTGCAGTGGAAGGAGATTAGACTCGTGCTACTGGTTGAAAGGGAGGAAAATGTACGTTGTCGGTATATCAGCATAGCACAGCAGGTAGAGAGATAAAGAGAGAGGAAAACAACATAGTGAGAGAGAGGAACAGAAAGAGGACAAGGTGACATTCTTCGTCCGAGGAAGGTAGCACACCAGAACATGTAGCTTTTCCACCTCTCCCCCTCACTCCACCTGTCCTCTGTTTTCCCTCCCAGTAGCCTGTTCAAATTCCCTCCCTCTTGCTCCCCACCCCCCTGCCTCCCTACCCCCACCCAAACCCACATTTCTCTCCCATCTCCTTCAGTCCTTCCCTTGTCAAGATGGTGGTCACACGCCCAGGTGGAACAATAGCCAGTGACTTTATTCCCATGCACCTCCCAGAAACCTATGCCCTCAGGTATGGAACTCTATCACTCAGCCACAAACAGGTGGATCAACCCAAATACACTTTGCAGGAGATCGACAAAGGCACCAGATTCTCTATGAGATTAGACCCTCAGCCCTTAGGGAAAAGGAAGGGAGGAGGAACTAGAGGAAAGGGGGGATGTGGGGATTTTAGATATATACCAGCTTTGTTTGAACAGCACAAACCATAAAGTAGTCTGTCCTGACTAATGTTTGCCAGTTCATTTCATGACTTCTATTCCCCAAAGAGGGTAGAGGGCAAAACGCTATCAGCCTAATAGAGTTGGGGGAGGTGGTTTGATGTGGTTGACGGGCACTGCGTTCATTTCAGCCCTGCAGTGTGTTGTCTATGAATATGGAGAAGCCTAACAAATGATGTCCTCTAACACACTGCTCTCTGTTCCCTGGGCAATGCAACTGAAGTCCAATCTCTTTAAGTGCTAGGGGGTCTCCTCTGTAATGTCACTTGTCATTGGAGTGACCACAAATGACACTTCTGTTTAAATCAGCATCCATCACCTCCTCTTAGTAAAGAAATTGTTGGCAGCCAAGCAACTCTGCACGCTCAGATAACATGGGCAATCCTTAGAAGTTAAAACAAAATGATTCATGCAAAAAACCAAAACAAAACAAAACAAAAACGGCAGGTTAAAAATGTGTGCTAATGTAAGTGGAACATTGTAAGTGGAAGACACATGAAAGTTACTGCATGGATACTAATTCCCCTGGTAAAGCTCATTATATGAATGAGACAAATCACCTTGAACCAGACCTGCGCTCATTTGGCAAAGCTCGAAACAACGTTTTTCTCTCCGTTGTCTCATACATAGAAGTTACGTTGCAAGCAGGCTTCCTCCCTCTCTGTACCTCCTCCCACACCTTCAAGTTCAGCTAAGGTTTATTCAGCACATTTTTTCATGATAGCGGTCATGAATTATTCAGCGAGCTCTGGTTGATCTTAGCTATTATAAATCTCTAGTCTATAGACACATGGAGGTACACACACACACACACACACACACACACACCACAATTGCATTCTCTAGTGTTCATCTATGATGAATAAAGTGGACTGAGCATCTATGAATCACACCTCCATGGAGAGATCTTAAACAAAGCATATCATGGATGAAAGGAGAATTGAGCTTTTGAAAATCGATCCAATGCTGCATGGTAATGAGAGTAATGAGAGTATCAGACACTGGATGTGGTGCAGTGTGCTCCCTAAATGTGACAGTTGAGTTACATCAGAGGATCATCCCTTTAAAGCTAAGCAGTGCTGAATCAAGTATTCTACTCAACAATATTTGGCCTACAGGTTTTCATACATACAGTTCAGGGAAAAAAATGTTAAAGACCACAAGTTGTGCCATTTACGATTATGTGTTTGAGTAAATTAACATTGCTGTTCATAATAGAGACTTTTCAAATTTCAGATATTACTCTTTAGAACATATATTATCCAAAAATGAAAAAAAAAAAGTAGAAGGTCTTAGACTTTAAGTAATACAAAATAAAAATATAACACAAATGTTTGTTAGCAATGAAGAGTTCATAAATTAATATTTACTGGAATAACTCATCATGCATCATGTGTCTTTATGTCACTCTTGGTACTAAAATGCAAGGAGTTTAACTTTGTGTGATGGTTTGTGACCATTGATATTCCATAAGTTTTAGCTCAATATTTCATGTGAAAATATGTGATGGTTTCTTCATAAACTACAGTAAGTATAGCATGACTGCAGTATTGTAAAGGCACATAAAAGTTCATGCTACAACAGGAAAAAATGTGCTGCTGCTGTAAAATATGGCAGCAACTTTGATGTGATATTCAGTGGCTTTGGAGTGTGTGAACAATGACGGTTACCTTTAAAATGGACAACATTAAGTAAGAAGGAGATAGGATTGGAAAGTACATACTGAGGAGTAGATGTTGAAAAGCGTATAAAGAATAGATTATAGAGAGTTGCAATCGGAGACCTTTTTGAGAACAAGTCATATGACAGAACCGAGTAAAAAAACTAAGAGCTAAAGGTTTATAGAATTTATGAAAGACAATAATAAAAAAGCTGAAGTGCCTTTTAAACAAGTGATTGGATTTAACCTTGAACTACACAATGTGCTTTCAATTGTAAGTGATAAAGTGCTGCCAAACATTCAGTAAATACAACACTTATGTCTCAGCAGGTGAACGAGTAACACTTCTTGCTATAAAAGCCAAAAACACCCCCATGGTGTAGCACAGCATGGTTGTTTATTGTATGCATGTAAGGCATGTAGATGACCTTGAACTCTAATGGTAAAGTGTGGGGACGGACAAAAGAGAGAGGAAGAGGACAGGGAGAGTGAGAGGCAGAGTGCTGACTTGACAGTCTTCTACATGACATCTTTTTTGTTTGTTGGATGATTCAGGGAGTCCACACCCCCACTCACTCCTCTCCCCACACACTTCCACCCAAACACTGCTGTTTGGAGGCAAAAGATGGAAACAAACCACAAGTGTTTGTTTTTTTTTTCCAGAGAGACGGTTCAGCGCTGAGGCTTATAGGTGCTGCTTGTCTTTGTGGCCGAGACCACATTGTTATTATGATTTATTTTTTAATGAGCTGCACAGCCCTCCCCTCTGCCATACAAAGGCTTGATTGAATCTGGCGTTCCATTAGCATGTTAAAGAGGCCTAGCTTCATCTATGAGCTGCTGACTGACAGTGGATATCATCTCTGTAATTGCTCTGTACTGACGCCAGAGCTAGAGAGAGATAGGGAGGGATTCTGTAGGGAAGGGGGTGAAGGGAGATAGGGAGGAATGGGATTAGGATTTTAAAGGACGGATGTGGGGATTGATGAGAGAAGCTGTTGGACTGAGCTGCATCTCTGTATATCTCTGTTTTGTAAGGTTGAGACCCCTTCCTGAGAGCTGGCAATAGTTTGCTTGAATAAGACATTTTTTAAGCTATACTTACTAAAGCAGAAACAGTGGTGGTGTTTCTTAATGGAATTCCTGCAAGAACAGCACTGTTATACAAGGAAAATATATCATGTAGACTCTCCAAACAATGTTATTAAGAGTATTTGCCATTGAAATATAAAGAGCTATATTATATGTTTTGTTAATGTGACCACTTACAGTCAAAGAAATTGAATGCCCATCACCCATCAGTTGAATTATATTACACTCTTCTTCTCAGTTTTAAAATTCAAGTAAAGCACAAATTATAGCCCATGTTTTCCTCCTTATTGTCAGATACTGCCACTGATGATGTTCATGCCATCGTTTCTGATATTCCACTCATATCATCTTCTCCTGTGTCTCTTGCTGGGCAGGTCTGATTTATCTAATTTATCCTAATTTCATATTTAAAAAATTTGTTTTTTTACTATTATCATTGATAAGTTAATTATTTTTCTCCCCTTTCCCTCTGACCTATTACCTCAGTCCTCTTAATTATCGTATCCCATGGGGGTCTAACATCCCCTGTAATGAATATATAATTATCATCCGTCTTTGTTTTGCCTTATGTGTTGTCATGTCTTCCTTGTGTTTTGTTCTGTCTTCAACACCAAACCACTCAGCTGGTTTGTCCCACTGTCTTGTCTCACCCTGTCCTTCTGCACTTTTGGCTATATGAACCCCCAGTCTGTACATAGTATGTATATGTATGTAAGCAAGTTGGAAATTATTACTTAAACTCAAGCTGTGAATACAATTAAGACGTTTGAGGGGTGGTGGTGGTGGGCCAAAAAAAAAAAAAAAAAGTCACTGCCACTAGTTATTTCACCTAACCCTAGCCCTAACCCTCAGGTCTAAATTAGGTTGGAGCACACCTATTTTAATGATGAAATCCAATGTATCATCCTGAGACCCCGATTCCTCTTTTGGGGACAAGAGTTTCACAGTTTTATTGAAAAAAAAAAAGTGAAAAAGGACATTACATAACATTTTTAAAAATGTGTGTAAAAAACTGTTGTATTGTACAATTAAAAAAAAAAAAAAAAAAAAGGCAAGTATTTACTGTAATGCAAAAAAAGTAAAAACTTGTGCTTTCCTGTGTCTCAAGAGGTTAAGAAAAAGAACAAAACTCCCAAAAAGTATCAGCACTGCTCAAAAATCTATGAGGTTTGACATTATTTCACACTGAATATTTCCACTAAGTTTCATGAAAACCAGTACCGTAGATTTTGGGGGATCTTGCAGACAAACACAGTGATCGTATAAGCTGTGGTAGATCTCAGTAAATGTCAAAGCTTTAACACACGACCTCATCTGTAAATGATCACATCGACTTTCATATGCCAAGGTGGTGAAAATAACTCCCATAATCCCACACTAGTTCTCGACATATTAAACTATATTGTTTGTTGTTTTGATTTAGAGACTCCTTACAGGCTGATGTGCTGCGCAGTAATACTCCAGTCTAAGCTGCACTTGCTTTTTTGTTGTTGTTTGTTTGTAATGTTGGCACCTATGAGCAGGGCTTGTCATGTTTGGTAAAGGCATGACAGTGTAGCTGACACATTTCTGTGCCAGTGTGTGTGTTTGTTCCTCTTCCTGTCAGCATTGCACCACATCTCACCCCATGTCCTCTGCTTTCTCCCCACCTCTGTATACAGACTGTTTTTGCACTCAAGTGATTCTCTCCAACTCTTCCACATCTACTTCCTCATCCTCTGCATCACTGAGCATCTCCTCTCCGCCATCCCCTCCTCTTTCTCTCTCTCTCTCTCTCTCTCTGTCACCCTTGCTTCGCTCTGCTCTGTTCGTTCTCTCTCCTCAACTTAAGCTCTTTGTCTCTTTCTCCGTGTCCCTCTCTCTCGCTGCAGTAAGTGGTAATTGAACAAACAGTGGAGGAGGAGGAGGAGGAGGAGGATGGGAGCTGCAGAAAAAGATGGTTATCCTAACTCCACATGCCATGCATCCAAAATTAGCCCTCTCACTCTCTCTCTGCCCTGCGTCTCCTTTCTCTTCTCTGGTGCTCTGCTGTGACAGTGTGACATGCATGCAGTCCCGTAGCATCATCAGCCTTGTGCATTAATGTTGGAGGACAGCCCAATGGCACCACAGTGAGTGAGCGTGTGTGGAGGTACTCGATGTGTGGGAGACTGATGTGCAGCGCCAGCACAATTCCAACCCTTGGAGACCAGGTGACAATGAAAGATGTCAAGCACACAGACGTACTTGCATCCCAAAAAAAAAATCACAACATTGCAAAAGGGAGCGCACTATTGTCAACTGCCGACATGTAATATTGACTTAGTCGTTTTAATTTGATTCTGCATTCCTATCAGTGCTGCTGTACTGTTTAAACAGAGTAGCTGGAGGACAGGTTGTTTTAGTTTGTTTTGTTTTTTTTAATCATATTACAGAAATCACTTCAATAGTGTGACAGAATAAATATATGTGTGATGTATGATAATACATGGGAACAGTGGAGTTTTGATATCAGAGACACAAAGCACATTATATCCTAAGAGAGTTTCAAATAGACTGGATAGATTTACTAATGACATAATTAAAGTGCTGGGTTAATTCTCTCAGGTCTTATTGTCAAATAAGGCAGCTTAATCCATCAACTTCAGTCCAGACTGCTATCCAGGCTCTGTTTTAACCAGTGCACGCACACAAAAAGCTGTACAAGTACTCCGGCATTTCTGTTCTTCTACGCTAAAAAAAGAAAAGAAAGAAAGATTCCAAATGTTCCCCTCATATCACACAGTGAATTCAGTAAATGTTGTTTAACTTTGAAAGTAATAGTTTGCAGAACATAAAGGTGGCACCAACTGCTCGGCACCAACAGATGTACACAGTAAATTTGCCGGTGTAAAAAATGCAGCGTTAAAGTATTTTAATTCTTTCAGAGTTATTCTAACAATGGACAAAGTAAAACTCACAAAGAGTTACAGTGTTGGTGAAAATTATTGGGACTGTTTACACTGTCGGTGTCATATCGTCATCATCATCTTTATTTGCCCAACAAGAACAAGCACAATATATTCAGTGTGAAAGTAAAATGATTCTCTCAGAGTTCATTCAGCACCAATAAGAGCAAGATACATTTAAGTTTTAAAAGTCCCACCCACCAACCTCTGGCATCACCATCTTCCTCCCATTGAAAAACTACAGTAACTTAACTCTTCAGTGTTGAAAGTCACTTAATTGATGCTCATTAGTCTAAAATATTAACTCTTAGTAATGTGAAGTTGATGCTGGAAATGTAATTCTAGGCGCAGTGTAAATTTTACACTTTTTAGATAGGGGCCATATGTTCACTGAGGTAGTGTTAAAATTAAAACTTTAAGTGTTATATTAACATTGGTGATTTGACTGTATACTATTGTCATATTTATAGCAGTAATACATTTTCCAACATTATGTATAGACAACATTTCTCACACAGTGTCTTTGTGTGAGAAATTGATTATTATAAGATTCTGGGCACTTCTTTACCCTATAACATACACCACTTCATCTTTTTTTTCTTTTACCAAAATTAATGTTTCGATCCATCACAATCACACTGCATTTTAACATAACATCACCAAATGAAAACTTTGTATGCTGTTACACACATACAAACACATACATGCACACATACCACTTCCACATTGTACCACAGCTTTGCTCTTTACCCCTGAGGCACTTGGCATACGACTAACACACCATGAAATCCCTAACACTCACAACACATTTGCATGACATTAGCGCTGAAGTGCTATAAAATTCTTGTCTGAACAGCATCGACCGCATTGCACTGTGTGTTTAACTGTATGCACTTGCGATGTGATTCGAGGCACAACAGGGGTAATGTCAGCCTCCATTTACATTGTGCTGATTGGTAAAACCATCACTTTACCAATGGCCTGTAAAATGGTGAATATTAGCATCGGTATGTGATTGCAAATGAAATCCACATTTATTTGAATTGAGACCACAGTAGAGTCTGCTTCTCTGATTGTAATGATCTCCCGTGTGTTGCTGTGGGATTAGTATGGTAATCACGGTGCATGTTGACACACACTGTTAGTCAGATTGATGTGTTTGTTTGAGGGGTTCAGGACTACACAGCTTTACACATCAACCAACTGCATTAGCCGCTTGCTACTAATCTGTGACTTAATGGCTTTCCCCAACGATGTTGTTCCCATGCACAATGTTTTATTCAAATGCTTGCTCAGTCCATTTGTGATAAGTGTTAAGATCTATCACTGTTACTTTCCCTTACACAAATGCTCCGTCCAAATCAATGTAGTCGTGTCTGAAGAGGTAGTTTATCACCGGCAATTATCCTCCAAGTAATACTCCTCTTGTCTGTCTCAAACCAAGCAAATAAGACAAGACAGAGTTTCAGATTCAATGAATATTGATGTAGCCCCTAAGGATACCTCTGACATATGTATATCTATGCATCATGTTTGTGCCCAGACTGAATGACAGCAAGGATCAGCTCGTCGACTGGTTGGTATATGAAGCAAAACAAATAGCCACAGGAAAAAAGAAAGAAGTACCGGCGTTATTTCCACTTCAGTCCCTTTTTTTGCCAAGTTGTTGCAATTTCGAAAATATGTACTGTGCTAAAATGTCACGCATATCAAAGGCTCCAATTGCAGCTCTTAGAGGGCTTCTAGATCTGACCACAGCTTTTTTACAGGTTTGGCATGTGAACTGATGATTTGTTTTAGGCTCAGATAAACTCAAAACTTCAACTGTATTTTTATGTTTGGTCTTGGGATGTGTTGCATGCTCAACGAAAAAAAATCCAAAGCACTCTTGTGGCAGCTACCCTGAATGGTAGCATCTCCACGCATAATAATGATGCAGTATGCATATAGTTTGCATGCTTGTACATGACACCATAGAAATATACGTGAGGGTGCTGACACCAGTGGGGTTTATTTGTGATGCAGACAGAATGCTTTCCTGTATTTGCAGCTTGCTCCACTGCTGCTAAAAGGACAGACAGATGTGACGCTACAGTGACGATGACAACAAACCATTATGTAGCTTTTCCTGTTTCTGCCCTGCGTGTTCTGCACACCCCACGCCCACCCCCGTCTTACATCTCTTATTCTCTCCCCTTCTTGCTATCACAGTCTTAGACTGCGGCAGCGCGGGGCAGTGAGATGGAAAATACAGTGATTGTTTCAAGAAAAAAATAGAGGGACTCAATGAGAAGGAGATTCTAAAGGAGAAGAGAGGGAGTCAAAAGATGACGGAGCAAGAGGAAAGAGAGATGGGGGGGGGTACATTAGAGTATTTTTAAGGTCACTGTGTGGCTATGGGCTCAATGGAGACGAGTAGAGTAACTGCTCCACTGAGAACTCCTCATTCTGTGAGTAAGTGAGTGAGTGAGTGAGTGAGTGAGTGAGTGAGTGAGTGAGTGAGTGAGTGAGTGAAAAGGAGAAGAAACGGAGGGAGAGAACTGGGCTGTACCTTCAGCCTCACCTTGTTCTGCACCATGCACACACAGAACCCCAGCTGTCATCCAGCTTTGCTCTCTTTCTCCACCAGGGCCAGTGGGAACATGCATCATTCATGAGTGGGGCCTTATTTGGCTGTGTCACCTCCTCACATATCTGTCAATAACTTTTTGTGTTCCTGCCTTCACCTTTACTCAGTACACTGGATGCACAGCAAACAATAAATGATAGACAGCATTTTTCTGTGAGCCAATACAGAGAACTTGTGCGAACTTACCCTTCCAGACTTTGCTAAAAAAATTCAAGCATGCTCTGTTAGAACCAGTGAACCTGATTTATGAGGACTACAAGCAGATAATGTTGCATTTTTCAAATGAAAATATGGCCTTTTGCTAAAGAACACTTTAATATTCATTGTAACTGAGGCATAAGATAAAGAGCAACGGCATACGGGGACTGTAATATAAAAAGGTAATTATCTAAGACCTGCCATGTCCTGCCCCAGCACCATTTTGCCTGGCCTGTTCTTTCTCCTGAGTGCCTGTGTCGCAGCCTGCTGAGAGGCTGCCTGCTGTGAAGGTCACCCTCCCTGCAGCTATGGATTACACAGCCACGCACAGCCAGGCAGAATACGATACTGCCCTTGAGGGGAGGTCTGGGGCTCAGGCTGGCAAAGATGAGACCTCTGGAGCTTCTGGACCACACCATCAGCAGCCAGTGTGATAATGGAGCTCCCTTCAGTGTTTATGGCAAAATAAAATGAAAAGGCAAATAAAGATGAATAAACTGAAGGTCAATTTAAATATGAGGAAAGAGTAAAAAAAAATACTGATATGGGAATAGTGAACACTATATTGCTTCCTTTTTCCATGTACTATCAATACACCAGCACCAAACATTGATATTTTTACAAAAACATACAAGCACTAACAACAAAATACCCATGCCAGTTGGACTTCTCTGAGTACTTCCTGGAATGGTGTTGTAAAGACATTCAGTTAGTTGTGTATAGGCTGTTTTTGGACATCATTTAATCTCTCTCTATGAAACACAACAATATAGTGAATATATTGCTCCTCATTCTTGCTCTTTTATAAGTATTTTTTTCCGTACATTTAACGTCGCCCATGTGTTTCTGAACTGCCATTTCGAAGCCTTTATTTTATAATGTGACTGTTGCCATGTTGACTTTTTGAGCCAGAAGTGAACGTATCAGGGTAAAAAGGGCAGTCCTATGTGAGCCACAGGGGTCAGAGGTGAGCTAATGCTGAGGGCTAGCTTTCCAACTCAGTAAAACAGTAAACTGAAAATGCACTCCATCATTTTGTATGTTGCTTAATCCTCTACATCAGGGGTCTCAAACATGTGGCCCAGCGGCCAAATGCGGCCCACCAAAGGTTCCAGTGGGGTCCCTGGGATGAAATGACAAAGAACTAATTTTAGTTCAGGTTCCACATACAAACCAATATGACCTAATGTCAAATAACAGCATAAAAACCTACAAAAATAATGACTACATTTTCTTCTCAGTTTGATGTGAAAGAAATAATATAAAATTCAAATTCAAAATTAAAAGTTCAAATTTTTCTGTTTTAGAGCAAAAAATGACATTAAATTCTAAAAATATTTACATGTATAAACTGCCATGTAACAATAAAATATGAAAAACCTGAACAAAAATTAAAGAAAAAGAAAATTAAGCACAATCTTAACAATATTCTGCTTATTAAGTGTAGAAATTATCAATTGAGGTATACTATTGTTGAAATTCAACTTGTTTTTCTTAAGAAATTTCAGCTTTTTAAATTTTTTTAAATCTTTTTTTATTTGGATAGTTTTCATATTTTCATACAAAGACAAAACTTTACAGTTATCATTATTTATAGGCTATTATGTTTTTATTTTACTGGATCCTACAGGGGTATTACATAATAATGTAAGTACATTTACAGTATTGTTGGTGGAACCTATTAAGCTGAACTACAATGTGTTTGACGGTGGTGCAGTGGTTAGCACTCATGCCTCACAGCAACAAGGTCCCTGGTTTGATTCCCACACCAGACCTTTCTGTGTGGAGTTTGCGTGTTCTCCTCGTGTCTGTGTGGGTTTTCTCTGGTTTTCTCTCTCAAAAGACATGCACTGATAGGTTAATTGTTTAATCTAAATTGCCCATAGGTGTGAATGTGAGAGTGATTGTTTGTCTATATATGTTCATCCCTGAGATGAACTGGAGACTCATACATGGTGTACCCCGCCTTTGCCTATTGTAGCTGGATTAGGCCCCCCGGGACCCTAGTGGGGATAAAGCGGGTTCAGATGACGAGACAAGACAATGTGTTTGTCTGTAAGGAAAAGTAAAGTTTAGTAAATAAACCAAAACCCCAAAAGTCATACTTGGCAGGTGGGTGAGGTGTCCTAAAGATTGACCTCAAATTGTGTAAGATATCAAATCCTTCTATTTGACCTGAGATTTGACTTTGACAAATCACCATATGTCTTTAAAGAGTGTCTAAATAAAACAGATTAGGGAGGAGTTAAAAGTAAGTCTATGGGAGCTGGTGCTTTTTGGAACCAACTCAAGCTACGTATATAAGATACTTACGCAATGGCCCTCATTTTGAAGACAAGGTGCTTGTTGCTTGAACATAGATTGTCTTTCATTGTAAGCAGATACTTTGGGTTGTGTTTGTCTGTCTATGTATGGAAAAAGCAGAGATTGCTGTGTCCAAACTGCATGCCCATGGCTGCTGTGAAGCCCACCACCAAAGCGTGTGAAACTCATGTATCAGAACACCATTTATGGGCCAACAACAGCCCTAGTTGAGTCACAACACTCCCTGAAACACAAGAGGGAATCTAATCCCCTAGTCATCATCAGGTGATATCAAAGAGCCTTCAAAAGAGCATTCATCACTCTGTTTTCTTGCATGAATTCAAAGGGGGCAATGGCACCTTTTATCTTGCAAAATGGTGCAATGAGGGTCAGTTTTCCTTTGAGTGGGACAGGAGCCATCTAACAACAGCTTTCTCTGGAGATATGCCACTCTTTGGAGGTCAGTGAAGACAAAAAATATATGCAGGCACATACACACATACGCTTGGCAGATTGCGGTGTCCTTTGCTGGCTTGGCTCTCCCTGCTGTGACCTTAATTTGTTCTGTCTTGAGTATGAGTGCCCACCGGGCAGCTGATGCACCTCAAGGGAACAAAGTGACAGGATGTGTGAGTATTATTTCATGGGTTTTAGCATATGTAGGAGAGAAAGACAGAAATAGGAGAACAGTGAATGAAACAAAGAGGGTCAAATAGAGAGTGTATAAGCGTTGATGTGCTGGCATACAGGTGTGCATGTGTGTAGTTCATGCATGTGTGGTTCTCTGGTAAGCTTCAGCCATGTTTACAGGGTTAAGTGGAGGAGACAGGAAGGGGAGAAACTGAGGCTGAAAGCGCTGGACACAAGGCTACCAATAAAAGCCAAAGAACACAAGCTGTCTCCCTGCTGGCTAATCCTCTAATGAAGATTTGTGGCAGTGGCTGGCTGGTGATTATTGGCCCTGCACGAAGACAAAAACCATCTTCTGTGCTACTGTAAATACAATTTCTCACATTTACACAAGCCATCACAACTGCAAATGAAAAGATTAGGATGGAGGGAAAAACAGCGCTGTTACAATGTATAAGGGTTGGTTGCAGCTGTGCATCAACACACTGTCAAACCCCTGATGTGAAATTAGTAAGCAACCCCATTACAAGCCCAATGATTAAACAACATTACTCAGATGTGCAGAATGAAATTGCACCAATCCTGACTATGCTAATTTTATGGAAATGCATGTTTTTCTCCTTCCTCTGTGCCTTGACAGTCAACGTCTGGGTTTCACTTTTAGCTAAGAGCTGTAGTAAACATGTAAGCAGGAGTTCATTCAATGCTATGACTAAAACCGCATTAGTATAAACTTAAAGTGGGAGACTTCCTTCAGGCAGGACTCATTTTAAGTTGCCACTACTTCACTCTACACTGCAAAAAGTTTCAATTTAGCCAACACATGCAGTCTTAATTAGCCATAATGAAATTGCTCTCAGTTTGTAGAATAATGCAGATACTACACAAGAACAGACCTTGTGAGATTATTAATTTCATAGTTAAGGATCAATTTGATAGGTTTACAACTTAATGCTCATTCCATTTCAAAACTAACTATGGTTTGGCACATTTTCCCACTGAAGAGAAGTGTTTAATAATTTGGGTCCAACCATAGGGATTTTTTATTAAAATAAAAATAATAATAATAATGACATCAACAGCTAATGAACTCACTGTACAGCTCTACATGTGGAAACATTTACATATCCAATATTGTACTACATTTACCTTTTTTTTCTTATATAGTAAATCTTGAATTGAAAATTAATGCAATTTGACATATCTATGTAAGCTCACGTACCAGTTTGTGTTGTGTAGAGAAGTGTTTCCCAACCAGTGTCTCACAGCACACTTATGTGCTGTGCGAAATCATTAGGTGTACCATGGAAAATTATCCAATTTCACCTAATTGGTACTGTAAGTGAGCAGCGTGATTATAGATACATACAACAAGATACACCACTGATCCACTCAGAGCTGTTGAAGAAGATTTGTGGCTGTCTTTCTTCAAATTCTGTAAGAATATCAGCGTTATGTTTAATCAAACAGGCCCAGGTTTCACACTGAATAAGTAAATCAAGACTAGATTTGCATTATATTTCAATACATAGACTTTTTGTCACATTTTTGTTTTGCTGTGTGCTTTGTGATATTTTTAATGTAAAATATGTGTGGCTTAAAAAAGGTTGGGAAACACTGGTGTAGACTGATTACATTCTTGAACTAAATGCAGCTACTGTTGCCCACCATAAAGTTAAAAGTCACATATCATAGATGTAGGCAATTGAGAAATTTTAAATAATAATAATAATAATAATAATAATAATTCATTAAGAAACATAAGGATGGGCTCACAAAATACATGTCAGTTTGTTCACATATGTATGTAAATCCATATCGACCTACACTGCTGCCAGAGACAATAGACCACCCACACGTTTGATTCGTCATACAAGGCCCTTCCTTCCAGGAAAGAGAGTATCATGCAGCATGTGACAATCAGCAAAAAGGTGAAGTGACATAATTATATAGAGTAAATGAATGACCTTAGATGCCACATTACCTCTGTGTCCCTTACAGCCTTCTAATCCATACCTCTAGCATCTCACCTTCTTGATCCTCCCTGCCTACCTCTCTCCACCCCCTCTGTTACCCTGAGGCGGGGGCAGGCAGCTATAGTGCAGGTCCTGGCAGAGTCCCTTCTCTCTCTCTCTCCCTCACTCACTCACTCACTCACTCTCTGAGGGGTAGAGCTGCATATTCAAAGGATTGTGTGGAGACAGGTGTGCATACCAGACGCCTGCACTAAGACCTGCGCCATGCAGATTCTATAACTACCTGCTAGCAAGGCTTCCCCGGCTCTCATCCAATGCTTTTTTTTTTAAATTTCTTTCTCAAAGACGCCTGCTGCTTGCTATTACTTCAACGCCTGTCAGTGGGCATGCAGCCACAGAGGGCAGGTCTGAGCTCAAACTAGCCTCACATTTTAACATCAGGTCTTTCTGCATCTCGTTAGTCACTATAAACACACACTGAAAGAGATTTATCTGGCAGGGGGAAGGCGTCAAGGGCGTGGATTTAGGCTATTTTGAGGTGTTCTTGTAACATTAAGGATTAAAAGCTATAGCTCAAGGCTTCTTAGAAAGAAAAGCTACTACTATTATTTCAGTTGCTGTAACTGGAAAACCCTTTGGTAGTAAAGTGAGAGCTTTCAAATGAGGCGGCAGATTGAAGAGGTGTCTTTTTTTGGTCATAAGTAACGTTCAGACAGAAGCTGGAGCACGATACTGCTAATAATGTGCTAGATATACTGCTCATATTTCCTTGTTGGATGAGTCAGATTATATACAGACTGAGGCTGTATGTCTGCTGTTGAATTGCAACATCCGTTTTTCCCTGTAGGCCAGAAAAAACTGTCATCCCACTCTGTGTTCCAGTCTTTCTCATCTTGTAGTTTTCTCAGTTCCTCTCCCCTTTTATCCTTTTAAACACACTGTTAAATCACTTTCCTACACTATTACCTCAATCCTGCTGCCTCATTCTTTAATTGCTTCATCAACTTCCTCTCGTCCTCATCTTTTGCTTCCTCCCCTCTAACCATGGCCCCATGAAGTGACCTTCCTGCATCTCAAGGAGAATTGATTTCTCTGTAGGTCTTTGTGTGAAACCGTATCTTCATAGCACTTGGAGGAATTTCCTCCTCCCCTGAAACTGGATGGTGCTAATTCTCTACCATGAGGACACTTTTCACTCTGTTTTATCCGTCTGCCTTTCTCCTTCCTCCCCCTCTCATTCCCCTCTTCTCCTCTGAGCACACAGAAATAGAGCACGCATGATTAATGCAACATCTATCGCCGCCAAACATTAGGTTTGCTGAACCTTTTTATGCTTGGCTGCTGTGTGGGAAATGGTTATTCATGCCACTTCCAACAATATTAGCTGATCAATAAAATAGTTTGACATTTTACTTTTGATAAGCTGCATCTGGGATAAACACACAAGATCATATATTGAGTGAACATGTATCTCTTACATGTATTATCATAAAATTGTGTTACTGAGTACAGTCAGAACACAGGTAGCTACTGTATATAGAAATAATATATTTTTTAAAAAATTATAACATAACATAGAGCACTTTCTTTTTTTTTTAGGATAAAGTGTGTACCTGTATAACATATACAGAATGTGATTATACCAATATGTGCTGTTGTTCACTTCTGTAACTTTTCAAAAGGTAATTTTCAAATTTGGAATAATGATAGTGTCTAAAAAAATAAAAGCATCAAACACACCTGCTTTATGATATTGTACAAACTGTCAAACTCTTTTCACTGACTCTAAAGACAGTAAGAAGTCTTTACAGCCTGGCTTACGTATACTTGTATGAATGTATTATAATACATACTACAGCGCAGGATAAAAATTAACAGGCAACTGATAACATTTCTCCTAAATTCCAAAATTAAACTCATTGACAACTGTTCAAAACAGTGATTCAGACCTTTAAATATACAACAAAAATAAGTTTGTGTTCTGTTGGTTCACAAATCCACATTTGAATGTATCTGTATGCTCTCCACCAGCCATTCATGTCGTTGCTGGGTACATATGGTCGTCTCCTGGCACAAAAATTCAAGCAACTCAGCTTTGTTTGACCATTCATCTTCCTTTTCATTGCATTCCAGAGTTTCACAATTGGGGTCAGATCTGAATATTTGAACTGTTCTCTTCGTTTATTTTTCCACCCAAAGGTGCTAGTTGTGAAATATCCACAAAATCAGTAGAAAAAAAAAAATCATTCACACAATTAAGCTAATAAGGTACAGTAAGAAATAGAAGAGAAAACAAAATGCTGCAGGAAAGTATATGACAATAGACATTGTACATGATGAAGGAAACACTGTCACTTTGCAAACACTACAGAACTGCAGTGTGTAGAATCATCTGTGCCTCTTTCCACTTTGTGATCACAGTAACTATTGAAGCATACAGAACATTTTCCAGGCTCCAAATCCCAGGTGTCTTGTAGCCCCAGGATTCCCAGTAAGTACTCAGTGAGGCTGCCTTGGTGAATGCACTAATGTGACACCATAATCACGCACAGGTGCATTTTTGTGCTTCATAGAGCAACCGCACGGTGCTGATGGTGGTGGCAGGTGCCGGCGCTAGTGTGTATCACATAAGCAACACCTTTTATTCAAGTGTAAACAACTTCTGGAAAAGTGTAACATGTTTACATTCAACGTGCGCTCAAAGTAAAAAAAAAAAAAAAAAAGAGAAAATTGCACTGATTCAAAAATGTAAACTATGCATATTGTTCTGGCTTTTTGGCCTTTACTTTTAGTAAATGGGCAGTGACTGAGGGCACTGCAGTAAGGCCTCTGAAGCAGTATGAGTCTGAGAAACAAACACCTCCACCTCCCTCTGCTCTGCAGTGCTACACGCACTGATGGACCACGCACACACACACACACACACACACACACAGATGTGCTCACAGACACAATAGGTTGCCTTCCCACCAGTCCAATAACAGGCCTATTCATTAGAGTCTCTTACAGACAGTATTGACAACCTGCTGACACACAGTCACTCCAGCATAAACAAATGGAGCAATAGAGAAGAGCAAGTGTGGGAGGGAAGAAGGGGGAGACCTGTTATAGTGGCTTTTTGACTGAGGAGTCCTCGCTGTAAATCAGGACTGAGACAGACTTCAAAAGTAGTACAAGCACAAAGAGAATAGGCACTGCATGTACTTCTATTAACATTATTTCTACATTCCACTCACGTCTCACATAGAAACAAATAATGATCGGCTTGTATTGATTTCCTCATATTGGGATTATTTTGGCTGGCACTACGATGGCAATATTAGCCTCAATTTGAAAGGGAATGGATTTTTTTGCATTTCATTTTCACTGTAAAAAAAATCATAATGTGATTTCTTCTGGCATATGTACTAAATTATCACATTCCATTATAGCTGATGAATATGATTTTTTAAATCGGGGCATCTCTGTGGCTCCAAAATGCTCAATTTATGATGGTCTGCTGTTACACATTTTAACTTGCATGTGCCATGATGTGGATATTACACTGGACCAAGTTGCATTTTCAATAATGTTTTGCTTAAATGTTTAACCTTAAGACAGAGCCTTCCTTACACTTTTATACTAACCCATAACTTTAGCCTTTACAAGATTAGACTTATATGACTATATATAAAAGACACACTGTAGATATAAAGGAGCTGAACTGCCCCCAGTTGCCTACAGTATGTAAGCCCATTATGTCACCGTAACATAAGAACAGGATGGCTGCTCACAAAACAGTTTCCTTTCAAATGACTATCAGTTCATACATCCTCAATGAGTCTTTAGATATGTGGTCTATTTTAATTACCATAATGGGAATAGTTCTTCTCAATGAGTGCTATAGTACATTGGGGAGTTATTTAGAGGTGAAATTAGTCAAGTGCAGTAGAGTATGCCATAACATAGCTTAAACTCAAAGCCATCCCCACACACTGGGGGTGGGGGGGCAACTAATGGTAAAGGGGATATTCAGTTTATAAAAAAAAAAAAGCAATACTTGACACAATTTTTTTTCACTCTCAATGTCCCCTAAAGGGCTCTGTAAAATTCAAACCTAATATCCTACTTGCAAAGAAAATATAAAAAGTGCACACTTAGTTTAAACAAAGTAACAGAAAATCCATTTTAGCAGAGTGAGCAGGAGAGGGCTTTAGTCATATTTTGCCTTCACAAGTGTTAATCACTTATGAAACCTGCATCTAAATATTGCCAAAGCATCTACAACTCTATGCATAAGTGATTCAGTATAATATATCTGACTGCAGAATTCTGAAGTTTAAAGTGATCTAAAGCATGCAAATTATATGTTGGGTATGCGAAGAAGCCTAAAGACAAAGTGTGCCATGCATACCAATATCTGGCTCATTGCGGAGTTGTAATTACTGTGTCACTTTGACATACACAAAGAGAGCAAAGCAGTCATGGAGAAAATGGGAAAGAACTGCTGATGTGCCTAAAGATGTTCTCTCCAGTGTCTCTTTGCTTTGACCTCTGGACCAGGTGAGTGTGCGCAGGTTATTAGAGTAGAGGGTGGGGAGTAGAGAGCTGGTTAAAAAGAATGAGCAATAGCTATGCAGACAGGTCAACATAGAGACAGATATTATGAAGACAGATGAGGACGGAGCGCGCACCGAAAGACAAAGAGACTGATAGACTGCATGGCCCTGAGTTTGGGAGGTCAACCCTGACTCAAACAGACAAGACAGATGAGACATAAAACAACACCAAAATATGAGATGATAGTGTCTGAAGTACCCAAAACATCTGAGAAACACTCCATCTCGGTGCATACTTAAAGTGGCGTGACACAGACAATTATGGTAAAATCCAGTGCCCCGCAAGGTCAAACTGGTCAAAAAGTGGGAAATGGCAGATGCTTCTCCACTCACCATCTGAGCTACATAGTATTAGGAGGCAGAACACCTTTGAAATAGTGGCTGAGGAAGCAAGTTTGTTGTTACAGTGTGCCTGTGGCAATGACATGACATGTCATCAGTGCAGATGGTAGCATAATCTACAAATAGGAGACAGTGAAATTAAAAGTATGGTAATTTTTAAGAAAACTGAAGTGAAGATCAATGAACAAGCAGGCTAGTGTGTTTCATGGTCAAATATTGCTGGTAAATAATCTGCCAATTTACATTAAAAAGTTTCACTTGATAAAACAACATGAAAATAAATGCATACTGTACCCAATATATTGAAAGGAAGGGTGCAAATAGAAGAATATGAAATGAGATACAAGCCCTGCTCAGACATGGCTTTAACATGCAATTCGTCATGATCTGATCACAAGTGGACAGCTGTAAGTACATCTGTCCACACCAGGCATTAGAATGTGTTTCCACATGCATCCCACTCATGATCAGATTTCACCTCCTCACGCTATATGCAAATAAACCAGCTCAAATAGTCTAAAACATTCATTCATTTCATGTAGGCATTCTGGATGCAGTACAAACTGTCAAGACTTACAAGCTGGCATTGTAATCTTTCTGTGTAAATTCATCATAAAGACACACTCTGCGGAGTGAATGACGAATTGAAGTTGAATTGAAGTGGCAAAAATTACTTGCTGTGCTGCTCAAAGGTTACTAGGATGTAATTCAAGACCTTAACACTGAAAGCTAACAAAGTAAAATGTCCCATGAACATTTAATTGCTCATCAGGCACCCATCATTTCACACCAGGAGCTGCCTCTGAGCATCTGGAAGCTAAAAGAGCAGAAGGCTTTGAAACAACATGGCAGGTGATAACAATGACGCCACAGTCAACTGAGAGGTTTCCTTCATCAGGAGCCCAGTGATCATGTTCTCCATTAGCTTGCCATTGCTCCCTTTCTACTTTGCTCTGTTCTCTGCCCAGATAACATACACACAGTTTGTTACACAAAGACACACAGCGGTAGCAGCAGTCTAATACCTTGGTGCAGAGCCCATGTTAGGCAGAGAGCTGGCTGCCTGCGGCTCTCTATAGAGCACACTGTATAACACAACCACACATCTATTGCCATTATCAGCATCACGATTGTCATCACCATCCCCCTGGCCAAAGATGTCTGCCAGGACCCTGGATTGTCAGCAAAGCTAGTTATCATGGACTCGTGAATATAACATCAAGGACACAGCACTATTAGACGGATATTTCCTCAAGGTCATACGAAACATTGCCTAGCAAAAGGCAAATTGCCATTCAGACACAGCTGGAGATAAATGCATGTTACACACACAAACCATACACGTATAGTCTAAATCTGTTTATATCACCGTTTGTCACAGATATGTTATCGGTGCAATCTGCAAATTTATATCAGTGAGATAAATCTGAAAACTTGGTGATTGGGGGTTCTCGATTCGCTAGCATCAGAAATGTGAAGGTCATTACAATGACATTACCCTTTTCAGAGAAGGAAATCCAGAAATGTCAAATTGCTCAGCAGCAACATCATCATGCAAATGGAGCAGAACGTTAGACACAGAAGAATCGGATGTAATATCTCACGTTCAAACAGAAATAATGGAAGATACTTATCTGAGTGACAATGTTATATGAAGAAGTCTAGGTCAGCTTTCTTGGTAGATGTGAAGGAGGAAATATTTTACAGACCATTAGCTGAGATGAAAAATATTCAGACCGGGTACCTATGATCTACAGCAAAGTATTACCAATATACTATTTATTCTGTCAGTAAAATGTACCTTTAAAAACATCTGCTTGAACTGTATTCAGTGTTTTCTGAAAGACATAACTCAAAGTACTGCAAAAGAGGAGGCACATTCCATGTTTTATTACTTTTGCCACAGCCGAAATTCCAAACTGTTAAAATAGGCACACTGTAATAACTGCCTTAAGCAGTTAAAATAGATTCAGTAATAACTACCTTTAGCTCAAACCATTAGGCTGGTGGGTGATTTTACCTGCCACTTGTTACAGTGAGCCAGCTGCAGCTGAATGAATCCTTGTGCTGGGAACACACACTGGCCAAAAATCATTTATGTGAACTGTTGCCACCTGCAAGACATAGCTTGTCTACAGCAATTGTTAGACAAGGCTCAAAGAAGGTAATATATCACTTGTGACCAGCAACAGACACTTGAACTGAAGTGCATATATTTAGAAAAGTATAAAGTATAAAATCCTAAAAACACTTAATACTTTGGACAAATTTAAGCAAGTACCAAAGTTACTAATTTACAGTCAAACTGTTTTAATAGACAAAAACTTCAGTGTCTTATTTTGAGCATTTAGCTCACAGGAATACATACACTTCATACACGCACACTTCAAACCCCTACACCTCAGACTACATGGCTCCCTATAATCATTAGAGATGTCTGCTTGAAAAACATGCCTGCCGGGAGGGCAGAGGAGCAGAGCTGCGCCTGAATCAGCCCAGGCATGCGTTAAAACAAAGTGGCCTCTCCGGCAGAGACATAGTAACACACACTTAAAACAAAGCACACACAGTAAGCACACATGGTTTCAGAGACAAACCCGTCCACAAATTAGCCAAGTCCTGAACACTTTCATCAGCTGACTTGCAATGTGTTGCTTTTAAAACACATCTTTTTATATCAGTACAGCAGAACATCCAAGGATGGGTCAGAATGTAGAGTGAATTTATGTATGGATGTAAAAGCTGACTATGTAGAGCACAGAGACCACACAGACCCACTCTTAGACATGGGCACTATGAGACCAGAATACTAAAGAAGAAAGCTGGCTGACTCAGAGCGCAACAACCCTGCAAAAAGACTGCAACCACACACAGTTTCTTGATGTTGTTAAAAAATACATTAACTATGTAATTTTCTTTCTGCTGGTAACAGATTAGCAGTGTTATAAGGATAGTAATGAGGTATAAAAAACACATACAGGAATGTATGTTGCATTATTTTTTGTGGTGACCTTTAGCATAAATTAGCATTTGAACAAACATCAGTGCACTGATGTGAAGCCAAATTTGTCTTTTCACCTTTGCAGCGAGTCAGGAGAATGGTGGAGTCTGGTCATGTGACCAAACAGTCAATAATGATACAGTGCAGCTCCAAACACTTTGACCTTCCCTGTCATCACTCACACCTGCCATAATAATGGCTCACTATTATCATAATTACAAGCACTAACTATGATTTAAAGATATTTTCCCCCCTGCACTCAGTATTGACGGATGTCTTGTGTGGAACCCAAGCAGAGTGTGCTGATAATAAAGAGTAGCTGGTGACCAAGTTTAAGTAGGGATTAGTGATCCAGCAACATGACTGACCTCTCAAAAATACCATGTGTCTCAGTAAACATCAATCAGAAAATCAACAACTCACCTAAAATCATGCTGTCTTTTGCCTTTGCTGTCCCTGGGCTGACAAGTGCTCCTTAATTTCCCCGTCTCTCCTGCTTTCACCAAGGGACAATGGCACCAGAATGTCTTTTCAGAGTTCCTCTCCACTCTCCAGAAAGAGGCAACTCAGAGAGGCAGCACTAGATGTGAGGAGAGACTGCTGCTGCTGCTGCTGGTGCTGCTGCTGCTACTGCTGCACATGCCGTCCCTCTGCCTGCCCCTCTCCAGGTAAAAAGCTGAGAGTGTGTGAGTGAGAGTGCGAGTGTGTTAATATATGTTTGTGTTCAGGAGGGGGGTCAGGCGTTTCTGCAGTTGTGGCTCAGGTAATTGTGAGGAGAGTATGAGGGGGGTTTGGTTGCAGTGGGGAGAGAGAAAAAGAGAGAGATAAAGGGGGAGTTAGAGAGAGAGAGGAGGGGGAGCCTAAAGTGTAACAGCCAATCACAAGAGGAGGCTACGCAGCCAAGATCTTCTTCTCCACAGCAGCCAGGAGGAATTGCATAGGACTCCAACAAAAAGCTGACAAGCAATTTCTTCTCAACTGTGTCATTTCACAGGGGAGCCTCAGATAGATCTTCAACGCAGTGTAAAGTCGGTGGGTCATTTGGTTTCCCTCTCTGTAAAACACTCTTTCCCCACTCTCTCTCCCTTTCCCTCTCACTGCTTCTTCTTTTTTGGGGTTGGGTATAACCTAAAGGCACCTTACATGCCTTTGCTCTGATTGGTGGCAGCTTCGACCAATGGGAACAGCGGCAGACACTTGTCATCATGCAGAGTGGAAGTCATGAAGGAGAGACAGAGCTTGACTGAAAATGTCTGTCTTTCCCAACCACTGGTTCAATAGCCCACATTCTCCTCACCCCTCTCCTTCTTATAAAGAAGCTGATTGCCAGAGCCGTTTATTGCGTTTGTTGTTTATTGCCCCTCCCCCCCTGTCTGCCCTTTGATTCTGTGTGCGCATGGACTTGTTTAAGGATTAACCTTTTATCTCTGTGGCTCTGTCCTTCTCCCCTGCTCTGCCTCCATCTCTTAACCTGCCCAGGCAAGGTTACACATTTGATCAACCTCTGTGTTTTCGTCAAAGGGATGGAATTCAGACTGGGAGTGGAGAGGAGGGGGTGGCAAGCAAAAAAAAAAAGAGAGATGAAATGGAAAGCGACAGAGCGGAGGAAGCAGTAGAAGGAGGGGCAGAGATTAAACTAAATACAAACTGACAGAGGGATGAAGAGACATAGAGTGACAAGAAGAGACGACCAGGAGGACAGAATATAGGGACAAAGACAGACACAGAGCTGGACGCAGGATGACTGCAGAGAATTCATGTGTGGACCACAACAATGCAGTCACTAATTGAACTTTACAGCCAGCGGCTTATGGTCTACTTCCTCTACACCATGGAACCCTTAAATCTGCTGTCATGTCCAAGTGAAGAGGAATCCTAAACAATCTAGAATGAGACCTCTGAGCATCACAGAACCACGATGTTATTGAGAAGCTCAGCACTTAAGAGAAGGCTTATAACAAAGCTGTCAAAAAATTAATCCCTTTGGGCGGGCATGCTTGCAAACACACAGCTACAAACACGTGAGCCTGGGGCTACAGAAAACACCGCCTGTTGTTCATAGTGACTCCTCTTGTCCTGCTCTCTGTTTCTCTTTCCCCCTTTCTATCTCTACCCAACACTCCTACACCCCCACCCTTCTCACGCTCTCAGGCTGAGGCTGTGAGTCACAGGGTGTTGGAGTGAATACTAAGGAGGCTGGCTGACACCTTCAGTACCTCTACACAGAAGCTCCACTGCACACATTTAAGCTAATGTATGTAAACACTGACAGACACTGAAAGTCACACACACCCACATGATATCTAACAGACTGTAAATTGGAATGAAATCCACTGACAAAACATTTGGTATCATTGAGTGTATGACGACTATTTGGATTTAGCTCTTTGCTGAATTCGAAACAAACACCACCAAACTCAAGCCACTGCAATAACAATAAAAAAGTTACTTTGAAGTGGAATGTGTGGTTATCATCTTAGAATGTGTCAGAATGGTTTGGAAACACTGTGCATCTTTGAGGAAAACATCATTTCAGCAAATGTTGGCACATCTGTTCAAATTACTTTGAAAATGTGGCACTAGCTGCAGTTATCAATACAGCAAAGGATGTGGGTTTCTATATGAGCACCTGTGTGTGTGTGTGTGTGTGTGTGTGTGTGTGTGTGTGTGTGTGTGTGTGTCAGCAAAAGAACCCAGATAGGGTTTCCTCATTAGTTGTGTTGGTATCAATAATTCAGAGCCAGTCCTTGTTGGCGTTCAATGGTCCGAGTGCTAATGTGCTGTCGGGCCAACGAGGGCCCAGGACCCAGCGCCACTTTTAATGGATGTCATGATGAGAGGGTGAAATCGGAGTATGGAGATACTATATCATCCAAAGGCAAAATCGAGGTGGGAGGGAAGAGCAGGGCACAGAAATGGAGAAAAAGGTCTGGGGTGAAAGCCACTGGGGGTGATGACAGATGTCATTATTGGACAGGTATGTTAGAGGAGGGCTGGGAAAAGGGAAGGAGGGAGGAAACTGCACTATTAGATTTGCCAATATATATATATTAGTTTGTGTAATGTTTTTCATTGAAAAGCATCTTTGTAAAATACAACAGTTTGAAATGAACTTCCAATGCTGCAAATGACTGGGAAACATTGAATTGTTTTATTAATCAAGTTTTTCTTTTACAGTCTGTCTGTGTGTCTGTCTGTCTATAAAACTGTAAATCATCCATAACATTGAACAGACATTTAATTTTTGCTTAAATCATCCAACTCAATTGTTTTTAAGGCTTTTCATTATTTTAATCAATCAAGTCAAATTTTATTTATATAGTGTCCCATCACATCAAAAGTTAGCTTATGACACTTTACATTTAGAAGTGCAGACTACTCAGACTCTTAAATATGCTTTAGAAACTAAATTAAATGCATTGGTCTAAATAGTGATGTAGTTATATTACATTTTTAACAGTATAACCGGTAGCATGTAATATATTGATTATCAAAAGTTACTTCACAGCATGAAGCATTTTACTACAGTAAATTAAGAGTCATGGAGCCTCAAAATGTGTCAAATCAACTCTCATCTACATCTTAGAGAATGTAAGACATATTGTTGGACTACTGTGAGAAAGTTGTGAAAAGTGAACATTTATCATGAATGGGACTTGAAGCCACCAGACTTTTCCAGTCAAATGTGTGTAAAATGTGATAAATGACACAGTTTAACAAAGGCATAATCTGTCTGTTATGACAAGAAACTCCCAAATTTCCCAATAACTAACATCATTTGCAGTTGAGAAGATCTAGAAACAATCAATAATCAAAAAACAAAACATCAAAAGGTCACATTAAAGGGCTGCTATATTGAATTTCTACAGAAAACATCACAGGATAGAATACTTATTAACAAAGCTATACATTCTGAGGACAACAATCTTATTTGTTTAAAATCACATTGTAAGGCCTGACATTCAGTCTCGGACACAAACAGTTTAGTTAATTAATTAATCATGTGTCTTAAAGTGAGGACAATGTTTCAGTGGTTGAAATGCACTACAGGAGTTGCCTTGCTTTTGTGAATACTATGTTTGTGTAAACTAGCTGGAGAAGGATGTAAGTCAGGTTCATGATAGTATGTCCTCACAACACAAAAATAATGGAGAGTGGAATTTGACACTCATCTTTCAAGAGTGAATAAGGACCTGATATTGAAGACATGGTTGTATTTAGATAGTTATTGGTTTTTAACCTGCACTGCCCTCTACTGGCATAAGCCTGTCATCACATGATTGAGTTCCTGTAAATAGCCGGTGAGAATCTGTCAAAGTATGCCTGTTTTAGCAACCCTCATAATAGACAGCCTTTTTGAAAAATGATCCTATGTGAACTGAGATGACTCATGTGCTCTCTGACTCATGTCAACACACTGAGGGTAGTATGAGGGCACCCAACAGACATAAGAGACAGCTGGTATTGATGGCCTCTCAGATCTCACTCAAACACTAAACAATCTGGGCAGCAAAACTTGACAAAGCTGCTGAGGTCTGAATCATTACTGTAATGTCTTTTATTGGCAGAAAGGATACTTGGATATAAGACCACCACATCCGAGTGCAACAAGTCAAATGTTAAAGACCTAAATGATGAGCATGACAGACTGAAAAGGACTTTTTCAGATTCAGGTGCAGCAACAGCCTCGGGAGGATTTATGAAAGCTGAAGGAAAGATCAAACTCTTACATTCACATAATAAATGCTATGATCTGTCTTCTTCATCTTTTTTCCTAGAGGTAGCACAGTATATCTGCAGTCAGTGAGAATTGCAGTGATTTCGAGGTGGACTGTAACTCACTTCCTCAGAATGGCTCAAATGCAATGTCAAAATCCCACTTTAGTTGATCATAAATTCTACTCATATTTCATGAGGCCTGCAGGCACTTTGTGACTTTCCAGAAACATGACTTTGCCCTTATTTCTTGTCGACAGTCTCTGCCAGTAATGAAAAGGATTTCTGTTGATACAGAGTCAACACACAGGTCATATATCATGCACTGGGTGTCTCCCTGGCACTGTGGTGGTGAATTTAGACACTGCCTATGAAGGTCAAAGGTTACAGGGGAGTCAAGCTCCCGGCAGCATACTTGCACTTCCCCTAATAATTTAGCAAAACATTCTCTAAAATTACCCACCAATAAATACTTAAACTATGGAATTGTATAATGTTTAATAGAGTGGTAACTGTCTGTCTATATATCAGAAGAACGAGCCTGTCATCACTCACACTATTTAATGACACTATTAAAAGCATGCATAAGAAAAAAAAAGAGCATGCATAGATGATAACAAGTAAGCCAACTGAGAAATAATGAAAGGTCCTCTGCATTCCCCTTCAACTGACCGGAGTCTGCAATCTGACTGTTAAGCATATCATTTTGCAGCTGTGAGGGATAATCATTGCACTAAATTTAGACTATTGATCAGGTGTGGATATATGGAGGAAATGTAGCCCATTGTACAATATGTTTCCTGTACATTAATTACTTCCAGGAACAATGTAGGGTTTTTTGTTGTATAATTTAACAGAAGTGTGTGCCTTTAATTACTGAGCTATGTTAAGTAAGTTAATGTAATTAAAATAAACAGACAGCATATCCTATATTTAAAAACAAATGTAGTCTAAATCATCCCTCTAAAGACATAGCTTTTATAATGAAAAAATAGCTGAAGACATCAGAATAGAAAATTGTATTTAAAAAATGCTCAAAAATAAAAAATACATTACCCTCAAACTACCTTACACTTCAGAAAGTTATGGAATCCAAGACAAATGATGGGGAAAAGTATTTGGATGTTACTGTTATGACAATATATAATAACTGCTTGTCAGTTGTCCAATATCCCATCTTGGACTGTATCCACTAAGCTGAATAATTCCACTGTGCCATGAATACACAGTAATACATTGACTCTATTCAGTATCTGGAACCTGAAAACATACACCAAGGATTTCCATTCATGTCTCCATCGTTAATTCTTTCTATGTTACATGTCATGGAGTGGATGTCAGAGTATGAGCAGGTCTTGAAAAAAAAAAGTTATAATGTTCAAAGCTGAAGTCAGAAATTGTGATCAAATATTTGTTATGAAGATACTCTCAGTTGTGGATCATCTTACAGATCAGCAAGAGCCATGATTTTGATTATACATATGGTCTGAAACATACGTGTGATTGTTTTCTAGGTTAAATATTATTGCAAAGCAGGGGAGTCGAAAGTATTTGCATTCATTAATCAGAAGTATAGAGGGTTTAAAAAGACTTCTATAAAATTTGAAGTAACAGTCCAAGCTTTTTACTCAAGTGTAAAAGTACTGGTTTCAAAACAACTCAAAGTCTAAAAGTAAATGTAAGTGTAAGTGTAATGTAAGCATAAAAATAAATGTAAGGGGGGAAAAGGCCATTAGACTAAAAGCTTCAGCAGTTCCACAGGGGCCTATAGTGCATTACCCCAACTCCCAAAAACATTTTTCTAAAGACCACAATATTATAATGTTATATTATAATGGTAATGTTGAAACATATGGGATGCATTAGTCTACCTGCTTCAACTGCATAGAAGCCTATTGAAAATGAACACATTTTAGTCCAATACAATTGTATTAAAGGGCCATATATGTGCTCTACTGAGCATTAAAATGTGTTTCATGGAACAGAAGACATGATGAATAGTTGCCTAGAAGTATTGGAATGGTGCATCAAGTGCAATGATTGATGTACAAACCAATAATGTCAGAATTAAACTTCTCATCCAACCATGATCAAATTCACTCTTATCTACATTTTCTGGATAGTTTATTATTATTATTATTATTATTATTATTATTATTATTATTATTATTATTATTATTATTATTATTATTATTATTATTATTATTATTATTATTATTATTATTATTATTATTATTATTATTATTATTATTATTATATGAATGATGAAGAGCCAAAAGAAAATAGGAGTAATGAGGCTACTTAATTTAATTGTGTTAAAATGTATGGAGCAGAAAATTAAACAAAAATGAGAGGAAAATTTACTATTAAAAAAATCTAATCAATAATTATAATTAACCAAAACACAACACCAAAGCGCAGTGTTGAAAAACGTATATAAATACAGAACAAAATACACAGAATGTGCATATGTAGAAAAATAATAATGAGTATTATGAGTGTTTATGTACCAAAGTGACTAAACATTAATAACTTATTGGAGTAAATGACAAAAAAGAAAGTGAGTCATATGGATTTGGGATTTTGGGGATGTGTGCTCACAGGTGGGTGTGTCTGTATTATGACCCCCCCCCCCTCCCTCACTGCATACAGAGATGGAGAATGTTGAGGTTGACTGTCACACTCTGACACATCTCTGCCATTTTTACACCAGCACTGGAGGACAGTATGCTTTTCTCTCCAACCACAGTCAGTTCACACATTGCTGCTTGTATTCATGCTTGTTCAAACTTTGCTACAATAATCTCTGCTATCCTGCCCGCTATACTAAATACTCACACGTTTGCATCTCAAGTTGTTATCATGCAATGTCGTGTATGTTGTCGTCCCCCCCCCCCCCAAGTAATTTTCTTATCCACACAACATGATCTATTTTTACATGTCAGACATTCTTCAGCTCAGAGAGAGTTGACAAAACCATCTCTTAGAAGCCATGGATCAATTATCTCCACTAAAATGTGTTATCCTTGTACTCATCGGACATTACACATTTTTTCATACTATACACAAACAAGTGTAAGATACGATCAGTTTGAGTCAGTAGTGTTCAGTGTGGGTGTGAGGGGAGCAGATAACAGGTGGAGCTGTAACAACAGTTGCCAGCTCCACTCGGACATGAATATATTTACGTCAAGAATGACAAGCATGAAGAGCTGTCACTCACACATGTAAAAGTCTTAGCCTCAGCGTTTTCTCTATTAAGAATTCTTCACAAAACTTTGATTAATTTGGCATCAAATAAAACCTACAATCACCACCTGCACAGTCACAAACACACAGTATGAGTGTAAAATAAACCTGCAAATGCCATTTCTATTAAGACAGACAGGTCATTAGGAGCAGCTTTTGTCTTACCTGAGCTCCACATTGGTTGTACCTCTTGTCCTCCTGCTGCCCCTCCTGTGTGACTTCAGCTTCCAGTTCTGCTCTGACACACTACAAAGGAAGTAGCTGTGTCCTCTGAGAAATCCTTTCCAGCATGAAACTGCTCAGGGACAAAAATAATTGTGAAGATGTACGATTATTCCCGTTAACTTGAAAACATTCCATGAGCTGCATAAACAAGCATCTCAGATGTACAGCCACAATGGTAACGTAAAGGACATGTGGAAACACAAACCTCTTTGACCTCCCTCCACCTATCTGCACCTCTCTCTCTCTCTCTCTCTCTCTCTCTCCGCCCCTCTCTCTCTCCCCCTCTCTCTCTTGCGTGAAAACAAAGCAAAAGCAGAAGATTCCAAGACTTTATCACACTAGACCTTAGTAAGTCAAGGGAATTGTGTCTGATGAAGAGGAGAGCAGAGAGTTGAAGGCAATTGCAGAGAGTCTATGATGTTATCAGGAGTCAAATGTCAATGAAAGTAAGAAGAGTAGATGAGGTCACGCACAGAGGGGAGAGATATTAAAGCCTATGAAAAATGGCCTGTGGTAAAGAGAACTGATTCTCTTTTAGTTAAAACAGCTGCAAAACTGTCCCTCATGGGGGAGCATCCAGGTGTGGAGTTAAAGTAAAAACCTCTCTGCTCTCTAAAGAACAAAAACTAACACACACACACATACATATGAGGCCGGTGCACAATAACTGTTTGAGATTAAGGTCACGCATGTAAACATGACACATACTTATCGGAGCATCAGTGAGGAGAGAAAGAGCGAAAGTTGAGAGAAACTGTGAACAATCTGAATGTACGGAAAAATACAGAGTGACAACAGTAACACACACATGAGGAAACTCTGAGGTAGATGTGATTCTGCAGTGAGCGCAGAAAGCAACCAACACACCTTAAAGGGTATTTGGAGCTACAGTAACATGTCAACACATATACAACAGTTGTCTGGTTCCATCTGGATCTACAGGTCGATAAGTTATCAACCCCTGCCATGGAAACATTGAAAGAGATAAAAATCATAACAGTCTGTGCCTTGTAAGCACTATCTTCACTGATACTAAAGGTTAGAAGGGGTAAAAGGACCACAGTTTACAGATGTAAGCACATTTTGGCAGTTAGGTAGCAGAAGGATAGTGTTACTCTGACACACTGTGGGTATGGACTGTCCCTGCCACTCACTATAATAAACATGCTAGTAAAGTTTATACTTCAGTGGGTAATCACCGATAACCTCTGAATACTATTCATATTTGTAGCAGTTGCAATTGCATCCAATTCAGATTTAAAAGAACCATTTCAACTATAATAGCTTTTAGTGTTTTTTATCCTATGCAGTTCTGTAACGCTTTCATATGGAAAATGTGCTATGTAGTAATAACAGAAATCCTAAATAGCATTTATATATCAGACATACTATGAAACTAATACAAATAAATCATATATATCAGGGGTTCCCAAAGTGGAGTACATGTACAGTACCCCCAGATAACTCTTGGAAGAAGCTCAGGAAGTACTTGAAATTTTGGGAGGAAAACACATTTAATAAGACGTGTACTGAATACAACAAAAAATAAAGTGAATTGATGCTGAAATATAAAACACGATAAATACATTCATATAAAAGTTTAATTCTTAATCATCTTGGTTTAGCTTTGGTAACATTTTATGAACATTTATATTAATTAAAACTAGCTTGAGTAGCTTTTTTTTGTTGTTGTTGATGATGATAGGTTCATTTGTTAATTAATGACCAATTTATTTATTTTTTTTTATCAATGAAAGAGGACACTTTTTAGTTTATATTTTGTAGACAAAATTAACTTAAAAATGTATATATTACAATTAAATGTATGCTGTTTGTTTACAGAGTTTTCAAAATATATACAGACACTTTTGGCAGAGGTACAATTTTACCCAATTTTCTTTCAATCAAAAATGCTTAACCCTTGTATTATGTTAAGGGTCAATTTGACTCATTTCAGTTTTTCAGTTGACCAAAGTACAGGTTATCCTTTATTTTTCTTCACGAAATTTTGTGACTTTTCCTCATCTAAGGTCATGACCTTGTGTGTGAAATTTGGACACTTTGATGTGTCGTGTCTGTGCAGTGTTTGTATACAAAGATTATGTTACGGGTCATTTTGACCTGGACACTTTAATGTGGGTAAATATCTGCTCAGATCTAAAATAAACATGTCTCTTTGATGTGCTTTGTTTTGATTGCCCAATTATTTGTATTTTGATTTCCTTTGAAGAGCCATTCAGACCCAGGTGTGTGTAGAGGAGCAACTTTCTCTCCCTTGTCCTTGTCACTTTTCTCATGTCATCTCTTTAACAAACACACCAGAAATGAGCTCCATAAAGTTTATTCTTGAAGAGGCTTTATCACATATTTTGAACTGGGAAAGTGATGCAGAGGCAGATATTTCAGAGACAGAGGACATTGTTATTAATGATCCAGATTGTCAATTTTCCTATCATTGAGGATGAATGACAGAAGTGTTTGTGAAGATAAAAGTTTGATGAAATCGTTCTTAAATTTTGTTTTGGAATTACAAAATGTATTGTATGTATCTTTTCTAAATGTTTATATAATCTAAAATAAAGTTGTTATTGGGTTTAACCTGTTTTATTTGACTATCTTGGGTGGATTTAAAGGGAACGGGTCAAAATGACCAACAACATAATCAATGTAAAAAAAATTTCAACATAATACAAGGGTTAAGTGACAATTTGGGGGTACATGGCTAAAAAAAAATAGATTTCAGGGGGTACTGCATTTTAAAAAGTTTGAGAACTCCAGATATACATATACCTGATGTGTGGGCTGACCCAAAGTGAGCAGGTGCCCACGGTCACCTGCAGTCGCAGATCATTGAAAAATATTTTAATGATATTCAGGTTGTGGTTGGTTGGGTCATTTGTTGTTTGAGATAAACATTAAAATAACCTGGTAAATATACTTTATTAACTGAATTTCTGTGAAGGTGACAGAGGTTACTTCTGACATTGTAGCCTATGGTATGGAGGGAGCAAGAGAGAAAGTCAAGTGGAAGCTCCAGAAACATACAAACAAAAATGTAAGGTTTGGGACACGTTCACTGAGATTTTTAAAGATGATGAGTGGCTCCTGGTGTTTTCTTTTCTGTGGAACCCGGATTTAAATGGCTCTTTGGGTGTTACAGGTTTAGACGCTGCACACAAGCAATGACATCGGATCTTAACACAGAAATAAATGCAGGTATGTGAGTAAGGTTGTTTGATGTTCATAAAGACCATTGACTACTTTTTAAAAATGCGGGTCCAGAAGCGGGTCGGGTTCATCCTTTTCAAATATACTTCTTGCGGTCAAGCTAGTTAAAAAAACAGTCAGTTGTGGGTCATTTATACATTAACCCGCGCATCACTGATACCTATATAATAATGTATAATACAGTGCTAACAAATTTGTTACTACGGCTGTTCAGAACCATCCAGTACAATAATGTAGTTCAATACAAACTCTCATTTTTAGTCACATCTTTTGTCATTTTGAACAGGAATGAAGAATTTAAAAGTGAACTGACTTTGGCTTTACCAATGTTGTTAATTTAACCTAAAGAGCAACTTTTCAGTTACATACAGCTAAACAACTTATTTTTGCACAGTAGATTTTGAAAATGTAATTTTAAGAAACCTTACCAAGAAAATTTTCACTTGTTCCATTCACAGATTTTTTTTATGATTGAATTAAGAAAAAAAAAAAATACATAAAATAAAATCTCAAATTAAGTTCTTACATCTCATTGAACAGTTACTATTTTGGTGATTGTGTCTCTTTTTTTTAAGTATGATGAGATATTTTGAATATGAGTGAAAAAAATACACTTGGTAAGATTTAGATTTTTGCAATGACTACAGTATGGTGTAAATACTATAGAAACTTAGAAGAAGGAATATTAATTAATCTATAATACAAGGTACATCAATTTAGATATAGAAACATTCTATGCACGCTTTATGTGTATCTTAGTTGATGTTTTTATTGAGTGTTTGTATTCTTCTTTAACTATGAAAAAACAATGTAATTGAAACTCTTTATGACCCTATTTTTCTTACTCAGCTGGACACCATGCATTTAATTATTGAAGCAAAAGGACATGAATCTAAAATCCATCAATATAAAGTGATTTATTATATGAAAACTATTAATTTAATTTTTTTCATGTAGCTAATTCTGATGATTTCTCACATTTTAACATAGTATAAAACTAGGTATTACTCACTTCATGTAGATGATACGTTTTAGAATACAAACTGTTAATTACAGTCTAATAACAATTAGCAATTGTTTAGGCTACATTGAAACATATTACTACAGATCAGGTTTGTCAAGAATAGCAATTATGTGAATTGCAGTGTACGGGAAGGTGCTGTGTTGGCTGATATGCAACTAAAACAACACACCCAATGCAGGAGAAAAGCTGCAGAATTACAGCCATCCACTGTTAAGGTTAATATCAGTATTAATTAACTCTCTCCATCGTTGTTTAGGATATTGCCACGAGGGGGAGACTGAACCTCCTGCACTTTGTCTTGTAAAATGACAACTAGCTATATGTGCTTTTCATACCCTGAGCAGAGGTGCAAAGTGATATTGCATTACAGCGTTCAAGGTAAAAAATCAAGTTGTGAAGTGAAGTTAAATGTCCTTACGTGCTTCAGTGTGGTCCGTCAAAACTCCTTTTGGTTTTCTGTTGAGTTGAATCTCCTCACCTGTCAGAAGGCGAACATCATGGCCAAAGGTCCCTGTGTGCACTGTGCAGCCAGTCATCATATATAAATGTACTGTTCTTCCAGAATGAGTGTCATTGTGGCTGACATACAATCTGTAATGAAACATCTGGTCAGTAGATGGCGCTCGAGCCTGATTGTCGGCACACACACACACACAGGTGTTTTTACTTGACTCACCTAATTAGACACAATTACAGCCGTTCACACGTGCGTGAGCATGCGCACTCGGGATGTCATTTATGTGTTTGTTTGTTTGTTTTTTTACAGACTACAGGTGTCCACTCTGTACCTGAATTATTGTAATTAGCGTGCCTTTACCTGTGTGGGGTCACTGACCTCACCTAAAAAGTAAAATAAATTAAATATAAGTGTATTAAAGCTGCGTTTTACTGACGATATGGCTGACGAAGAGGTACTGAGAAAGAGGTTCAAGTCTTTTGACAAGATGTACTGTCATGACATGCGCCAACAGAGCTTTGAAGACTGGCCTTTTAGAGAAGACAGCAGCTGCACACCTGAGAAGGTAAACCGAACTGGACTAAGATGTTATCTAATGAAGGCAGACTAAAAAGATATGAGTGTTTTTCATTCAAGCTTCGGTTACATTCACCTACAAATCACATTACTGTGGTTAGTCGAACGAATTATTGCTCTCAGCTTTGTTTATACAGCAATAACCTAGCCCCGCCTCTTTTCAAAGGTTACGACAGTCGATCTGATTTACGGTTAAGCAGGTGCTAGATTCTGTTTCATTGCATCAGGTGTCTCTTGCACAGACCCTCAGCCTACTCTGGTCTGGTCTCTTCATGATGGATTGGCTGCTGACACCCCAATGAAGCAGCAACACTATATGCCATGTACTCAGTTTCTCAGCCTCCAGGAGCTAAAAGGAGATGAGCTCCAGCTTCATTTTCACTGACAGCTCAGCTTCCTACAGCTTGGAGCCTTTTGTTCCTCTCATGTCTGTCACTGAGCCACCACCACCACATTAGATTACTCAATATTGACTGATTCCTTAGGACGAATGCTGCATCAAATGCTTTGGCAAGGGGTTTGTCAAACTATGCCCAACAAATGGTGCAGGCTGAATTAGTGGAATGCAAAAATCACAGAGGATATTGGCAGTAAAGCATGTCGAAATGATGATTTTATTTCAGATGCCACATACAGTCTAATTCCATCTCAAGTGGGCCAAACCAGTAAAATACTATCATAGTAAAAATGACATTTTTTTTTGTTTTAGTGAGGATAAAGTAAAGTTACATGAAAGTGTTTACATTTTCCAAACTATCCTCTTGAAGACATGAGAATAACAAGGCAAATATGATCAACTTGAAATGTCTTCAGAGAACCAAGTGCAATTCTAACAGTATGCCAGTTATCAAATATTTTGTATCTTTGTAGATCCGCTATGATCTGGAAGTTATAATGTACGTGTTTAAGTAAGATGAGACTTACTGTTTTAATTGTGCTTCTATTTCTTAGTCTCTGCTTGACATGTTTTTAAAGGACACCTACAAAAAAATCTTTCGTTCCATCTGCCATAACCATCCTGAGCACCCTCAAAAAGAACATTACACCCTTCAACATGTCCTTATTTTCAACATGCACTGTTTTTTTTTATTTTTCATTTTTCATTTGTTCACTTTTATTATGTGTTTAAAATGTGTAGATGTGTTATGAGCCTTGTCAAAGATTAATTTCTGCCACCATTTAGGATGGTCGATAAAGTATTTCATAATGGAATTTGACCTTTTTCATTCTAGAATATAGTGAACATTTTGGAGTTCTATAGCTTATTGTAGGTTATGTTATTATTTTACAGGTCCAGTACACATGAGATCATACTGGGGTGAATGCAGTCCCTAAATTAAAATGATCTTGACCACTGGTTTTTGTTTTCTAGATGGCCAAGGCTGGGTTTGTGCACACCCCCAGTGAGAATGCCCCTGATGTTGCATGCTGTTTCTTCTGTCTGATTGAGCTGGAAGGCTGGGAACCAGATGACGACCCCTGGTATGAAGAGCATGCCCACTTTCCCAGGCCCTTACAATTGCTTTTCACTTCCATATACGCTTACTGAATAATGTTAGGATCTTTAAGTAATTCAGCCTTTTATCAGTCAAGACTGTAGCTGTGTCCCATACATACTAAGTACACTCAACACTAGATCCTCAACAATGCTCACAGAACATGGTGACACAAATGTACCATTAGTGCAGCTTCAACCACTGCGATGCGACAAGCTTTTTCATTGTGACTTAATGTCTATCAACTAGAGAAAAGCATTATTTAGGTTACATGCTAGTTTGTTTGTTTTTTATCATCCATGGCTCTGTTAAGAGCACAAATTGTACACAAACCCTGCTCAGCTTTATTTATCTTTCATTCATTTATTTCCTCACATGACCTTAATTAATAACTGGGTACATTCAAATTAAGTCATTTCTGGTTAAAGGGTTAACATTTAGTTTGATTTCAACTATTATGAGAGCTGTCTGAATGTTCTAAATGTTAAAGCTTTAACCCCTGATGCATCAGCACTGACCTGTTCTGAATGGATGGTTTAGTTTTTAAAATTCAGAATAATTCAAGTTTTTTTTTTTGTTATTGTTCATGGAACTGATGTACAGGTGTCAAAAAGCCACTGATTTGGAAAAGGAAAAAACTAACTAAAACTACTGGATGTTGCATGTTTTGTGTTATTTGTTATTTTGTGAATATTTATTAGTTTCTGTTGATATTTCATTTTTGTGTTTTTTTTCTGTTTTATTTATTTTATAGATTTTTTTTCAATTGTGTTCATGTTACATATTATTTTGTTTAATTTTTGCCAGTTTTTGTCCATTTTGTTGCTTATTTTATTTTTTACTGTGGAATTGCATAAGTCTCAGGAGTTAAAGGATAAAGGAAACAAGATTCAATGCTTAGTGGTTAGTTTGCAATAGCTAATTAAGCACACATCCCTTAATAAAACTCTAAAGAGTGAATTGGTTCTGGAATTCAGGTAGATCCTGTTAATTCAACATGTCGTCTTGTAAGCGATTAGAAGTAAAGTTATAGATTAATTTACAGTTTTATGCCAATCCTGCATAAATAAATCCTTGTTTTCCATTACTTTATCATTGTCTATATCCTTGCATTAACCCTTTATAGGGGACTTAGAAATGTTCTGAAATTAAAAATTTTAACCTTAGTGTTATTGTAGGACATGACAAGACTATTAAGTTTGTGAAATTTTCCAAATGTTTTATTATCTAGAAAATAAAGGTCAATGAAGTTGCCATATTTGGTTCCTTACCCATAAGTTACCATCAATCAATCAATAAATTGAAGAAGTAAATAAATAGAGAACATGAACATTGCCTTTTATTCACTACATGTTGTCTGATCCTTGTTTTTTTTTGGCCAGGTATGAACATTCTAAACGATCCCCCACCTGTGGATTTTTAACCATGAAGAAAGACTTCACAGAGTTGACAGTGGCTGAATACTATAAGTTGGAAAAGGACAGGCTCAAGGTTTACATTGTGAGTGTCTCCTCTGTTTGTGTCAGGAATACAATGGCATCAAACTTTTTTGAATACTCATGTAGCAGTTATTCACCCCTGCTTTTTTTCCCTAGAGAAAAATTTGTCATAAGAAGATGGCGTATTTCCGGGATGACATTGACCGTACACTTGAGAAACTCAAATCCCTGTTGGAGTCTTGATGACTTAACACAGAAGATTATTGGAATCTTTTGCTGCTGCATTGCAAACATTAATTTGGAATGAGCTTATAGTTCTAATTCAATGTCATAAAGTCTCCTCAGCCTGAAAAATTAATAAAGAAAAATTTCCTGTTGATTGTAGTATTGACTTTAACCACAAGATGGTGCTTTTGTCTTTAACTGTAGTTCCTCCTCAGCGAATACAACACACATCCTAAAGTTCCCCAAACCTTTACAAAGGCAATCTTAAATGAAAGCACACATTGAGCAGGATTACAATGTGAGCTATATTCCCTTTTTTTTTTCCAACCAAATACTTACCATTTTCCTGAACGTGCCACCATCTCTACCACCCCTTTTCAAACCTTGACCCTGGACAGATGGCCTGAAGCCCCTCCCTTTCAATACCAACTGTTGCCCCAGTAACATCTGTTACATATAGGGGGAGTGTGCACTGACGGGGCTCACCAGGACACTTCTCTAACCCTATGAGAAGGACTTTAGGAAATACTGGATGTAGTCAACAATGGAAACTGAAAAAGGTGTTCATGCACTTTGTACCCACAGTGAGATCTCTCACACTGCAAAGCCCACAACACTGAAATTCTTCTCTTAAGTTGCTTTTAAGGTCTTAAGATACGTCTATGGTTGTGAAAGGAGATGATGTTGAGCTCAATTTGTTGAAATGAGTCTCCCTGTGTATGACAGGAGGTTTGGCTACATGGAGTGCGGGATTAAAGATGCTATCCCTTTTCCAACCTTCCACTGTTTTGGATTAATGTCTAATGTAACACTGGCCACTGGGCCCAGATCAACTGCTTAATTCTTTTATCCCTTCACTACAGGGCAAATTGAAGGGAGAATATTTTTAGCTGAAAAAGTAAACCCACAGGTGATGTAACAAATCTAATGAAGCTGCTGGGTTTCACTTGATTCTGGTCTTTTAAACTGACACGATTGTGAGAGATTCCATAATTCTACCTTTGCTTCAAGTACACTACAATACGAAACATCCACAATATATAGCAGATTTAACTTGTAGGAGCACTTGGTTAGTGGTTTTTAGTTGTGCAAGTGATGTTGCATTTGCATAACTGCACAGATCATGAGTGGCGAGTTTACAGTAATTGCTAATGTAACTCTAATCAGGGTTTATGGCCACACACCCCATGTCAATCCATTTATTTATGTGTGCTCCAGAGAATGAACAAAGGATGACATGGCGTGACTTTTATCCCAGCAGGGCACAGATGTGATAGATGAGCTTATCTGTGGGAATGGTGCAATAGTAGTGATTTGATTGGATCATAATTGAGCTACCCCCACCCCCCACCCCGCTCCCCGAAAGCCAAATGGTATAGGGGTTATAAGAATAAGCCCATAAATGTACTTAACCTGAGTCATTAAGCTAATAGGAGTCTGAAATGCACTGGATTTGGGTCTTTTCTGATCTCATTAATGTACTGTGGCTGCAGGTTTATGTTGTTTAGCCTCTATTGCAGTTTCCTAATTAATGAATTTCTGCTAAACAAACTGTAAACACTGAGTGTAACAGATGGACAAACTGACAGATGTTACCAACAGAAAGTTTACAACCTGAGCTTTCTATCAGGCCCCATCTGTTGCTCCTGTGCCTGGTACCTCCCTCTACCCTCCTCCAGTGCTTCTCCCCCATATCCTCATCAGCATCTATCACAAGACCCTCTCCCATGATGCTCCTCGACTCTGTTGCCCTAAATGAACGACATCAGCATTTAGCTGCTCGCCTGACCTGGTTTAACCCTTCATAAACAAAGGATCAATGTACGGCATATTAGCACATCTGAGCAGAACTGTAAGGGATTAAACCATTTATTTCACCTGTTTGTATTTTTTTTTAAATGTACAAAGCAAAAAAATAAAATAAAAATAAGGGTGTATGTTTAGAAGCCAGATGACATGAAGCCAAGTGTGCATAGTGATTCTGAACCAAACCCATCTGAATGTGTCCATATCCAGCTAAATCAGGGGTCTGCGAGCCCTGGTCATAGAGAGCAGCCATCCTGCATGTTTTAGATGTTTCCCCCTTCCAGCACACCTGATAGTCATTATCAGTCTTCTGCAGAACTTGACGATAGGCTGATCATGTGAATTAGGTGTCGGAAGAGAGATGCATGCAAAATATGCTGGGTAGAGGCTCTTTAGGACCAGGGTTGCAGACCCCTGGGCTAAATTTACTGACAATTACCCAAGCAAAGGGCCACTCAGATACACTCTTCCTTGCATTATAATTAGGTAGAAGTTCAAATCCCTTTTTAGTTTACCCTCTCCCTCCTTCACATGTAATGTTCTCCCACGTCTCTGGCAGTAGGGCATGCTTGCTGCTTGCTCTCAGACACCACAGCCCTCCTACTTTTGCTGTTTTTGTTTTTTTTTTGTGCCCTCTTCGAAAGGGACCTCCATCTGTCCCTACACTCGGCCTATTGTGGTGTCCTAAAGCTGAGCAACTTCCACAATGCAGTGGGCGTGCAGAGGGGGGCCAGGGTAAACACGACAGCATCCAGATCCCATTAGAAGCTCTTTAACTCCTACACCCTAATACTCTCACAGAATTTTGGGAGGAGAGAGCCCACCCCTTATTCGCATGCACACAATGTCACCTTTAAAACCCACTCCCATAGGTAATAAGTCTACAGGGCTGCTCTCCATCTCGCCTGGGTTTTATTTTGCTTTTCTTTTTTAGGTGTATTCTCTATATAGGCCATTTTCTTCACTCTTTTGTGTTTTTTTTTTATTACCCAGAAATTCTGATTCGTTTTTCATTGCTTGTTTATGTTTGTAAATAGTTAAATCTAATGCTGGATTAATTTCATAAATGATAATGAATGCCAACTCTATAAGTGGGCCCTTGTGTCTTCATTTAAGAACTTTCATAGTACTTTTCTTTCTCTTTGGGAATCTTTTTTCAGCTTATTTTAAATGTATTTTAATTTAGCTTTTGTTTTCTACTCTACGTTTACTGGTGTATGAGTGCATGTGTGAATGGGGGAATGTGAGGAATTGTAAAGCGCTTTGGGCACCAAGTGATGTATAAAATGCGCTATATAAAGTACAGTCCATTTAACATTTACCATTTTCTTTTAAACCTTCCAAGTTTCTGGCTTCTGCCTTGACTTTTTCCCAACATATTGTAAATATAAAGTTAAAATTAACTTTATAAGGAGCTACAGTAAAGTCCTGTCCGGTGCTCATCATTGCAATTTCCCCTCCTCCAGTCCATGTTGTCACCACGCCAGCCTTGCCATCTTTTATTGTTTCCTTTGCCCAAATTTTTCTCCATCCATAACCTCAGTCTTTCTTCTACCAGCTGCTCCTCTAAGTCTAGGGCGTCTCTGTTGCATGGTGCTCCACCTCTCAACCTGGGCATTCAATATCCCTATGCTCCCAACAGAGGCATGTGTGTATGTCGGTGTATGTGTGTGTGTGAACTGTAGTCGGCGTAGGGGAGGGAGGGAGGGTGGATCACTGTGTTCGCCTCAGCTTAAAGGCAGAGGGATTACCGGCACACAGACACTGATTAAAGCCTTCCAGCCTCCTATGGCCCCATTAATACAATCTTAATCACAATGCTTTATCCCTCCATCTAGCTCCTATGGATCAGGACCTTTTCATTTTAGTGGGAGCCACTCTTGTTTGGTCCATGGATTAAGTGTGCTGCACACAAACTAAAATGTAAGCACACAGGCATGATGGAGAAAAAGAGGAAAAATGCATGTTTCATTTTGCTGCCATGTATCCATTATAAATATGTATATGACACTTGTTTTTTTCTGTTTATGTTATGCTTATGTCAAATTGCATTTCTTGAATTTTTAACATTTCAAGTTGTAACACTGGGACACACCAATGATACCTAATGTGAAAACCTAAAGAATTAAATAAGAAAATCTTAGTAAAGTTAAGGAATCAGGACTTGAAGTGCAGCTACATCACATTTGACATGACCTCAGTCCCTGAAGGGATTGAGCTACAGGTTGTGCTCTGCTCCCTGCCCCCTCGGCCAAGATGGCATTACAGAGCATGTGTTCCTTTCCCAGTAGAGATACTCATGGCCTTATTAGAGATAGACACCACTTGATAACCTCTGTTGACCTTTGCTAGCTGCAATGTAAAGTATTTTTGCATATTTCCACAACACACTAAAATGTCTTCTTTTATTATTTATATCAATTGTAATGTTTATATCAGTGATAGGTGCTGATCTGTGCATTTTAATGTATAAAGTAATTCATCTGCCTTCTTAAACTTACCTAAAATTGATTGTGTACATGATCTCCTGTCAGTCGTGTACCAGTCTTTAGACATAGTCTCACATCTCTGTTTTCTAATCTTGCATCCAGAGTTAATTTATGTAGATTATTCCCATATCTACTGTCTCGCGTGTTTGGAGAGGATAATCCACAATGACACCCTCCACAGAGTCATTTTTGCTAAAATAAAAGAGCAAAGTCACAAAGAGAGTGTTCACCAGCTAACTCTGCCAGTACTTTTCTCATAGGCCAAATGTATGCATGTGTGTAAAGCTATGTGTCATTCCAATGCCTGGGCTGACGCACAGAAACACAGGACAAGTCTTTCAATGAGGAGCAAGGACCTCTGTCACCCCTCTTGCCCTCTCACTCTCTTTGCTCTCTTCTCTATTTTGCCCCCAAACACTCTTAATTCCCCTTTCCCTTTCCTCTCTTATCCCTCTCTCTCATGCTCTCACCCTCTTCTCTCTATCTCTCTCCCCTTAAATTGGCCCAGCTGTCCATCAGCCCCCCGCAGTTCCCCCAGCTGTCTGCCCTCCCCAAAGTAGAAGCCCCGCAACAATACAGGTCACAGGTCAAGAGAAAGAACAGGCTGCATTTACAATGGACCAGCGGCGCCCAGTAAAACAATCGTTCCCTTTTTCTCCTCCAGCCTTTCTCCCCTGTTGCCAGGACTGGAAATGACAAACCTTTGGAGAGGTAGCTGAAGAGGTGGGGAGTCCTCTTGGACAGCAGCCTTTGAGGCAACTCCCCCTTCTTACAATTGCCTAAAAGGCCACCGTGATAAACACACTTGTACACACCAGAGCCTGCTCTCACCACTCCATTTTTACACTCTGCCACTCCTTCCTTTTGTCTATCTCAAGAGCCATCATGTCTACAAACATAGTCATTAAAGTCAAAATGGGGACTTTTGTCATTAGAATGATATAAATGTGTTTGGACCTGCACTAATTTGTGTCATGCTTATCAGAAAAAGAGAGGTCACTGCTGACTGATCAGCTTCAAAAAGTGCTATTTCAACATTATCTCAGATCATAATATAAATACATGTGGAAATATGAGTATTAAATATTTAATTCATGTTCATACATCTCTCTAAATATAGTCTGGTATTTTTCAAAGGTAGTATGGGTGGATTTGTTGATAATGAGTTCTTGCCCTACAGTGCTTTGGCATGAACGAGGTGGGAAAATGGGACATGTGGGAGAGACGACAAACGATAGACTCAGAAAGGCCTCTGACACATTCACCTGTTCCCCAGAGCAGTTTTCCCATGGCCCACAACAGCCTCCTGCCTGACCTGATAGAAACCCCGGAGCAAGCTTCTAGATGGAATCATACACACACACACATACACACGCACACACACACACATGCACAAACGCTTACACACACATGCATCCTGCAGCACATACATTAGTAAAGTCCTCTTGTATCCTCACGGGTTACTTTAGTTATAAATTCTCTGGTTTGATGTTTTTGTGTTATATTGAATTTTCTTAAGTCCAGGATTTCATGACTAGTCTCTCATTGCAGTGTTTACGCAATGCTACCAACGATGCTATGAGGCAAAGATTAAATATCTTGTTTATATAAAGGCCTTGATATTAAAATACTCAGAAATGTTCCAGCTTATGTAATCCAAACAGCTACTGTATAGTACTGTATGTGCAAAGGGATAGCATGGTAAGGAATTAAAATAAGTAGTGCCAAATGCATTTGGTTTTAGAATGGAGTTACAGAAATAATTAAAATAAATATATATATATATATATATATATAGTCCTGTCATTGGCTACAGCCTACATATTTATATTTTAGTTTTAATATTTATCCCGTAGGCAACCAAATGGCAATAGAAATATACCAATAAAACAACTTTAATCCTTGTGTCATTAGTTGATTAACAGATGTAGGTATGGATTTATTTATCGTTACATTCCCCAAACTTAAAATGTCAACTTCTAAACGAATCAGCTACCCCCCAAAGAAGTTGTGTAATTTGTTTGGGATTTTGCATATAAACAGGTCTGAACGTCATTAACTTCACCAGCATTCCTGAAACTTCTCTAAAGACCTTTACATAGGAGGACATTTGATTAAAATACAGGGTTATTCACCTTTGGAGGTGGTATTCACTCCACCTTTATCAGTGATACAAACTGTTAGAATGACAGAACACACATGTCAGCCTTGTTACTATGGAAATAGCATATAATATAAGAATATTTATTCAATTAAGTGCGAAACAGCAAAATATTTACAACAGTATCTGACAAAAATTGTTACACCAAATGAACAGTACCTGAAAGACCTCAAATAAATAATTTAAATACAGTACAGGTGCAAGTGACTGACATGAAACCAAGAAGACAGTGAAACAAAAGCTGTGCTGTGAAAAATACAAAAAAAGGACAAGACGTTATCAAAATAAATATTAAATACAGATATAAATATGCATTGCTTTCCTTATGGTGGGGGGAACATTGACTGTAGGCTCCAGTACACAGTTTAGGCATAAGTTGGATGATTTTGAAATCATTCTGCAAACTTTTCTTACAAAGTTGTCATATTGTGGTTTTTTGTTTGTTTGTTTATTACTTTTTAACCCTGCACTTGAAGCACCTGTGTGATGCATACATGCAGATATTTGGTCATCTACTCATTAGTTCCAACAATTAACAACAATTGAGGGCATTACTTATTAAAAAATAATTATAATCCAAATATTATAATATGACCTTGACAAAAACAATAAATAAAATATTAAAATTTATGGTTGCATGTTTTTTTTCCAGGTAGATTGAGCTGAGGTGAAGTCTCTCTGAGTGTTCAGTACCGTTCTCTGTACAGCCAGTACCATGACCCCAATCTTAACAGCAGTTTATGCAGTAACAACACGTCTCCACTGGCTGGTGTGACTGTGAACTCTCTCACTGCTTCTCTCACACATGTCAGATGCTGCCCATCTGTGATGTGACCAGGTGAGGGGGAGTGAATGAGTCAAAGGCCACATCCAGGGGCAGCTCATAACGGGAAGCCTGAAACAGTGGATGGGCCTGAGGGCCTCCTGCTAGACTACCAGTTGTAGAAGTTGAGTAATGGTGAGAGGAGAGGTAGTGGGCATGGTGACCTGGGTGGGATGTGAAGTTCCTGTCTGACTCATGGGGAGAGGGTTCCTGCTTCAGGGTAAAATTGCCACTGATACTCAGAGGGGGAGTTAGAGGCCCATCATATGGCGGAGTGCCACTGCTGCACTCATTTGAGGAGGGGTTGTCATAAGTGGGCCCCTTGAATCCCTTCATCTGGAGGAGGTGGGATGCCTCCAGGGATCCATAGGGGGGGCTTGGAAGGCCTGGGGATGGGAAACTGAGGGGATGACCAGCCTGACCTGCCATGCCACCCATCCCTGGACCTCCACACTTGTCCTCCAACTTCAGTACTGGTGTGGATCCCAACTGCAGGCAGCCAGCCACTAGATTACTAGTGGGCTGAGACAGACCTTTACACAGCATCTCCACAAAACCATGGCTTTCTGGGGACTGACCAGTCTCAAGCACCTCAGACAGGGCCCAGATGTAGTTGCGGGCAAGTCGCAGAGTCTCAATCTTTGACAGCTTCTGTGTCTTGGAGTAGCAGGGCATTACTCTACGAAGATTATCCAGAGCATCATTCAGCCCGTGCATACGTGAACGTTCTCTAGCATTGGCCTTGATCCGCCGAGCGCGAAACCTCTCTTGTCTAGCTTTGGTCATTTTCTTCTTCTTAGGGCCTCTGCGTTTGGGAGCATTCTCTCCATTTGGTCCAATCTCCTCATCATCATCCTCTTCCTCTTCTTCCTCCATATCCTCGCTGCCCAGTTCTGTGCAAGAATGGATCCGGCCACCTACAATCAGGCCATGACGCCCTCTCATCTCTGGGCTTTCATCTCCATCCTGTGAGCTGCCATCCTCATCCAGCCAGCTGAGGGAGCTAACCAGTTCACTCACATCCCCATTTTTCCCAAATGTTTTGGTCATCATTTTAATCTGAAAATACACAAAACACAAAACAAGACAGTTAAATAAAAATAAGTTCAATAATGGATCCCTTCCCTTACCTGCTGATGCAGTTTATTTTGATAATGATTAGACACAGAAACAGAACAATCTTAAGTGGCTCATTCTTATTTCAGCACTGTAGTGTGGACAGCTCACTCATTTACAGTGCAGTGTCACTGACAGACTAACACTGATTAGACACAACTGTCCATTTACTGGGAAAGTATCATAACCAGATATTCTGATGATACATTATGGGATATTGTGGAGAATGAGTTGGTTGAATGGCTCCCTGCTGTTTTGGTGCAGCCGCTGTAGAGACGCTGTCAATCTGGGACACGACGGGATTTACTCAGCATATAAAAATCAAAGATTAAATAGGCAACACATAAATCAACAAACATGTACACAGGCTCACGGAATCTAGGGTTACAAAATAGTTGATATTTCTTGTACTTATTTATTTTTTAATCTTTACATAGTTTAGAAAAATGACAGACTCAACGTTGGAAGAACTATTATATAATCTTGTAATTAACAAGGAGTGAGAGGCAGATTTTACCCAAATAGCCTAATTGTTTTTTGTTTTTGAAAGATTGTCCTATTTACTTGTGAAATAGTGCGTAAAAGTGGGACGGATTATTGGATTTTTTTGTTAAATGTAAATAACCCAGTATTGTAACTTTGATGGCTAAATTCTATTTGGAAAATCTGGTACACAAATCTAACAAATATAGGCTGAGAGTTATAATGAAATGATCTAAAATTGATCACTGATGCGTCATCAATAAATTAGATTGAATTTTTTCCAGGAGAAACAAAACAAGTGAACGTTTAACTGTTTTCAACTAGTATTGTGTATTTTTTTTAGTAATTAATAATAGCTACTTTTAAAAAATCTTTTTCTAATTTAGTTTTATTTCCATCCCTATATCTTCCTCAGATAACTCACCTGTCAGGGTTGTCTGCTTCCTGTGCGTAAAATAGGTTGAAAAAAAAAAGATGGCTACTTTAATAAGTGCAGTGACTGAACAGAGTTATTAGTCCAGGGTCGTGTGTTTCTCTTCAGTAGCTCATACACCAGTGTCCTTAACTCCTCTTTTCTCTCAGATAGCCATCAGTGCGCGTGGAACTTTCATCTCCAAATGGCACAACTGGGCTGATATTTTGCCTTTAGCCGTGTAAGCCCCTCCCTCTGGCGCCCCACCCACTGCCAAATCTTCCAAATGCGCGTGGCGGGCTCGTGGCCACAGTCGGAGTAGAGTCGTAGCCAGTGTTTTATTTGAGGTACTAAAACAGAGGGTGTTCACTCTACAAGAGGACAGCCTTTTCTTCAACTCATCCAAACACCAGACTCATGTATAGTCTATGAACATCAAAAACTATTGGAAACACATTCAGCATCACTTCAAAGTATTTCCCTATACGTTTTAATTCCTACTAAGTTTCAGTTTTCATCACAATACTTGACATACATTCCACTTGCTCACATTTTATTGTTGCAAAAAACTGTCCACTACCTTCTGTTATAAAGTATATCCTTTCATCACCATACTGTGCTTTACATCTTAAATATGTAGCTGGGGGTTATGTACGTTAAAGCGCATTAAAATTTGGAAGTTTCACGGCACTGTGTTTAATAACTAAAAAAAAAACTGGTGGTCAGTAAGTCCACTATGCTGTTTTAATCATGTGTGGACCTATGCTTCGCGCTGTATTAACTACCCTAATCGATTGTCTATCTCTTCATTAGTCGGTTGGATTATGAATTTTCCACTTAATTAACCACAGTGTAGCCTTTACTGCGTAAAGAGACGCTCTTCCATGTGTGCGTTTAAGTGATTTTGACAGCTTGCTGAGCAGAGAGCAGGTGTGTGTGTTGTTCACCCAGTTGTCTTGTTCCATATTTAACGTTATATTGTATCTACATGAACTCCCTGATAATTGAATCGATTAGTGTAGTGATGTAGATACATGCGGGTATTTTATCAGTCGATCTTGTGGTTTGGATTGCCAATAGAAAGCGAATCCTAAACGTAGATGATTAGGAGTCAGGAGAATTGTTGTAAACTACTGGAGTATATATTTCATTATATTGTTAAAATTACCACTGGATAATGTCTTTTCTAGCCCTAAATGTTAGATTTGTCAGTTCTGAACACTGATTTATATTATTCTTGTGACTTTTATTTCAGCACAAAGGACCCTGTTGTCTCATAAACACGTTGGTCTTTATTGTTAATCGCATTTCAATATTGAGCTTTTTACTAGTTTTCACAACAAATGCCACGACACAATAAACGCTCGCCGGTCGTCGTGCGCGTGGAGCCGCTGCGCAGAGGGGGTCCATTGTCATCACTGGCCATTGACAGTCGGGGTCTCGCGAGTCGCACGTGCCCCCGCACTGATCCCATTGTGCGCGCGACTGCGCACAGCTGTGACTGAGACTCAGTAACTGAGAGACTGAACTTTGCCAACGCGTCTTGTTTCCAAGTGTGCGACACGTTTCCACGTCTCACAAATAGACAAATGGTCACGTGGCTAATCGGCAACATCGCATAAAACGGGCACTTATCCAACGATTTATTGAACGGAGCCGAACAGATGGCTCGATATAGGAAGCGTTGGGGGTGGATGCATCCGTTGCTTGGATGCTCACGCGTCACTCGCTTTCCCAAAATGATGTATCCTGTTGAAGCGGCGTTCACGCACCTCACCAACGGCCCTCATTACTACTGGACAAATGTGGACAGAGGAGTCCCCTCATTGTGTGTGTTTGTGTTCCCTTTAGAAACATACATTGTACCGCAAAAAACTCGAGGCTGATGAACCCAGAGATCCCCAGGTACATGCATTCACCCCTTTACACCCCTCTGCACCCCACTACACACTCACACACAAACACACACATTGGCCTACCCTTGTGTCCCATGAGTCTGTGCATGGCCTCCACTACACCTGCAGCATGCATAGGGAATATGAAGCTCGTCTCTCCCACAATCTCGTCAGTTTCCCAAATGAGTGGCTCAGGAACTGAGGGGAATTGCCCTGCTGCCCTTTAACATAGATGTGTTGAAGGCAGTCACAAAGAACACTTCAGCACAGTTCTAATCTAACATGGGATCAGTTTGTATTATTTTTCAGTCTCCATAAAAAAGTAAAAAAAAATAAAATAAAATAAATTGTAGCTGGGACTTTGACAAGACTTTCAAAGAACAGAGAAGCAATGTGTTTATTATGTTGAAAATGTTTTGTGTGTTTATTACAGGAATATATTTTGTTTGCAAGAGACAGGTTTTTGATTCAAGATATAACCAAATTAGTACCAGCCTTGCATTAGCTATTTAAGCACTGTTGTTGTCATTAATGGAGGTCACCCTCTTCTTTCCAAAAAAAAAAAAAAAAAAAAAATCACTACCACAAGTGAGTTGTCTCTCGCTCTTGTCCCCTGGGACACAGAGTGGAATGGGAGGGATTCGTGCTTCTCTGCTGACAGATGGGTCCTTGTTTCTGTCTTTTTCTTCATCTCTATCTCCCTCTCCTCCTTTTGCTGAAACGCAGACACACTCGCACACACCAAGACTGCACGAATACAATAGGAATTAAAGCTCTGCACACATGTTGCCTGGGACGCTCCTGAAAGCTGAGCCCCTTGTGATCATAAAAGATGGAGGGAGCATGGATTTGTGAAGCAGTGTGATGTGGTGGGGATGTGGGGTGTGTGTGTGTGTGTGTGTGTGTAGGGTGGGGTATGGGTGGGTATCTTGGCACAGACTAGAAGGACCAGAGAGGTGACATTGTATTGTCAAAAAAGTAAGTTTTCCATTTGGTATATTTGTAAACAGATTTAAAGTTTATATATATATATATATATATATATATATATATATATATATATATATTTGCTAGGAACAGCTAAGATCCAGGCCTCTGGTAGAGGACCCGAGTCTGAAGGAGACACCGCTCAGGTGGGGCAAGAGGAACATTTTTATTTTGTTTAAATATATATATATATATATATATATATATATATATATATATATATATATATATATATATATATATATATATATATATATATATATATATATATTTGAACTACTTGTTAGGGTTCAACTACATCTCCTTGAACAATATTTACATTTACAGTTTTTCTGATGATTATGGAGTTACTGGCCTTTCATTTGGAGGTGTGTGTGTGTGTGTTTTTGTGTGTATGTGTTAAGAAATCCCAGGGCTCAGTTCTCTCCATTTGCTGCTCACTGAGGCTGAATATGGTTACATAGCAGAGTTTCCTGAGGGAGAGACTGACAGCCATACTAACTCTGCTGCACACTAGGGAACACACACTCAGAAACACCACACACATCATCATGAGTCATTAACATTTAAATTCACTCAACTCTCTTAATCCTTTTGTTCATTTGGTTCTAATATTTTTTGATAACGCTAAAATCTTATGTTCAAGTCCAACTATTATGGAAGTTAGTTAGAATAGCAACAAGCTTCTAACTGAGTGTTTTTTCCCTCTACGTCTGAAGTCATATCTGAGACAATATCTGTCCTACAGCACACTAAACACACTATATATTACATTTTTCTACAGAAATTCATATGACCCATTCTTATTTTGTCACCTTAAATCTGTCATGTATCTAAATTGTTGCCCAAGACTTAGCTTTATCTGATTTTCATATCTATACATTGCACAGCATATGTAATCCTGTGTTAGAAAGGTTAATTTTAAAATATATATCACAACACACAATGGAATATATCATTAAATGTAATATGACAAGTATTCCATTAGACTTAAGTGGGTAATGTATTTCAAATGTTTATAATGGATGTGACACAATACTGTGAGAGTATGGGACTTATGAGTCACTCTGAATGTGGAGTTCTACATATTATGTAAACACAAAAGCTGTGTGATGTTTTGTCTGGCAAGAAGGATGAAGACATTTTTTTCCCATGACCTTTTTATTTTCACAGCTTCAAATTACAGTAAATTGCTAAAAACAGGACCAAAATAAAACAATAATAATAGACAGTTCCTTGTTAGATCATTTTGTCTTCACTGAAAGACCTTTTATTGCCTTGTGACTAATCCACTTAAAAAAATTGTAAAAATCACACCAGTAAAGGCAGTTTTTACAGCACTTAGCAGGTGAAAACAATAGATAGAAAATCAGACAAAAGTAACTATATTTTTAGTCTTTAGTTGAATATGCAACTTGATTATTCATTGTAACTTCATCCTCTGTATTGTGTATGAACAGAGGCTGCACTGCATGCATCTCCTCTGATGCAAATAGACTTTTGTGCCACATAACAGAAGGGTATTATGGGAAATTCATGATGCCTTTTACTTTTCACAATGAAAATGTACACTCAGAAATGAATCCCTGTGGGTTTAAAAATGTAAATGCATTTTTGATTAGTTTTTCAACTATTAGCTAAATATAGTCTCTTGTGTTTTTGCAAACCCAACTACGTTAAAACTAATGTTTAACTTCATAGTAACAATACCAATAGCTAGAAAACTATAATACTATATATAGTTTCATCGATCACAAGATAAGATTTGGTATAAGATCTAGTATTTAATTTAAGCAATATGAGCAGATTGTTTGCAGCTTATTCCTCTTCCTTTGGGCTAATGGATTTGGAAAACATTCCAATTGGGCAGAAATGTAGCTACAGAATGGGAATCAGGCCTGGGGGCAATTCTCACTAAGTGGGGAGAGAGCCATTAAACAAAGGTGCCTGTGGTTTCATATTCAGGATACTTTACAACCTCCGTCCCAGGACATCAACAGTGTTTTTTGGGTGTGCTGCTAGAGGGGGCAGAAGAGGGGGAGGAGGATCCATCTGCCATGCTGCCGTCCTCAGGGAGACGGGCATATCCCAGGGGTGTTTTGGAGAGAGAGGGGCTGAAAGGATTACACCCAACCACTAATCAACAACGGTAATCTGTGGGCCCCCATACAAAATCCCCTACGATCCAAACAACAATTTGGGACAGAAGATAAAACCTGAATGTACAGGATCATCTAACTGATGTTGAACAACCTGATAAATACAAAGACAAATACAGGTGATGTTTAATTGGGAGAATGTGAAGTGTGAAGGTGTGATTGGCAAAGAGCCATATAGTGTCTCTGTGATCAGGTGCAAGTGTCCCACAAGTGGCCTAGTCTGATTCCCAGTGTGACCATTATGCAAATACAGGAACTAGACAAGCCTGCAACATAAATTAGTCTAACGGATAAAGGCACTTTTCTCATCAAATCAGTTTGTAAAAGATCTTTCTCTTGGAGTATACAAGTCAAAATAACAACCAAAAAAATAACAAAATACTGGTCAGTTTCTGAAGTAAAGCATCTTTCATAAGTGTTGCTTTTTAATTGGGTATTAGATTTTAGATTTTATCTTTTCTGTTGGAAGGAATGCAAACACATCTAGTACGCTGCAAAAAAATCACTTCTAAGAAAGTATGTAACTAAGAAAGTAACTAAGAAAAGTCATATTTGTAGAATATTTCTCTTATTTTTCATCCAAATAGAAAAAAGAACGTGGCTAGACTTTTTTTTTTTACATATTCTTTTTTTTGTTTTTAAATGTATGAAACTTTTCTTAATCTGATTTTATAGCTAATATCAAGCCAGAATTTACTAGTAACAAGGTATGGAAATATTTTTACGCAAATTATCCCAACAAAAGATCCAGATTGTTTTCCTCATTTTAAGACTGAAACCATGCACTTGCACAACTTCTCAATTTAAGAATCTGAAGAAGTGACAGCAACTACATTTGTTTAAGTATTTATTGTTTGTGAGATGGTTTCTTAATTAATTTAACATTTCCTTGTTGTTACTGTTATTTGTAAACTTAGATTCTTATAGCCAGCTCAGTCAGACATAAAAATTCTTCATTTAAAGTAATTCTGACTTGATTTTTATCCCTTGCACTATATACTAGCACATTATGTTTTTTTTTACTTAATAGACTTTTTTGCTTGGTTTCAATAATTATTAGTTTTCTTCCTGCATTGGCAGATTTTTTGGCTCCATATAAGTCAATTTGGCAAGATTTAGGAATATCAGGCTTATTTCTAGCAGGGCATTTTTTGCAGTATACTTTGTCTGTTTTCTTAGAAATATATATTCCAAACATTAAATTCCATGCTGTCACAAGGTGAACCTGAGATGATTTTTTTTTTCTCCTGATCTTCAGGCAAAGACTTGGTCACAGCAGGATGCTGCTCAAGGTGCAGCTGCTAAGCCAACCTTGCAGGTCTTTTCCCACTGTGAAAGAATAGCAGGGAATCAAGTTGCCACTGGTTTCATGGTCCCTTGTCAGTATGGTTTTGATGTCTGGGGCCTGGGTGGGGTATAGATCTGGTAGTGGTGGGTTTAAGGCTCCGCGGGACTATATAAGAAGCTGTCTAATGATGGTGCCAGTCCTCCAGGGCATTGGGAACTGGAGCATCCTGGCCTGCACCTCCTGCAGTATACCCATTGGCTAAGCAGCCGCTAAGCTGTCTATCCCGTAGCCTTATTGTTTAGTAGGTCCAGCACTGTCAATATTAAGCCTGGCTAATGTGATCTAGAGGCAGCTGGAGCAGCCCAGATTATTACCATGACACAGCCGACTGAGGGGTGTAATATCATTAAAAATAAATCAGGTGGTTTGGAGATTTGCTATTGCAGGGACGACTTTGAATGACATTAGGTGGGACAACGGCTATAATTTCATTAGTCAGTTGGGGCACCTCAGAGGATCTGCTGAAGATTTTCTTCAAGGAAGCAAACACTAATTGAACAGGAAATTATAGAAATTAAAATAATGACTGCAGTAAGTGGGTATTCATTCTATATATTAAATCCAATATCCAAATCCAAAATCTTTATTTACAAAAACATATTTGGAAAAGTACTGCAAACATAATGACAAATAAAGTATTAAAAACCCCAAAATAAAATATTAAAAACAGTAAAAGCCATCATCTCAAACTGAACTAAAAGCCAAAAAAAAAATATTTCATTTCACAACCTGAGTTTCATATTAGTAAAATATTTCTATTTTCTTAGTTCCAGCCTATAATACTCTAGCTGAATGTACACAAAGGGTGTTCGTGTAGCCATTATTAGCTTCTTGTGGAGGATTATTGTTGAAATGATGAGAAAAACGTGAGGCTCTGCTAATCTTCTTAAACTGTTTGACACTGAGCTGTTTGCTCGGCAGACTCATCAGCAATCAGCTGTCCTCTGAATAGGCCATAAGAGAAATAATACGGTGCACTAATAGAATCACATACAGTTCATATACGAAAAAACAACATAATTGACTATATTTTAGGATATTTTTGTAATATTCTGGACAGTTTTCTGTAGTTTTGATCACTCTGTGTAATTTCATCAGGAAGTGTTTTTTTTTTTCTTCCTTTCTTCTTCGACCTTTCGTGTGTTCGATCTCCAATTAAAGCGCCAGAAGTGCCGTTAGTCTCGCAGCGAGGGTCGCATGTCCCTATTGTTTTGACGCCGCAGACGCAGAAGTGGTGATTTCAAGGCCCATTGAGCGCGCGATGGATTGTGGCCGAAATCTGCTGAGGAGTGGAGAGCATCGATTATTGGGAGCGGGTGCAGGGACGCCAATAGCAGTCAGTCAGTCCAGTCTGGATCTGAAATGTGACGTTACAGTCAACCACCCAACACTGATGGATGATTTCAGTTTGTTGAAACACAGTTAAACGGACACATTCATATATAAATACACTTATGAGTCTGGAATTATCCCAAGGCCAGAACTTTTCCTGCCCCCTTAAAGAAAAGAGTTTCACTTTGCTTTCATATACTATTTTTAGAGCCAGTAGTTATCCAAACTCTTTTTAAATATTCCCTAATTTAATTCAAGGCAGAATTCCCCTTTTTTAGTTAGCTTTTCTCAGATGTTCATGTTGTGTAATGGGGACATCTAGTGGCAACTTTCTGAACTACACACTCACAAATACATTATTGTAAACCAGGGGTCAGGAATCCTAGTCCTTGAGAGCCACTATCCTGTATGTTTTAGATGCATCCATCTTCCAAACTTCAGATAGTAAACGTATCATCAAGCAGAAGCCTGACCAGGTGTGCTGGAAGAGAGAAACATCTAAAACATGCAGGATTGTGGATCTCCAGGACCAGGGTTTCCTGACCCCTGTAGTAAACAGTACCCAAATAAATACACTGCTCCATTACAGTTACATTTAATGCATGATATATTATATTATAAGACATAAAGATCCAGTGGTACTTTGCGGCAGTTCCCAAATGAAATTCTCTTTGTTTTTTAAAGCAATTTATCACCATCCATTCTAATATTTACTTCTGTCTTTTGTATTTAATTTACTGATCATATAACTTTTCATAAGCACCCATTTTAAAGTTGAGGGTTATTATATCAGGAACAGAGAAAACTGATGAAGAAGCAACTTTTTCAGCAAAAATGTCAATAAATGAACATTAAACAACTGTATCCAACCCCTGTCATTTATCAAAATGCATGAGTTTTGTTGGTGAATTAGTGTTGCAGTATTTCCATTAACTATAGCACCTCTGAATGTCCTAATCATGATCATATCTAAGGAATCTAATAACTGATTAAGCATGCTCTTGCATGTTCCATTTAGTAGACTGAAGTTTTATTTTAAGATTTTCAAAATGTGCCAAAAGTGAAAATAACCAGTAATATACATGTTCAACTGTATTAGTTCTATTAGGCTTGATTTGCATTATATTTGATACAATTTGTTTCTTTTTATTCAGCAGTGTTGCTTCGAAATATATTTTCAAGACATTTGAATAATTATTACTTACATTCTGAACAAATCAAACTACTAATATTCATACAAATTGGCAATAATATTGGTTAATCACCAATTTCAAATGTATTCTTAATCTGTCTGCATTTTAGAATAGAATAGAATAGAAAAGAAAAGGGAAAATTGGGAAATGTGGGGGGGTTGGGGAAATCGGGAAGTTGCTTATTATACACTATTGTACATTTAACTATTATTTTGCACTTCTCTTTGTTCTGTGTGACCTGCAATTAATAATTTTCCATCCTGGGATTAAAAAAAATATTTCTGATTTACCTTGTTAATTTGACACCTTTCAATAGGTACGTAATACCAAGCAGATAAAGATTTACTCCTCGTATTGGGACCATTAGAATATCTCTAAACTGCAGGTGGTCTACATTGTTGATACTCTCCAAAACTCATCTATGGAAGGATAACTAGAGGATGGTCTAATAGAGGAGGTCCTGGACAAAATAATCAGAATCAGTGGCCTAGATTCATTTCACATTTTATAGGACTAAAACAATTGTGTCACATACCACACTAACACTCATTTAGAGGGGATGACGACAACGATGATGATGATGATGATGATGATGATGATGATGATGATGATGATGATGATGATGATGATGATGATGATGATGGTGATGGTGGTGGTGGTGATGATGATGATGATGATGATGATGATGATGATGATGATGATGATGATGATGATGATGATGTTGATGGTAGTAGTGGTGGTTTCGACAGCACAAAGGTGACCTACGCATGTGAGGCAGTTAGAGGTATTATTCAAATATTATCCTTTCCATCCACATAGAACTTATTTCCTGCATAATGAAAAGTTCAGACAACCTCTGCAGACAGTATATTGTAATAATGTATTGAGATGGACTTGTAGCATCTCTTTATAAAAATAAAAACACTGATGTCTGGCTAATGTCTGTGTATTAAACTTGACACCAAACCTCCTGTGCTTACTGCTTCCACCACACACATGCATTTCTGACCCAAATAAAAACATCCGCCTCGAGTCATCCAGTTGAGCCTCATTCTGTATTTTTTGTATCAGTTTTCTTATTCCCAACTAAAACTCATGTATCCTACTCTACTCCTTTGCTTTAACACACAGTATTACTCAAATCTCCTCTGCTTTATCCACCTTTCTGTCTCTGAGCATCATCAGCATCATCTTCCCTCCACCCAACCACAGGATACACACATCTGACACACTTTTATTTCACAGCTCTCAGCAGCACTACCAGTAACTGGTGCAGAGATCTGAAGGCAGGCCAAGTTTAGAGCATTAAGAAACGCTAAGAATGGCTCCTAAAAGAGAAGCTTCTATTAAGAAGTCACCTTCACCCGTGGCACAACCCAGACTGGGACCCCCTTTCCCCTGCCTCCCTGCCACTCCTGCAGGTCCAAAACCAGCTCCTGAACTGAAGCCAAGGATGCTACGTCCTTCAGATTCACCATTTGATCCCAGTACTCTGGAGGTGAGTAAATTTAAAGTATTATACAGTTAATATTAATTTGTGTAAAGGCTAATGTGGGACATAATACATTATTTTACTTACAAATCTTGCACTCATCAAAATGTCTGCCTGTTGTAAAACACTTACGCATCTTAGCCTGCTAGCAAAACATAATAATGATCTGTTTTATGACGAACATTGCAGAAGAATAACTTCAGTCATATGACTGATCTGTCCAATTAAACTTTCTGCATCAATCTATAATGAGAGTGATTCTAATCTAAAAAAAGAAATGGGACACTGAGTGTCAGCTGGCCTCCTTAGGGAGGAAAGGGCTCTTTCCTGCCCCAGTCTGTGCTATTTCTTTTATATGGTGGGTGATTCCATCAACTTAGTAGCCTAAAAAGTCAGTGGGATATTTTATATAGCCCAGTTTACTATATACTCCAAAAAGATCCAATATAACATCCTCCATATAAGATAAGATAAGACTTTATTAATCTCACACAGGAGAAATATGTCATATGTCAATATGTGTAAAAATAAATTAAAGAATAGTGAATAAAGAGAGTGAGATGTTAAGAAAATAACATGGATATTGAATATAATATATGAATATAAATGAAGTTACTGTATTCATTTTCAAAGTTTTCTCCAGTTTGTAACTATTTTTAGAGTAGCATAAAAGTGAAGAGAGTATCAAGGTATGTGATTATATAGCTATGAAAATTAAAATCCCTCATTCAAATTGTCTAATTTGTTACAACCATTAGGTAATAAATTAAATATCTGTTATTCTGTAGATATCAAAACAAAAAGATCTGTCTTTATTATTTAAAACTGCATTCGATTGCATAAGACTGCATTAGGTTAGATTTTCTTAACCTCAATGTTTGTCTAGATCAGTACCATGAGAATAAACAGTAATATGCAAGATCTTTGGCCAACTGGGTTTGTTCCCCTAGCACTTTATAAACTTAGGTCTCAAATTGACTTTACCTTTGCTGACCTGCCCTGTTATTGTTCATATACTTATTTTATTGTGCTGTTCCATAATGTCTGTTTTTAAATTGCCGCTAAGGGACAAATACGTTTTCTTAAATCTTGAATATTTATTTCTCATTCTCTTTCCTTCAGATAAATACAGGGCATTTTTGCATAGCCTTAACTGATACATACTCACCAAACAGAAAGATGTGACATGAGTTGAATGAAACCTGAGGTAAAACATCAGGAAATGAATCCCATACATCATATATCATCTGTTAAGTGCAAAGGAAGCTCGCACTACATACTACCATTTTATTCACAGAATATGCTTTTATGTTTTCCACCCTACACACTTCACAAATATTGAGATTGTATCTTAACACAGAGAAAAACATGTATGAATGCTCATTGTAACTTTACTAAACAAATAAAGCTAATGTTATCCTTGGAGTTTTGCAAACTTCTGGATTACTTTTTCTTTGTTAAAAAATATTTGAGTGCAAAACTTTACAAGACAGAAGGAAGGCTTGAGTCAATTGGGTAAACATTTTAATCCAAAATGTGTTGAATACGAGAGTGAATATAAGTTATTTATCATCTGGTGCCCACATCAGACTTTGCACTACTGCTTTGCTACCATCCTCACATGGTTGTGTTGCAAGTGTTTGTTTTTTTGTTTTTGTTTTTTCCATTTCTGACATTGTTTAGATGCAGGCTATTGTTAGCAGGCAGTGTTATAAACTATATTTTAACATGAAATGCTTTGTGTCATATCAATAAACTATTACTGTACCGCGTGATTAGTGCGTATTGCGTTGACAAATGTAATGCTGTAATGTGAAAATCTAGTTATAGCGTCAAAACAGCCTGTTAAGCTGTCAAAGTATCTTTATATAACATGAAAAGGATATTACTATATGATGGTAATTTCTTTACTAGATAAGCTTGTTTTTGTTTCCCTGGTCTGGCTGTTGTATACTTCCATACATTTCATACCTTTAGTTAGTTTGGGCTGGACCTGGACGTCTCTTTAGTTTCTATATAAGGACTAAATGGTCGTTCAAGGCCCGCCCTCTGTTGTGCGTACTGCGTGTGTCGTCATCACGCACGGCCGTCAGAGTTTTCCTTTTCTCCCGTGCTGTACTAAAAACGCCCGTCACATTCTTTGCTTTGCCGACGACTCGGACACACCTCAGCTCAAACAGCCATGGTGGGTTTTTGTTCGATTAAATTAAAACAGCATAAATCGTTGACATTGTACTGTTAGATTTTTGAAATATTGTTTATATAAGAAGGTCTAATTTTGTAAATGCGTTCAATTATGTAAGAATTTCTTGGTTCGACTGCAGCCGCTAGCGGAAGTGCAATTTCAGATAAGCTAGCGTTAGCTAATATTAATGACAACTTTAACAGTAAGGTTTACCAGAACAACGTCTGCTAGCTAAAATGCAGCTAAATGTGATTTAATTTGACAGTTTTTCCTGCTAACAGGAAGCCTAACTACCTAGAAAATATGACGAAACGCTCTCTTAAAAAATGTTAGCTAGCTTTGCCCGTCCCAACAGGAACCATTTTCATTAGCCCAATTTCTCTTTGAACAGTGTGACTTCTCGGAAGATCAAATCCTCGGTAAGTTTTGAGTTTGTGCTGTGACAGAAAATCTTACTTCTTTTGCATGTCCTCACTTTTGCTTTGTTCAGATGATACTTTGCCCTGTCTCCACTATCGCCCTGCTCTTTGCCCGCCTGTCACAGTAGCCGTGGTTTTAGGCTTTAAGTTTGTCTTCTTTATTTTCGGAGTGTTTCACCACTTTCCACTTGAAACTGCTTGTCCTTTCCAGATTGAGTTTAACCTGGATCAGATTCATGGTAAGTCAGTGTTAAGGGGCTGCTTGAGGAAATCAACTGATGGCTATCTCGGTGTGTTTAGGGTGTGATCTGCATGTTGGCTTTGTATCAGCCAAATCTGTCTTAAATGTGGATGAAAGAGGCTTTTAACCGTTGTTTAGTTTGCCAGCACAGCCATAATATGCACACAAGGTAATTCCACATACTTACAAGCAGAGAATGTGTTGCAGTGTGTTTGGATGTAGCAGTCATGTACTCATTATTATTATTATTATTGTTGTTGTTACTAGACACCGCCAAACTCATATTTGTTAAACCCTCTGTTCTGTTTCACTGTAGCCATCCTTGCCTATGTGAGCTTGTCATAAACTTTGTCTGTTATCTTGTAAGCGGCTCATCTTCAGTAGAGTGTCCTTTTTTGGTGTGGATACAGTGGTGGTTGGTTTTTGTCTCGGGGCTGGTTTGTTTAATCACCACTGACATAATAGGCTATAGCTACTCTCTCTCCTCCTCTTTTCCTCCACTCCTCTAATACCAAATATGGTGCTGGGAAAAGTACTTGCATGCCAGAAGGGAAAGAGGCACATTCCTGAGAACAGGAAAAACTCCACAACAGTGGCTGAACTTTTTTGGGAAAAGCTTGTCCCAAAACGGTAGTGTTGCTCAGCCTCATATCCAGATATTGTTTAATCAAAATGTATTATAAATTTCTTTAAAAGTCTGCTCTACCATCTCATTATTTTGGTTATGTAGTTGATATTATTTAATTTAGTTGATATGCTCTAAAACAAAGCCAAATGAATCGACTTTTTCATCCCTAACAAGATTGCATCACTGACAGTTGAAGAGGATACAGTACTTCCTCAAACTTATTTTAACCTCTGTCTCATTTTAATTCTCATGGAGGCATGCCTGCCTTCCTCCCTGCCTTATTGATTATTTAGTAGTGTAAAATATTTATACCCAAGGACACTTTGTGGGCAGCTGGGGGTCAAATCAAGTTTTTTAAGTCACAAGATATTATTTTTATCTAATACATTGTATATATATTGTAGGTAAAACTATTTCCTTAAACTTTTCAATTCTGGTGGTAAATTTTCAAACACTTGTGCAGATTAAATAATTCCAGTACTAATTACTTTAATTTAGACGCATATTTTTATGATACAGAGGTCATATATTTTTCCTCCACATACTAAAGCATGATATAATGAGCAAGTTGCTTCACATTTTTGGTTGCATTGTGGAAAAATGTTAGACTGACCTAATAACTAACAAAATGCACTGTATACTAAACAAAATGAGTGTGTTTGCATGAAGTAAACCGTTTTCTCAGTGGCTGTATTACATGCTACAACAGAGATTGAAATAATCGTATAAATACTGCAGTGTTCAGATTTTTTTTCGCTCATCTGGATGAAGTCCGCGATGAGCTATTGCCATCGCGCTTTGTCAGTCATCCACAATTCACGAAAATTGCTCTCCTTCATTTCTTAACAGATTTCAATTCTTATTGATTAATTAGATAGATCTAATGGATAGATAGATCTGGGCGCAAAACGTATCACTTTGTTTGTCAAAATCTGTCATTGTAAACAATTTGTTTACAACTTTGTTTATTTTTCCAGTCTGTCATTAAAATCATGACTCTTCCTTCAGTCCTCAACAGATTGCGTTTCCAATTGATTCACCGATTTCAGTTTCAATCCAGATCAAAGAAAGCAATTCCCCCAATATTAGTTTCCACCAACAACCTCCTGCGTAGCATTTGACAGCTTTAACCACAGTAATATGTCGTTACCTAGTTATCTACTTTTTTTCAGTCAGATGTTACCCCAGAAGAGCTTTGTGGGCTTCCTATACCATTCACACTGTTTTTGGCATTTGGTGATTAAAAAAACAGACAGCCAACCAGTGGGATTGACTTTATCATCTATTGAATGACTCCCTTTTGTTGATAGTAAGACATCACAGCTGTGAGGTCTGGATGAGCACAGGACCATTAGCTCTATTTTTTTTAACTGTATAGTTATTATTCTTAGAGCTTTGGAACACAGTATAGTTAATGCAGTTATGTAATAGATTCATGAAGTTGAATATCCAAAAGAGGAAGCTTTAACTTGTGTATTGTGGCAGATGAAACCCATGTATGGAAAGTGTGTTGAAAATGCATGTGTTGACTATAAATAAAGCAGAGTACCAGGTGCCATCATTTGTCATATCCGTGCTCTCTCTTACTGCTTCTTGTTTGTGTTGTTTGCACTCATGTCTTTTTACTTTCAACTTTTCCCAGTTGAGTTTCTATCTCCATGTTATCTACTTTTATTTTATATATTTGCTTATATTTTTAGTTCTCTAGTACTTCTTAAGCCTTTAATTCTTTTCCTAATTCTTCTTTTGTTTGTGTACCTTACAGAGTTTAAGGAGGCCTTCCTGCTGTTTGACAAGACAGGAGAGGGTAAGATCAGCTACAGCCAGGCTGGGGATGTTATGCGGGCCCTGGGACAGAACCCTGTCAATGCTGAGGTGCTTAAAGTCCTGGGCAATCCCAAGGCTGAGGGTAAGGGGAAAAATATTAAACACAATCTGTCTTTGAAATGTAAAAAATGCAGCTGAAAAGTCAGTCGCAGATCTTGATTTTTAATTGTTTCCCTTATTTTTTTTTCCAGACATGAACTCCAAAATGCTCGACTTTGAGCAGTTTCTGCCCATGTTCCAGGCTATTGCTAAGAATAAAGATCAGGGCTCCATGGAGGATTTTGTCGAGGGACTGCGTGTCTTTGACAAGGAGGGTAACGGCACAGTAATGGGAGCAGAGCTACGTCACGTCCTCACCACGTTAGGCAAGTTAAAAATTTTGTCCCTCTTGACACTTTTTGTGAAAATTTTGTTTCTCATTTCTAATGTAATTTACTTGAATTAAAGTTGCTTGAAAATATAATTTAACGTCTAATTTTTACATTGCATTTTCAGGTGAGAAAATGACAGAGGAGGAAGTGGAGACGCTCTTGGCAGGACATGAAGATGCAAATGGTTCCATCAATTATGAAGGTTAGAGGAAAAGAAATGAACAGGAACGAGATGATATGCTTGCTATAATTAGGAAGAGGCTGTGTGACATTGCTATAAACATGCATATTAATCAATGTGATATTGTAACCAGTCTTGACAATCTGATGTGTGTCGCTGCTCATGTGTTGCCCTGTGATTTAGTGTTTTGACACAAGATATTACTATGGGGAATTAACTAATTGCAATTGTGCTTTGTATCTTAGTTGTAATAGGTATTTTGCAAGTGCTACACTGATGGGTACCCAATGTTTGATTTAGCCTAATGATGAAGTACTGTCAGTTAATGTTATTGGCTTTTATGTGCTCTCACTTTACACTTACAGATACTTAACTGCTTGAAGAAGCCCAGAGTAAATGTCAACTGCTTAAAATATGTTAAATGTTTTTCCTCTACAGCATTTGTCCGCCACATCATGTCTGGCTGAAGGCCGGTACGGGTATACTATGAGATGGTACTACCAGGCATTCCTGCTTTTTAATTGTTGTACACTCCCATCCCACCATGAAATTGTTGCACTAATCAACTGCTTAGCCTTTCACTCTCTTAATGCTGGCAAACAAGGCCAATATGTGTGACAGGTTTGCCCTCTTTATTGCCAGAAGGAAAGCCTGGTGGTCCCTCTCATCATTAGTCCTGAGGCTTTGACCCATATGTAGCCTCCTGCTGTTCTGTCTCTCTCTCCTGCAGCCCTCTGCCTTGGCCCCTGGCTGCAGCATGCCCCTCTGCATGTGTCTGGGACTCCCCTTAGTATATAAAGGGGATATGGTGGACACATAGGGAAGAGACTGGTCTCATTCAGGGAAAGTCTGGTGGTCAGGGTAGATACTCAACTGATGGGTTTTCAAACCCATTGCAAGAATAAAATGCTGCTTTGTACTGTTCTGCAAGCTAGGAATACATAGTCATACACTTATGAGCCACAGATGCATTTCACATAAGTATTTCTTGATATGTATGTTCTCAACCAAAATTTCTAGATATGTGCACATTGCTGTTCAAATGTCTTCCCCTCTCTTTTAAGTTTTTATTAATAGGTAATAAAAAAGCAAAACATTTCCTAGTTTCTGAAAGATATTAGGATTTGGTTTAATATGTAAAAACCTGAAAAAGTGCAATGGCAAACTACAGGTGTGCAGAAAAGTACTTTTGCAGCATTTTACTCTGCCCACTGGGTTAGGGTGTGATGGTCATGGTGTAGCTCTTCTGATCTTATTTGCATGTTATTGGTTCAGGTTAAACAGGCCCTCTTCTAGTGGTGTTGGTCTTTTCACATTGAATTAGAGTGGAGATGAGTTTACATGTGCAAATAGCCACCAGCTTTGGGAGAGTGGACCAGTCCCTTTTTTCTACTAACCAGAGAAGTGCAGTAAATTGCTCTTGTGCTGATTGTTTCCTTCTCTGTACTGATGGAAGCTGAATTTGTAGCTGGCCGCTCTCTGACTGGACTTTAGCTCCCTTGATATTCTCCCTCCTTTCTTTGCTGTTCCACTAGAGGAAAGCATACAGCGAGGATGGCTTCTCTAACCAGCTCTTCTTGGATCATAGACATGGCCAACTGCTTTGGCTGAATAGGAGATAGAGATGATTACCTCCCCTCTTTCTCAGTCCCCTCTTCAACCCCCCCCCCCCCCCCCTTTCCTCTGGGTCAGTAGAATAAGGGGGATCTGTCTCCAAATGCAGCATGCTCACTGAGGGTGGGTGACAGGGGAAACTGAGGTTCACATGCTGCAGTTGGAGTAGGTCTCTGCAGAACTGTCAACTGTCATTCTAATATGTCTCCTTTTCTGCTTTTTACAGAACTGGTCAGGATGGTCATGAATGGTTGAAGATGATGAACATCCAACGTTTTTTTTTTTTTTTTTTTTTTACCCTGTCACATGTACTTTTCTTGCCGTTTGCTTGTACAGTCCCTCCTGACGTTTTCACAGATTCATTTTAAACATTTAATTTAAGAAGTGCCTTTACATTCCCTGAAAATGTTACAAAATTGGCCAGACAAAACATGTGCATGCAGCTTTTGTGCTTGCATTGTTCGCAATAACATTCCAAGGTGCAGCACTTGAGACCACTTAAATTTGGATCATGATGTTGATATACTGTAACTATTGATACCTGCTGTGTGTCAACACGGGAAGGGACATTAATATATTGTAGTGACTTTCACCATCCTACTGTATCATTGGCCTAGACTGGCTCTGAATACTGATATCGCTGTATTACAATATATTTAAAGCCATAGTATTGAGGTAAAAGGATACATTTCTAATGGATTCACACATTTTTAGTCACTCATTATTTGCTGAATATAAATAAATGTGTTTTTTTTGAAAACCCATTCTGATTTTTGAGACTTGATTTATTTACTGCAGTGGGAAAATATTATATATAAATATATGTTTTGCTCGAGTACAATACATGATTTTATTTGTACTGCTTTACACTGACACAAGGGGGCAGTATTGCTGCTAGACTGTACAGAAAAAACTTATTTCTGTAATATAGGACATACAGTAGATACTGCAGTAGAATGTAATATTTAGCTCTCTGTGTTTGCATGATTTTGTAGGATTTAAAGAGAACATTATAGTCATTCCTGGATTTCTCCTCATGTGTAGGTGCTTCAAATCGGACTACATTTCATCCTAAATATGTGTGAGTTACATAGTTTTGCTGGACATTTTTAGAGAAATGATTCAGTAGCACAACTGGCATATGAGAAGTAGAATGCTGTTTGGTGGCTTCCTGACCTTTTCTTCATTTTCCTCACAAGCAGCCACAACTATTTCCCCTCATTAGACACCACAGCTATTGGAGTATGGAGCTTATGTGTGTGGGGTAAGGTTCAGGAGGGTGTCATAGTCCACTGCTGAATAGGTTGCCCACTAATTACTCAGTGTGTGTATGTGTGTGGTCGATGGAAGTCAAGGCTATTGATTATTTTAATCCTCCTATTTGTGAGTCTGTGATCCTCGTGGCTCTGCATTCGACAGGGGAATCACTAATGGGCCTCAGCGCAGCCTGTCTCAGACCTCTCTCCGTCCAATTAACTTTCAACTGAAATCTGCCAGGAGAGAGAGCCGGGGGCTGGGCCCAGGCATGGCACGGAAACATCCCTCTTTCTCCTCTCAGAAGCAACAGATTCACCAAATCCTTTAAGTCGAGCATGCCATGAGATCTGTACTCTAATTAGGTATTTCCATTTTGCCAGTAATCTAGGAGGTGTCAACATTTATCTTTTTTTAACATGGTGATGATGCATGTCTCACTCCAGTTAAGGAACTGTTAAGAGTGTCTGAGTATACTTGTGTAATTGGGATATGCAGAAAAAAAACATTTTAATGTGCAGCAACTGGTTGCAACTTTTTAAAATCTTTTTTTGTTTTGTCATTTCTAACACTTATATATTAGCATGTTGGGGTTTTTCTATGTATTTGATAATACTCTATCATAGTGACAGGTATAGTTTAATCAAGTTTGTAGTTCAGCTGTTTCATGACATAAAGTACAGGGTAGATGAGACATATACCACTCAATTATAAAGAATCCTCTGTTGAAAGTAATGAAAAAACTGAAAAAAAAATATCCTAAAATTTCAGTTTAATTTCCTATTAAAATAAAAGCAATGCACGTTTTAGGCACAACTAGACAGCCATACATTTCCTGATGGAAAGGTAGCCTGTGTGCTTGTCTTGCCGGATTGGTGTAGTCATTGTTGGTATGACATAAAAGGAAGAAATATCTCCTGTTCACTTCATATGTGTGGAATCTGTCAGTGTTTGTGGACTGAGTCAGTTCTGTTAAAGCTCCTCCCATTTTCTGTGCATATGGGACTTTCCCTGTTGCCTGGGAAACCGGCCTGGAGTCACACACACACACACACACACACGCACACACAGATGACGTAAGAGTAATGTATGTCTGAATGCTAAGTCCTTCCTCCGAACTCCTGCGGTTTTTGGAAAAACTATATAATTGGTGAAAACAAAGGTGATGATGAGTGGCAGGAAGGTCTGAGGGACAAGTAATGTATTTATTTTCCCTAATCGAGATACAATAGTTTTAAAACCACTGAACTCACCAAAAAAGGAAGCAAATCTGTTTGTCTGTCAGTCATGTTAAAGCTCCTCCCACAGTCTTAATTATCTCCAGATGTTTCGTAGTCCCAGCAGCACAATTTCCATGGTGATGAGTAGTGGCGGGAACTGCAAAGGGGAGATGCATAGAGAGAGAGCTCCACACTGTTACATGTAAAAAAAATAATAATACCGAACTCCTGCGATTTTTTTGGGGAAAACCGTAGATAATTGGTGAAAACAACCTTGATCACGAGAGTCTGAGGAACAAGTAGATGTAGTTTTTATGTCTATACTGTGAAAAATCTCTCTTGGGTATATTGGCCATTTAAAACAGCACTGCACATTTTATTTCTGAATGTGTTCAGAAATGTAGATATAGATATAGCAGGATACAGTGGATTTGTTTGTGGGAGAAGGACCACTCCATAACCACAAAATGACTGTGCAAATATCAATGAAGTGCAAAATTTCAATTAACTTCACCAATTTCTTAAATACATGACTTAATACATTGTAATAAATAATTTTCCAAGTTGAAAACCAAAGAGTGGTAAACATTATTGGAACACTGGACTAATTTGGTTTGGTTTTATACAATTGATCACAATGTTGTTATAGTTAAAATATATACATAGGCTGGATTTTGTAGATCCTCTGTGTGTGATGAGATAGGATCAATAAACTGGTGTTAATGTATGTGTGTTGGACAGTGTCTTAAGACATATTGGAAATCCATGTTGTAGCAGGCAGGCTGTGGTCAGCCCCTGTTGCTTCGATCTCAGATGTAGTCCGCACAGCTTGGCCACAGATCTTATTCTCCACAGTGAGTTTATGGTCCCTTCAAATAAAACTGAACAAGGGTCTGTGTGTGTTTGTCTCTTAAATGTATATGCCTTTATTCAGTCCTGACTGTCAACACACCAGAACACCACAGAAGAACATAAAAGAAGACAAGCAGTAATGTAGATATTTTAATAGTAATTACTACTCAGCCTATTTAACATATCAGATATCCCATCCCAAGATTACTGTTTATACACATGATGATTCTTGACATGGTTTCTCAAAAATAAAGGACTATGTAGGTATGGCAGTGTAGTTCCATTAACATGGCTCTAACATTTTGTACAACATTGAATTGAAGTAAAACACCGCAGCTGTCACATCCACACTACCTCAGTATCATACAGTATTTATACACACACAGAATCAAAAAAGCACTTGGCAGTTAAAACTTCCTCACACACAAGTACCATCTGTAGAATATCCCATGTCATGATGGGAACAGTAAAGATGGGTCAAACATCAGAGTTTACTCAACTGGTCTCATTTTAATCAGTACCTTCCCACTGCAAGGTGAATCACAACAGGGATTTTATTCATGTCAGCTGGGGTAATTCACTTTAAAGCATTGGGAAGTAAATGTTTCACAAAAAAATGCTTGCAAAATTAGTAGATTGTTTAATCAGAGGTTACTGGAATGACTAGAGGTCATGTAAAAGTAAATGCTGTTTGGTTTACAGTAAGGGTGCCTTTGTCTCTGCTTAGTCATCTTAATTTATGGCACTTTTAACACCATTATTGCATTAAAAACAATCAGACTGATGGTGTTTTGTATATTCTTGTTCTCACAATGTCAGTTAATATGGAACACATTAAAATATCGTAGATATTTTAGAGCCACAACGTGCAGTCAGTATATGCACCTATACTGTACATATTCAGTAATTCAGTTTTGCACACAAAAGGCGCCAGTAAATGCAGCTGATCATTGGGTCAGTATCATACATTTTCTCTTAATTCCACTTATCTCTGATTTTGTAGTCTGTTATATTCTAGGATGGGTGTTGTTTGATTGTGTGTGTGTGTGTTTTCTTGCATGCGTATGCGTGTGAGTCTGAATAGTGTGTGCATAGCTGTCCGTGTACGGGTGTATATGTATACTGTCAGTGTGTATCTAATCACTCCATTCTGCGTGAGAAAGGATTCCGTTCAATCTGGATAGATGAGGAAACCAGAGAAGGTGCTGTACTTGTTCGTGTTCCCTCCGTGGACCTTCCCTCCGTCCAGCTGCACACAAACCTCATCGCCCACGTCTAAATGCAGGATCACACTGTTGGAGGCATAGTCGTAATTCTGATCAGCATCCTGAGCGATGGCGCTGGCTCTTACCTGTCACCCACAGAGGACATACGCATTGACAATTAGAACATGGACGAAACTGAACAAACACTTGCAAATGTCACTGCCACTTACTCAACAGACTTTAGTACTCAGCAGCTCCTCACTTTAAAAGGAAACCGTCATAAAACATTCTCACCCAATTTGCAGGTTGATCAATTATTAACAGCTTTCATAAGAGACACCCTGGAGAATGACATCACCCCTGCATGGAGTCCACATTCACACTTGATAAACAGATGGATGGCACTGTGACCTGTGACCCCAGAGGTGGACTAAGAGCATAGCCACTTATTGATCTGCTGCGACAGGGGACTCAGGGCCAAAAGAGCCCATATGAACAACTGATTGGGATGTGAAGATAAGTTGGTTCGCTGGGGACAACAAGTTGTTTATGGGGAAACTAGCTCAGCCGAGAAACAGCATTACTATCACACTGACTATTGACCTGTTGCTTATGATCCCAGGCTGACTCAATATGCATGATATTGAGTGGCTAGGCCTAAGCCAGACACTTTCACATTTGCATTCTGCATGTGAGTGTGGTCTTATTGACCTAGTGTCAGTGGATCTTTACTTGTTTGTTAACAAATTTAATTGGGTTTACTCATTGTAGAGATTTAAATACACACACTGGACTGAATTACAGCTGGTCAGGGAAGATCTCTGCTGTTTGTAGCTGTAAGGGTTTTGATTATTACTGTAGGTTTTACACCAGACTGCACAACAATTTTCATTTAGTGTAATCCACTAGAATACTTTTTGTTCTTTTTTAGCTGTTGCTTTCAAATCATACATTATTTATACCTTTTTGACACATGCAGAATCTATAATCGTACCCCATGCTGCATCCCTAAAAACCTCCTAAATAGGATGTTTCAATAATTCTGATGTAGCCGCCCAGTCATCCGACATATGTCAGCCATCAGTGGCCTTATGTCTGGCTCAGTGTCCATCTACGTTGGGAGCACTCAATCTATGTCAGCAGCCAGACAAGTCACGCACATCTTTATGACAGCCACAGAATATGATCTGCAACTCAACTACCATCATGTCATCCCCATCACAGGGACCCTTTCTCCCCAGCAAGCATGCATCAATTTGAAAACAGTCAATCGACAAGCAACGGAGCTTGAATTACTGTAACTAAAAAAATATCCTCTTTTCCCCCCTGCATTAATCCATCTTGCCCTGGTCTACACACCTATCCTCAATCAATCAGCTGTGTTTCATTGTCTGGACACTGTCTGTATCTATCTCCATAAATGAGATGTAGGTCATGGAGGATGTGTTAACTTTCAGCAGGTTGGTGACTGCTGGTTAAGCATGAATCTGTTCACTCTAATGAGCAGGGAAGTTCTTGAAATCTTAAGTCATGTAAAATTTATTATATCTATCATTTCAACTTCAGATCCTTGTTTTTATCATTTTGCATAAACTGTAATGTTTGAATGTAAGCCGTCTTTTTATGTCTAATTCCTGGTACAGAACTACATCATATGCTAGTATTTAATTTAAAAGGGAAGTGGACTCTGTCTGTGTGTCTCAGGCATCACACAAAATCCAGAAAGGTCTGACTAATAAATTTTGACATAATTCTGTATATTTGTTCAAGGAAAACACTAGTGAAAATGGCAAGATGATAGGACCAATATTTTGGGAGACATTGGTATTTTTTAATACAATGGTGTCCCAATCAGCAGTCATGTTGGAGTGCCCAGAATCATAGAATCATCATTGAAATGGGTTACCTAGTAACGGATAAACAATAGGGTCACATGTCCATGGTGTCAAATTTCATGTTCAGAAACAGACATGCCAGCTAATGTTATTCAACTAAAAATCCCAGTGGAATTTACCAAAAAAGTTAAGAAAGGAACTGTATCAGAGGATCTAGAATCCATATTTACCCATGTGTTTTTGGTTAGCTTTTTGTTTTTGTTTGTCTCTGTCTGTCTGTTTGATTGTCAGCAACTTTATGTAAAAACTATTATACCAATTTCAATGAAATTTTCAGGTAAGGTACAAGGTGTGCCAGAAAAGAATTCATTAAATTTTGGTGAATGTAGATCAAAGGTCAAGGTCACCAAAATGTGTTCTCCCAGTGATAAGAGAGGGGGAAAATCAGGTAAAATGTGTGCAAGTGGTAAGGTGTGTTATGACTGGCACCACTTATTTATTCATTTATATAATTTAATTTACCCCCCACGCACACGCACGTGAAGAGGAATATTGTGTTTAAGTTGGTTTGTCTGTCTGTCTGTCTGTTTGTAAGCAGTTTTACACAAAAACTACTCGACCAATTTCAGGAAAGGTGCAAGGTGGCACAGAATAGATCCCATTACATTTTGGTGAACGTAGGTCAAAGGTCAAAGTCAGTGTCACCAAAAATGTGTTTTTGCAATGATAAAAAATAGGGCAAATTAGGCAAAATGGTTCAAGGGGCCTGGGTGTGTTGTGCCAGGTACCACTTGTTTGTTTATTTGTTTGTTACTTGACCAAATTGAGAGTTGGTCAAGTATGTTAATTGGTAGTGTTTGCTTGTTTGTGTTTGTTTGTCTGTTTGCACTCTAGTAACCACATTTCGGAAGCAAATTGGCTGTAATTTGATGAGAAGTTTTTCCATGTCACCTGCGGTATGGGATCTATTTTCGTGGATCTAGGTCAAAGGTCAAGGTCAATCAAAATATAAAAAATTGGTCAGTGTCCAGTACCTGAACATTTTTAATGCAATTGATTTCAAACTTCTTGGGTATATATAGATTTGAAACAGGGTTAATCATGCTGAATATTAGACTTCAAAGACTTGACCTTCATGGTCAGCACCCAAGGTCAAAGTTGACCAAATGTTAAACCATTTTTTGTTTGCACTCTAGCATTGCCAATTCTTGACGAATCATTCTGAAACATAAGGAAGAAATTGACTGAATTTCAGCCAAATCGACTCACAACTTCTGTCCAGTCTGACACCATATTGAATTTCTGTGACTTTTCACACTCTAGCGTCACCAATTCATAGATCGTTCTGAAATTTGGTGTGTACAAGGAGACGGATAGAAGAAAGAAACAGACCAAATTTCAGCCAATTTGGTCAAGTCTCGTGCTACGCACGACTTCCAGTTTGTTTGTTTGTTACTTGACCAAATCAAGATTTGATGAAGTATGTTGATCATCAGCATTTACTTGTTTGTGTTTGTTTGTCTGTTTGCACTCTAGAGACCACATTTCTGTAGCAAATTAGCTGTAATTTTATGATGTATGTGTATGTATTTTTTCGTCCATGTCACCTGCGATATGGGATCTATTTTCGTGCATCTAGGTCAAAGGTGAAGGTCAATTTAAATATAAAAAATTGGTCAGTATCCAGTACTTGAAAAGTTTTAATGTGATTGATTGCAAAATAGATTTGATACAGGTTTCATCACGCTGAATATTAGACTTCAAAGACTTGACCTTCATTGCCAGCGCCCAAGGTCAAAGTTGACCAAATATTGACCATTTTGTTGTTAGCATTATTTTTAGTGTTGCCAATTCCTAACATTTGGTACAAATAAAATCCTAGGTTAAAAGACTGTACAGTGTTATTTATGTGTAAAACTATGTTTGAAAGAATGAAAAAATATGAATGTGAATGTTAATTTATCCACTACTCAAACTATTATTATTATTTTTTTATGATTGCTATTGTTACTAAGCAAGAGCATTGGTAGCTATTTTATCTCAGTTTATTTGGTCATACAACTAAGGAAAGTAGGCATAATAAGCTTAGACTTCAGCCTATTACTTTTCAGAGTCTTTTGTCTTTCAAACATTCTAACCTGCACAAATGTATAATGCTTGAAATGTCTGAATAAACACAATTAAACGTGGCTACTTTTTTCTCTGTGAAATACAATGTAAACAGTGACTTGAAAGCTACTAATGCTTGTCCATTCCTTCAAATGTCATATTGCACAGTTTATGCAAATGTAATACCAAATCTTGTTTTATATCAGTCCAAAAGTCTTGTAAATAAGTCTGTTTGTCTCAATGGTACCTGTATAAATAAAGAAAAAAACTTTTTTTTTAACCAGCATATCATTTTTATGAACAATATGTATTTTTTGAGAAAAAAATACAATGACAAGAACTATTTTTCTATCATTACTATTTTTAAATATGTCACATATTCTCGACAACCACCATCTATCATATGTCACTTATAATATATTGGATATCACTTATAAAAAAAAAAAAATTGTTGAAAAAGTTTTGATTACGCTAAAGTTGCTCAGATTGTTCAATGAGTATAATTAAACACTGACCATAATTTACCCTTTTTTAGACCCTCTCAAGACCATCTCTCATATAATGACACCAATCCATTGTCATCTGCAAAGGTTATATTGTTGTTCTACTTGACATGTGTAGTGACAGCCAATATCACATTTGCATCTTTGGCTGCTTTTGACAGTGATGCTGTTATTGTGACTTTCTATCGACATAAGGCATATGTCATCCTGCTCATTATTTTAGCCAAACAGTGTAACACACGGAGATATACCGAGCTCACCCCCCTTCAGGTCATCTTAGATTCTTATGGTTTTATGCACAAACCAGCCTGGTTGTATTTTGTACAGAAGAATAGAATTCATGACTCACTCATTCATTAAAGCGTATATATATATATATATATATATATGTGTGTGTGTGTGTGTGTGTGTCTAAATTTGTGTTTCATGCTCCTGTGTATGCCAGGATAATACAAGTACCTATAAATGCAGATCTGGTACAGATAGGCATGAGGGAGCCATGGTGGGATTAGGATGGGAATTCCATAGAGGGGATGGATACAGCTGGAGGACACAGTCTGATCCGTGTGAACCAGGCGGCACACGGAGCTGATCTAGGAGCTGGAAGGGTTGTGAGCCATGAGGCAGGGGCCCCTAGGGCTTGCCAGTGGCTGTCTATGTCTCCGCCTATCGCTTTCATTACGGGGCCTCCTGTAAACGTGCCTGAGAGCAGAGGGGCCCACAGGCGAGCAGGAATGAAGCAGGAAGGTGGTGGTGGAGGTGGTGTGGGGAGCAGCTGCAGTGTCATTTATACAAGTGGAACCACAGCACAGGAGACAGACAAGGAAAGACAAAAAGAGAGGAGACAGGGAAAAAAACAAAGCAAAAATAAGGGCCAGAGGGTTGAAGGAAGAGAAGGGAGGGGTCTAGAGTAACAAACTGATCAAGCGAGGCTATTTTGCGAGACTGGGGAGATTGGGGGGGGGTATATGAAGTCTTGTTTTTATCTGTGGTGCCGTGGTCCACTGGTAATAAAACTGACAGGATTCATTCACTGTGATATACTGACCTCTTAGAGCGGAGACAATAGAAAAGTAGCTGTTAAACTTACCTAAGGGACCCCAGCACATAGCAGATGGGTTGGGGAAGGATTGAGGGGGCGATGTTGTGGAAATAGAATATTTATTGAATAGGTTTTCCCTCCTCCTCTGGGAGCCCACGGATTACATGGCGACAAGTGACTATAGCATGGAGCCTTACCTTAGATTGTTATTAAATGCCATTCAGGATTACAGTCTGTGGCATACAGAACGATAGTCATACCTACCCACTGCATGAGCAAAAAATTTTTAATGTGCTTAATTACTGTTTTAAAGTAGACTGTATAGTTTTTGTTTTAAACTGATCATGTGCTCCCATTTTTCATGGCACAAAATAAATAACACTGCTGTGTTTTTAACTCTCTCTTGGCCAGCTCAGGCTAATTTATATGATGTTATAATAATAATTCACCTGTAGCATGTACATGTAATACAGGTACAGCTCATTACAGTGAGTGATGACATTTTAACACTACTGTGTGAAAAAACCTGACCTTTAACAGAGCTATTAAAAGAGTCTATGACAGGTAAAAAAGAAAAACAAGGGAGAGATTAAATGGGAGCTGAGCCAGTATCCATTTGACTATATTGCACTTGGTGTTAAGAATGTTTAATATAGGTGATGCATTCATGCAGTATACATGAATAGAAAAACAGCACACAAACAAATTAGTGAGGAGAGGGGGTAGTAGGTCTGTTAAGAAGACATGCATGACGTATTGCCTGCCTTCACAGCATAAAACATACCAACATTAGCATAGATTGTCTTAATAACATTTCCTACCCACTTTGAATATTAAGTAGTGTACAAGCCATTTATCCATGGTAGTCAGACAAGGCTGAATCAATATTAAATCATTAAGTGCTATAAGAATATTATAAAGATTCATCATCCTCTAAAGCTGGTTGAAAATCCACTGCACATGTTTTTTTTTCTGTGCAAACACCAGAAGTTTTCTCACAGTTTTCACATGAATAGGGTCGAGGTAATATTCACATCACACATTAGAGCTGTTCTGTATGTCAGTTAGCGTCACGTTACGAACATGGAAGCTGCTGAAGTGTGACCCCTCTCAATCACAAATCCCTTGAATCTGAAAGCCTTGTCATGCTGTGATGATTTGTGAAAGTTAGATTGAGGTGTGAGCAGGTAGGCTTTACAGAGAAGGGATTAAGTGAAAGTAATAGGTATTGGATCTATAGGAATCCCATGGAAGCCCAGCCTCAGTCAGCACATCCTCCTGAGATCCTGGCATTCGCATTACACCACACTCATGTCACCTGACATAAGTAATACGCCTTGAACCTGTGAACCAGCCATGACTCACTCCAACAGCCAATACTGTGAATGTAAACATCGTTATGAAATATACGACTAAAGCTGCATAGGCTATCAAGCATTCCCAGAATACATTTATCACTAAATGTAGAATGAATTAATTTACTACTTTAATGGGGTCTCTAAACACTGAACCGGTACAAAAACAGTTTATAGACCAATTTTCTCTCTTTGTCTGGTCGGCCTTGATGACTTGTCAAGCTGAGACGTGTTGTGTGAGCGTCCATTGGTCATTGGGCCTGATCTCATTCTGGCCTTCACTACAAGCCTCCCCGATGCCTCGTCTACAAGCCCACTGTCTCCATACTTCCATTAAGTCATCTATCTTCCTCTGCTCCACCCCTGATCTTCCCGTCAACTCACTTGTCTTGTCTTGCTCTCCCTTTCACTCTCTCCAAGTGGATATCTCAGCATGTCCATGTCATGTAAAGGCTTGTGTGTTTGTGAGTTTGGATTTGTCAAGTGGCAGATAAAAACAAAAGAAAATTAAAAAAAAAAAAAAAAAAAGAGCTATATGACCTTATCTGTTAGGGTGTAAAAGTTATAACATACACAGAAAAGAAAAGTGGCACATTTGCTTTTCCAGCAATCTGATTTTTGGCTTAGAATAATAATTAAAAAAAACAAAACAAAACATGTGGTCAGACAAAATATCCAATAAAGCTTTAGCACCTACGGCAATGGTAAAACAGGCCATTTGATTCTACAGTTAGGAATGCAACCTGTCAGACATAGTGCCCATTTAACAAACTAGCCACTGACTGGCCTCAGGCAGAGTACCTGTCTGCCTCAGGGCTTCTATAACTCCAAACATGATCAGGCATTCTGCAGTATTTTATTTACACTCCATTTTCATCTACCAGCTGTTCTGTTTAGGACACTCCTGTTAGGTGAGTGCTCTATTTAACAAAGCTATTTAAGGGGGGGGGGGCACATGATAGGTGTCAGACGGACCGAGGTGAGGTTAAATAATTGAGTTGAGTGAAAAGATAATTAATGGAGAATCAATGAACAAGCTGGGTATGGGTTAGAGGAGGAAAGTATAGCGGGTGTTCAGAGGATCTAATCTAAGATTTATAAATTATTAAGAAGACTACGATGACTTGAATGACAATTCAGATATTAGGTAGACACCTTAGATGCAAATTCACCTTTGCAGTCCAATGCATATACAATTAAATGGTGATTAAAGATGATTTTAAACATTTCCTTTAAATCTCACCAAATGAAGTCTAACTGTATTGTCCTATTTAGTTCCATGCAGCTGCAGTCTTAAAACAAACATGAGGTATTTTAGCCTGAGTGCACTTGTTTGATTATTCTTTGATAAACCAAATGCTTAAAGAGTGAGAGGTCTGTGGAAGGCGGTATTAACATTGAATGTCCTTGATGAATGAATGAATTTCTAAAAGCAACTTGAAGAATGTTTCCTGAATTTGGAATCCTCTGATGAAATCCTTGTGATTTATCCCACCTCTTCACTCCTCTACCCCCCCCCCCCCCATCAGACCCTGTGTCTTTAATTAGTGTCTGGGGAATGAGGGAGTGGATGAGTGGACTGTCAATTTTACATTCATTATTTATTTAGCTGAGTTGTAAACTGACTAGTCCACGTACTGACAGACATTTCTCCTGTGCTCTTTTGCACTGCTGTTTAGGCAATAATCAAGCTCTGTGTATGATAGTTACTAATTAGACTGTTCCTTTTGGCGGTGGCGGCTGCATTCTGCCACTTGTCATTTAGCCACCGTACATGTGGGAATGCAAATAACTGTAGCTGCGATTTCAGACTGTATACCATGGATTCCTCTTAATGAGGAGAAAGATTTCTATTTCATTCTTTGCCTGTCATGTTGCCACCTGCTAAGTGGAATGTGCTCTGAATTTGAAGAGCTCAATTGTGCAAAGGTGAATGTGAGTCAATGGTAACAGAGGATGGTCAATAACATGGGAAAAAAAATGATGTATGGTCATATGTGTGCATGCAAACGAACACATACACATCTTCTGTTGCACGTGCACGTGTTCTCACACATGCTCACACACTCACTCACTAACCAGTCCGTTCTTCTTCAGGTCTGCCCACATGCTGGTCCCATCACCACCTCGCATTAGGACATGGTATGTGAAGAAGTAGATGCCAGGCAGTGGGCAGGTGAACTTTCCGGTGCTGGGCTCATAGTAGTTACCCACATTGGTCACCACATCGTCAAATTTGAGTATTTCATTTCCCTCGTGCTGTTTGCGTAACCCTGCATAAAAGGCAATTTTAGGAGTGTAGAGAGAGGGGGAGTAGCCACCAGGACCTGGACCTGGAGGCCCCTGTGGCCCTGGCTTGCCTGGCTCTCCTGGAGGTCCACGTGCTCCTGGTGGGCCAGGATTCCCAGGAGGGCCCCGGAGGCCAGACTTCTTCTTTCCAGAGTAATCCTGGGGTGTTGGGGACACAGGTGTCAGCTCCTGGCCTGGTTGAGAGGTGGAGTAAGGGTCACATACCATCCTGCAGCTTCCAAGCATTTCATAATGGCTTCCTGCATTTCCAGTGTTACCCCCTTTGGTTGTGTGGACCAGCAGAGGAATGGCGACCAACAGTATGAGAACCATGGCCACACCTACTGCAGCTCCAATGACACGTTTCCTGCGGCTGAGCCGCGAGGCGGCCAGCGTCAGGAAGTCCTCTTCCCCCTTCGCTGGAATAGTGCCGGCCAGGATGAAGCCTCTCAGAGAACCAGTATGGAATAAAAAAAGTGCTTAAGGATAGTGGGGTGAGTGGGGGTTAGGAGGGATATTACACGACCAAGAACAGGAAATAATGCAAAATGGCAGATAGCCAGAGCTGATGAGAAGAGCAAACAGCTGGATCAGATGTTCCAAGAGAAACGATAATGATGTCCAACAAGGGTTTCAAATACCTATAATTTAAAAATAAAAAAATAAAAAAGACTTAGACACCACAATGCTCAAGAGAATGCACACAAGATTCTGTATCTGTGTTGACACAATACAAAACTATTAATTATCTGATGAAGTATTATTCACCTCCTTTTACTTCTTCTGTTGTCCTCCAGTTCACTTCAATTTTCAGTATCAAACAGAAACCATGACTGGCAGTGAGAGCGTTGTTTTCAAAGAAGAGCTTATTAAAAGTATGCTGATGGCTGGTGCCAAACTCAGCTCATTGAGGAATGAGAAGATGTATTGTTTGTTTTGTTGGATGAAGTATAATTTAGAGTTCCTTCAAAGAAAAATGTTCTTTCCTCTAAGCCCCCCAACACTTAGTGTGAATGTCTTCCTGAATGCCATGACTGTGTGACAAATGTTATTCACAGATCTTTTCTTGACACAATCATCTTATGACTGCTTCTTATAACTTTTTTCCACAGTCCATATTTAAAAAATATATTTTGTTGGAAGCGTTTTTGATAAATTCCTTCTGTCGTTATATCTGGATCTGGAAAGCAAAGGGAAAAAGCAAAAAAGCTCAATCATAAATTTACCCTAATGTATCTTATAGTTTATGATATGAGAAATTATATGAAAAAGATATAATGTAATGATTACATGTTTATATAAATGCAATAAAATATGTTCAGTAAAAATAGGTAAGGATGTTATATTTCATATTTTAATAATAATAATAATAAAATAATAATAAAGTAATAAAATAGCGTTATTCACTAATGTAAATATACTTAAAAAAATAAATAATAAAAAAAAAGACAAAGGCAAACTTACCATTTGTTCATTAGGCTATATCCAAAAATATCAGTGGATGAAATTCTCCGTGTATCAGTCCTGTCCGTGTCCCACCAAACTGACTGAAGGACTTTGGACTGTTGCGGTGCCAAGCGCAGAGGTGTGGAGCCGACGGGCGCACGCACACAAGCCTGGAAAGTGAGGAGAGTTTCTTAATCAGCGCGTAATCCCCGCTTTTCTTTCCAGGGAAGAAAAAAAAACAGTTTTAATGCCGTAAACGAAGCCCGGAAAATACTTACAAGCACACCTGATTTTTTATTTTATTTTATTTTATTTTATTTTTTAACTCAATTCGCTGGCGCTCTTACCCACAGTGGATGTCCACTGTACCGCCTATCGTATCAGTGTTTGGGGTTTGGTCTGTGGGCAGTCCTAGTCAACACCTGTTAGACCGATCTCTCTCTCTCTCTCTCTCTCTCTCTCTCTCTCTCTCTCTCTCTCCCCCCCCCCCTCTCTCTATTTTACACTTTCCTCATCCATGCCCAATATAAATTGCTGCCATTGAAAGTGAATACTGTGCCATCTATTACAATAATGTCAATATATTTTAAACTACAAGTGAGACATGATTAAATTATTTTTAAATATTTACATTTGTAAGCCATAACTGCACATCCATTTGCCTGTGAACTGAAAACAGTGCAGATCACACTCACTGTTGCTCCCTGTAATACCTTGTTAGTCTGGCATTCACCTGTTGTCAGCAGCTAACTCATTGCAAACAAATGTTTCATAAAGACTTATAAAACGAAGGCAGATGTTTTCATCTTCTGTGTGTTGGGGAAGGGAGGACAGAGGAGGGTGACTAAGTAAAAGCTGCTTCGGCGTGATGTGTGAGGAATGGAGAGGAGACACTAAATGTTCCCCAGACCATTCTCTGTGTGTGTGACTCGCATCCCACAGCTATAAAGCCTCATTAGTGAGACACCCTGCCCCACACATGGAGCTGCTCTTTTTCCTTCACCTAAAACATTACAATTCCTGCACTCGGTTGACACACAAATACACACACACACACACACACACACATACACATACACATATGAAGAAAAATGCAAAGAGGATAGCATTTCTTTCAGCAGACAGGGATGAGTCTTTGTTGAAATTGTTAAGTTGACTGGAAATCCTTTTGCTATGCTACCAAATGACATTTACCAGTGATCATCTTTTACAGTACTTGTAATATCTCATCATAAATCTTAAGCAGACATTCCCTCAAATCAGCATTTCCTTGGAGGTTTCTATCACCTGTCTGACAGGCATAATCTGTGAGTTTAAAGTTTAATGGGTGAAGCAGTAGGAGCAAGAGGAAAAGGTCCACATCCAGTATTGATGATTCCCCTTTCATCAACCCCCACCTCCTCGACCTACCCTCTCCTTAAGATATGATGACCACTGTCTGGCAGTGTAGGGATCATCTGACCTGATCCTTCCAGACATGGAGAGGCGAATACTCACCCAGTTTTAAGGTGCTTTTCCAAGGATGGGTGAGATTACAAGGAAAATTGAAGTGCAGGGATTTTTCAAGCCAGGAAGAGATAGATTTAAGGTATTTCTGTTAGGAAATGTTAGTGTTGAGCTGCAGGGACAAGCTAAATGCTGTGTCAGTCTCAGTTTGCAGGTCAGTCATTCTGGCCCATAGAACATTGCTCCGAGGTCTTCTAAGTAGCATGGGACAGATAATCATTGCCAACATTCAGAGGCAATATGCACAGGATTGGATTTTTAAAGCCTGTTAAAATATTACTGAGGTGATTAATATTGAAATATGCAGTTGTCTTTCAGCTGTCTGTCTCCCTCTTCTCGTATTATCTTCTTCATTTGCTCCTGTTAGTATTCACACTCACCTAAAATTTCAACATTATGCATTATGTTGATGAAATGTTTTGGTTTTTTTTTTTTTTCATTATTTATTCAGTGCAATTGCTTTATCATGTCACTTGCTTTAACTTCATTATGACTCACATTAGCCACAGAAGAATCAGAACAGGACTGTTTGAGTTATTAGTTTGTTAAATAATTCATTTCATATATTATGATACACCAAGAATAAATCTCTGTCTTTGTGCACACTACTGCATAATTTCACTTCCAGCATTTCTCTGCTCTGTTCTGTGCAAAGAAGTAAGAGAGGGGTAGGAGCATATTTACGGCAACATTACTCACATTATGTTATATTTCTTTTCTGCAATGACTGCTTTGTTTGGATGTTTCCTCCACATTCTTCAATTTAGACATTTATATCAACGTAAAAAAAAAAATACAAATTCTCTTTACACACATGAAATACAATGCATAATGTCTGTGTATTGTTATAATGGTATGTGAGTTGTTGGGTTTTGCTCAAAGATAGCAGGACCATCTCCCAATCATCACCAGTGCAGCAACTGTGACCATCACATACTGAGTATTGGCTCAGAGGGATGATGACATATTTTTCCCAAAAGGCACGTAGCTGCCAGAAGGCCGTCACTCCCAGGGGGACCACCACTCACATTCTCCACTGTTAACACTGACAGCAATACAGTCATCAATCCCCCATGCCCGCTATGTAGATTACTCCTGTAAATCGATTTAGAGGTCATTAGGGATATAATGACATGATTTTTGGTGAGTGTAAATCTACAGAATGTATGGAAACTGTAAGTTATGAAAAAGATATTACAGTATAACAGAAGTACAATGGTTATTTCACATATATGTGTTTGGTTTTAACAACTGAAAATCATGCGACTGTGTTATATGTCATGATGAAAATAAGAGATGGGATCTGCATCAGATAGAAAATTCACTTGTGTTGAGATTAATTAATTAAGTAAGACTTGACATCTTTCTTTAAACCTGCAGTAAACCATAAAAAGGCAAACAAAAATATTGTGCCTTTACTTTCCCGCATATATTATATAGAAATGTTGATTCATGACTTTACTTATATTTTATAATATATTTTTTGTTTCTTGACATATGTCCATATGTAGAAATGCATAATTGCAAAATTTTATTCTAGTGCCATGACATGAAAAGTAGTATTTTATTTCAGATTTGCCTAGGCCTGTGTTACTGTAAAATAAGTGTAAATCTGTAAGCAGTGTATGCAGGTGTGGATGTCTACATCCTGATGTTGTGCTGTTTCATTAGACTCTGATTATGGGGCCTGATGCAGAGTGACAGTGTGCAGATTGAGTTGCACAGCCACTCTAATTCTGTCTATTAATAACAACCCTCCACACTGCCATCCAGAACCACATTTATTAATCACAATTTGTCATCTGTCCGATGCTCCACCCTCTCCTTCTCCCTTTTCTTGCAGTCCCTCTCTGTGGCTACACTCCCCTCCGCTTCCCTCCCTCCCAGCAGGGCCAGTTATCCCCTGCACCTCCCCACCCCTCACCCCAGCTCCGCTCGCCTTCAACTCAGAGACATGGTCCAGAATACATAGGGATGCACTGACTCTCCTCCCTTACACACTGCTGCTCGCTCTCCTTAACTGCTCCCTGGCAGGAGTGTGAAATTAATCAAACACACTCCAACTTTAATTGGCTAAATAACAGCTAACAACTTGGAATAATGTAGACTGTTTTGTTAACAACAGTCTGAGCATTATAATAAATTACAATAAAACAAATCTCAATTTGCAATTACTGAATAGCTATAATGCTCATGCTTGGCTTCTGCTGTGTAATGTATCATAGGCATTCACAGAGGAAGCATACGGTGGCTTTTTTTTTTAAGGCCACATTGATTCTTCTTCTTCTTCTTTTTTTTTTTTTTTAAATCTCAGACATCTAAAATTTCTATATACACATAATTCTGTCATTTAATCAATATGTATGCTGCGATATGCACACTGTAATATTGCATTATTGGTGAGAAAATAAAATCACATTTCTGCTCATGTCTCAGTCAAATGGCCCTTGACCCCACTCAGAAAGATGATTTATGAGTTAGCTAATCCCAGAGGCCCTGCTCTGCCACTCCAGTTTTCAAGCTGTGTTTATGCTCATTATATTGACACTTTTTGGATATTCATTTTCCCTGAAAGTTAATTTTTTTGATGCGGTAGAAGTTTGTTGAAGAGTTGCAAGCATGTGCAAACATGTCGAGTTAGTCTGAGCCTTTGATTGTTCACCATTCACCGTTTCTGATTTCACTGCTTTCATTGCTGTGTGCTGTGCTTTGTGGCATCTGTGTTCTGCTAATTACAACACCTTCGACCAAACCTCATGCAACCCGCTGCCTTCTCGCACAAAACCAAGGTCCCTCTACTGTTTTCCTTGAGCAGAACTGGTGTTTGGGGGAAACAGAGGCGATTTTCATGTGCAAATGTCAGTCAGTCCGCTCCCAGCAATCACAGGCCCGTCTTCTCCAGAGATCAGGGCTTGAGACACAGTTTGAATAATTTAGCAGCTCTGTGCCACCGTGCTTTAGGGTCGCAACCTTCTAAAGTGATGACAGAAAGACGTTGCCTGACTTCCCCTCCCATTCACTCCCATTACCACTTATTTACCATTCCTGATTCCAGGCAGACAAAGCAGAAGGCCACACGGGGAAGAAAAAAATCATTGGCGTTGTATAAACTGTGTCATAAAGCAGAGCACAACCAAACAATGACATTTTCCCGAGCATCCCCAAGTTGGTGCTGATCCCCTCCTGTGTTACGCAGCGAAATAAACACACACCGCACACATGATCACCCAAGCCAACAGTCACAGACAAAAGAGATGATGGGCACCCACATAGAGAAAAGGTCGATGAGTGACACACAGCAGGGACAGATGTCACAGCAAAAACTCACCAATGTATGAAAGGTGTGGATTGAACATTGAGATAATAACAGGAAAATAAAAACACACACAAATCTTCCATTTTGAGCGAGAAGAGATTACAGAGATTTTCAATGTATGACAAGGGAAAGTGCAAAGACGAAAGGAACAGACTGAAAGAAATTGATCCATCCTTCTGAACAGACGCTCTGTACATTTCTATCATTCAGAGGGAGACAGACAGCGCTTGGTCTGACAAGGGTGGTCATCACTCGCCTGCAGAGGGACACTGACAGCAACATGACGAGGATGAATGGACTGTCCGGTTGTCCCAAGCAAGACACTTACTGTGGGAGAGATGATACATTTATCTGCTTCATAATTTCTTTCAGTCAATGTCAAGTAGTCAACATTCAGTCCTTTCATTCAATTATCCTTTGCAAGTCTACAGTATTTATAAGAACTCACAAATGCAGGAGTTAAATGTAGTTATTTCTGCAGCTTTACGATATAAATGTCATTTTTGTGAACAGATAAGACACAGAAACACAAAAACAAACATAGCTCACTCCAAATATCTGCACAGATATTATTGGAATGTAAGAAACCAGCGGTGAATTGTGTATTAGTGATTCAGTGGGATGTTCCCATGGAGATGTCAACTGTGATAGCCTATTAGTCTAGCCAGTGAGATGCAGGATTGCTAAGAAACACTGTGAGGAATGAGCGACACATTCTGCCTTCTGCTGCACACCTCCCTCTAACCTGTTGTCATGCACCACAGCGATACAGTCAGTCCAGACAAACCCATTCTGGTCAAACTGCATTTATAAAGAGCTTAGAGTGTCAGCGGGCACACGGTTTGACCTCATGTCATAGGAATGTGTTACAAGGGCAAGGAGGACTTGAGCGATCCCTCTAAATTATTGAGAGTGATTATTTGGTGACTTATGGTTGGTGGCTGACAGGCAAGGCATGACAAATTGTGCCAAGGAAGAATTACACTTTCTCATTTCTCCAACGTCTATTTATCTGCCTTTCTCTGAGAGACCACCCCTTCTGTAACACCATCCCTCTACCTTCTCTGTCCTTGTACTAGTAAGTTCTCAGAGACTTTTCCTACAGAATGTCCTCAAAAAGTCTAGAACGAAACAACATGTTTTTATAACTGCAAGTTCAGTTTTAGGATCCTTAGCTTTGTTATGTGTTTTTCACAATTTAACCTAAATTTGAAGCAATTTGATGGGAGTCTTATCATCCAAACCAAATTTCTTCATGTATGCTGTTCGAAGGAGCATCGGAGGGATGTAAAAAAGTAGTATCACTGTGTCCTAATAATATTGTCTACGTCCTAGGTCCCATATAAAAACATGTTGTTTAACCCATAAAGACCAAGTGTGATTTTTGCTTGACCTTTCTTAAATAATTTATCAGCATTTATTGTAATATTACCCTCCGTATTTTGCATGCATTCTATTAAAGTGTAGGGATTTCCCTACATTCACTGATTATAAAAGTTTGGATTAAAGTTGTGTTTTTGATCATAATATCAATAACAGAGTAAAATGTAAAAAAAAAAAAAAAAAAAAAAGGGCCTTTTTTAACAGTTCTATCATTAACTGAACATAAACCCAGTGTGTTCATCAACTGTGGGTTTTTATCATGGGTTTGACTGATAAATCAATGTTGTAGAAGATGGTGGTGTTTCCATGGTAATTATGAAGCCACTGAATGTCCAAATGGTTCATATTTAATCACCATGAAAAGATGAATAACTATTATACACAAATTATTGATATGAATTAATAGGTTTATTGGATCAAAAGTTATTAAACACTTTATGTCAGTAGATGGTTTTGGTAGTTAATGGTTGTTTGAGTTTTTAGGGGTTAAGATAAGAGTTCAGTCTAGAATAGATTGAACCATCAGTATACTTTCAAACTACAACATGGTGTGAAAGTTGTTGTTTTTCATACATTTTCTTATTTAAAGTGCTAAAAGGAATAACATCTCAACTACTTTCCTTCTTACTTTTCCTGCAACTTGTACTACATATCCTAATTGTATTATTTAAAGGGGAAATTTACACCTCCTTTTTTTTTTTTTTTTAATTTATTTTATGTATTTTTTCAAATCTATGATATATGTGTGCTTATGTTTCTCTAACATTTTTGCCTAGACTTGGCTCTTAGCCACTGGAGCTTCATTTACAAGCAGAGAGTTGCCTGTGTTAGACATCACCACAGGAAAAGCAGCAGAATAGAGAAAGTAAGTCACAAAGGAGCAAACATAAGCAGTTGTTCACTTCCTCTACACAAAAGTATGTGTACAAACTGAAAGGATACACCACAGTAAACAAGGGACAATCAGGGGTGAGTCTGCTTTACAGACCAGAAAAGGAAGGTCATATCCTCAGGGACCCAACAGAGGCCAAGTGGCAGAACAACTAAAGCACAAGATGGAACTGAACACATTTCACTGGTCAAACGTGCATGGACCTGGATGATGGCCTTGAGGAACAAAGTGTGTGTTTTTATTGGAGCACTTGGTTTTAATTTCCCCACAAACAGCCTGCGGCAGCCGGTAAAGACGACTGTATGAGGAAGGGCACAAGAGCGATTTGCTAAGAATGAAAATGAGGCGGCAGGCATCATTCGAAATGAGCAGCAGAGGCTGAATGAGTTGTTTTTGAGGGAGTAGGAGGATGGAGTTGCAAAGGAAATGATTAAAGCTTTAACATGGAGCAGGTTCTGATGTAGCATACATTGTAGGTGGAGCTCAGGTGGAGAAAGTGATAGATGATGAGTGGACATGTAACGCAGCACAGGAGTGATCTTGACTTTGGCAGAGATTATTAAAGCCCAGATCCACTCTCTCAATGAATAATAATTCCCAAAGATTAGAAAGTTTCAAGTTATTCAAGGCTTTTCATAGAGTATGTTATCCTCTTACTTTTCTTTGTCATTCTTTTATTGTGCACATATCAGGAGACCTGTTCCCCAATTTCTAATTGACATTCCCTGTTGCATAATGTTTCTAACTGACTGATCAGGTATCAGAGATGGAGTTCTTTGTGTAAATGCAGTGTGAATAATTCATACCGGGCTGTCAGTGAGAGAGAGAGAGAGAGAGAAGGGGCATTTTAGAAATCAGTTCGCTAGGCCCCTGACCATGAATAATTGATCTGAACTGATTAAAGTTTACCGTGATTACCCCTCACCTCCCCAACAGATAAAACACCACACCTGTGTTTGCTGTCTCTTCACTTCTTCTCCTCTTTGGCTCCTTCCTCTCACTCAAATATGTTTCAATTAAGCACATGTTATCACACTGTCTGATGGAATGTAAGACACTTCAGTATTGTTTCTGTCTCATATTGTCAGTTGGTTTTCCTGCAGTAACTTAAATTTCCTGTCTTCCCTGTGTATTCATCTGGGTGCTCAAATAAAATTCAGTTCATTAGCTGCAGTGTTTGTATTCAGAAAACAGTCTAGTGCTGTTGTGTTATCCACTCCCTGATGAAACATATAATTAATCAACGTTCTAACTGAAATTTCAAATATTAGACCTTGATTAGTTGGCGTCGAGGTTTTGAAAAGCATCTTCTCTTTCTTGTCCCCTCAGGCGGTAGAAAAGGCCCTTAGATATCCTCTGTCTCTAATTGCAGAAAACTGATAATGTCTGAATGTGTAATACTTAAAGGAACTGTACTTCTATCAAAGAGAGACTGATTAAACATGTGTACACCGATTCCATCTGCACCGAGACACATTGCAGGCCTATTGTGAACCAGGATCTTTTCTCTTTACTCATAACCTTCACAGTCCAACCAAGGATGGCCCTCTGATCTGTGTTCACCAGCCAAAGAGAGAAATGCATGACACAGAACAACTTGAAGGAGGAGTGAAGCAGGACGGGAGGGAGTGTGGGAGAGTGGCAGCTAATGACAGTAGCTACAAGCTGTGACCTTTAAAGTGATCACACAAGCATGACGAACCAGGCTCAAGGTGACAAAGAAACGGCCTATTTTGAAAGATGTTGTTAAGGACAATAAAGCTTTGTGTGTCTGTGATTTAGCAGTCATGCTGCAGAAGTAAAAATGGAGATTATGGGAACACAGGTGATCAATATCACTACGATGTTTACCCAGACATTGGTTGATGGTGTGTGACTGTGGTTACAGATAATTTACTCAGACAGGGAAACTATCAGAGGGAGCGGCAACATTTATTAACATTTATTTATTAGGGGAATAACTATAATCCACATGCACATACCAGTTGCATTGAAAACAAAATTCTCATACACCTTTTGTTGTTTAGCTCTCAGAACCCCAAAAGTGCATAGATTATGTGCCTTGTAGCAGTTACTGAATAGAAGTTTTGCATTTATTATGGATAAGATATGTAATATTTAAAAGTGAGATATACAAACAGAAGCAGGTGAAGCGTAGTCACTCAGTGTAAAAAATAAAAAAATTAAAATTGAGGAATCTTATGTGACATCAATATTTTGTTGTGTACTTTTAAAAAGGTAAATATTTTTCTAAAACTATCTGACATGGGAATGGTAATACATCTATTTATAGCACTAAGACAGGGTGTGCAGGGCTTTACTTAAAATACACTTCATTTTGTATAGTGTGCATGTTCATCATAATACACAAAGTATGGACAGGAAGAGCAGAAGGTGTTTTGTGGTATATAAAAAAACAACGGCATAATATAATTTTCTGTTTAAATACATAACATTATAATTAATGTTTTATTTAAACTTAGGAGTTAATATGGTTTAGATTATCTTCTAAATTTCTTAGAAAATCTTATTTTATTTATTTTATGCTCATAGCTTATAATTGTGTTAAATGTCACAACTCTGACCATAAATATTCACTTTAAATGATTTGCTTTCTTCACCTAACCCCAAAATAAAAATCTACCTTTGATATTTATTGATTAAATATTTAATTAATGTTTATCGTGATAATTTTTGATAACAACTCCAATGATCTTTTGAAAATGGAAACTAAGAATATGAACCCATGTCACCCAATGTCATTGTGTCACTTAATCCATCATAAAAACAGAAAATATGTCTATGTGACGTGAAACACACAGTATATGAACATATACAGCATGAACAAACCATGTGTGAAAGCTCTTAAAACTAGACTAATTCCAAATATTGACATTTTTTTATATTTTTCTTTCCACACAGGTGTCATTTACTTTCTAAACATATATTATAAAATATACAGTATAAATATAATAATAATATATCACCCTAAAAGTAAAAAATATGTCAACATTATTCTTAATATCAGGACATTTATGATGTTGTATGTTATATATGTGTATGGGAATAAACTACAGTGTTCAGTTTTCTTTCATTTATTGAGATCGATTATTAATATTCTCTTATTATTGTATATTTCATTTTATATAGATCTTTTTTTTCTAGATTCACAAAAAATAAAGCTGCGCACATTATTATTATATTTGAATATTTTACTCTTTTATTTGGAAGATCGATACAAAGAAGAATCCTGCTTAGAAATATCTTGCTCCCCCCATTTTGGTTTGCATCAGCTTTATCAGAATGCAACCAATCCACTGTATATAGAATGATCTGTATTTGCTCATTTACAGACTTTATCATCGGTTTGGCTTTTGGGAAACAACATCAAACAGACACAGAGATAAAACACATTACAAAACTAGAACCTTGTAGAGTGCAGACGTCTGCTAAGGCAGATCATTCCTGACATTTCCTTCACAATCTTGCTATAACTTTTTGAGTTATCTTCCGAAACAAACAGGCAGACACCCCCCCCACCACCACCACCACCATCACCAACAAAATTTAATTAGTAATTTTTTTTGTGTGCCAGTATCAACATGTCCTGAAATTTTCACCAAAATCTATTTATTACATTTCAACTTATCAGACAGAAAAGTAACCAAACCGCAATGATAACATAACATAACCTCCCTGTTGAAGGTAAAAAAAAAAAAAAATTTAATTAAAAATAATAATAAAATCAAGAGATAAAATAAATAAACATCCAAGAAACAAACAGTCCGGGTAAAAAAAAATTAAAAATCACAAACACAGGAACAAACTGAACAAAAATAATGTAATGACAGTTACAATAAATGAACTCACTGTTGTTTGAACTGCAGTTCTTGCCTGTTATTAAAAACTTCATGTTGCTTGATATTTTTAAAATCTGATATCATGGTCTCTAATAAAATCTGGAAAATAATGTCAAAATAGTGATGAAATATGACATTTCTGTTGGTTTAATCCAGCTGTTTCTGATACAGGTGAATAGAACGGATTATCACGATTATGCAAAAATGCTTGCATTAAGGGGATTATATAATAATTATGACAGGCATATATATATATATATATATATATATATATATATATATATATATATGTAAATAGTGATGCAGATTATATCCAGCTACGATTCTCCTGCACTCATTATTTCATCCCAGTGCCCTCCTTGACCATCAGTGCTCTAGGAACAGGCAGTCTGCCCCATTGATCTGCAGGTTAAAAAAGAGGGAGGGGAGAGGAAGGAGCTGTACAGGGAGGATGTGTCCAGTTCAGGTCCCTGGTGGAGGTTTTCAAGTGGCTGGGCACTCTGTCTGTCCTGTCAGCCCAGTGCAAACACCCCATCCTAAAAAGGAAGGAGAAAAAAAAAAGGGGGGGGGGGTGACTCCCAGCTAGCATCACACACCGCTGGCCATAGCCTCACTAGCAGTCCACTTGTCTAGTCTTTCCTCCGCAGAGCCTTCACAAGAGATGGGAGGAATACTAAAAGAGCAGGCATAGATTTTCTGCTGAGGGTGGAGGAAGCGAGGGAGAGGCTGTTGGAGGGTGGTGGGGTTGACTGCCCACATCAAACTCCCCTCCTTTTCTCTCACCCCTCTCCCTTCCTCCTCCTCTCCTTCTCATCTGCCTGGCTCTGGAGGGACCCTCTGTTTGTCAGCCAAGCAGTGGAGCGTCTCCCACTAACCCCACCTCCTAGTTCTCTGTCTTTTCATTTTCTTTCTCCTCTCTCTAAACCTCTACCTCTTTCTTCTGCTGTGTGTGTTTTTTTTTTCTTTGTTTCGTGTTTCTTCTGGTCTCTTAAATAGCCTGATTTATCCTCTTCAAATAGAAGGTCTTTTGATACAGTCATTACAGCGACAGACAGACCGCAGTGATAGAAAGAATTTAATAAGAGTCAGTGTTACCTTCAGGTGCTATACTACACTGGGAACAAGGTAGAATAAACAATCGGTGCAAAGAAATGCCTTTATAAATAGACATAATGTTTCAGTGAATATGTGCCTGCGTGTAAAAATCTGAAAAACCTGCTAGTAAGGCCATTCAAGGTCTTTGCAGCACTGTAAATTTCAACACTGTACAGTTGTATTTGATTGTGCCACATTATTCATGATGTTGGATGATGTCAATTAAAACCTAAAAAAAAAAGACTCATATTTTGATACCAAATGGATTGCAGTAATAAGGGATTAAGAACATAGCATAATGTAATAAAATAGCATAATGTGATAATATTCACTTATATAATGTAATAATACCTACATTTTGTGTGTGTGTGTGTGTGTGTGTGTGTGTGTGTGTGTGTGTGTGTGTGTGTGTGTGTGTGTGTGTGTGTGTGTGTGTGTGTGTGTGTGTTTGCTTCTGCGCGTGATATGGCATTTTTCCACAATATTCTATTCTACTCTGTTCTATTCTAGTCTTGTTTTTGACATGGGGCTTTTTGATGGGCCTTTTGTGACCAGGTCATTTGTTATTATGTCTCCATGATTCACTCATTTGTGAGATAAAAATAATTAAATTTTCATTCAGTTTGCATCATTACTATGTTACAACACTGTAACTCAAAAGCACAAACCTCCATCAAGGCATGTAAAGTCCCCACAACGATATATCATCCCTAACATAATACATGCAAACGTAAGCAAATTAAACAACACATTATTCAAGAAAACAATGATTCAAAGAAACCTCAGTTTATATTAAAAGAAGCTTTTGAATGAAAATGTGAGATGGTTTATAGAAAATCTGTCCTTGACCTTTGACTTTCAAATCAGATCAGGTCAGAACTAAAAAAAATAATAACAATAATGATAATAACAATAAAGAAGAATAACAAGTAAACATTTTTGGAACATAAAGATTTTTCTGGACCTTATAACTTTGAACACTTATTAAAAGAAAATACATCTCAGATTATTAGTAAAAAAAAAAATCATGCTAGACTGGAAACAGAAAAAGACAGAAAAACCATAACAATTGGTGGATATAAGAATTTGCTAGAAATAATAGATAATGTGCAAAAGTCATGTAAAAATGCTAATGCTATTCCATATTTGAAGCAAATATTTGTCACATTTTAATGAGCTACTACATATTAAATCTCTGTATTAACCATTGAATTTACAATAGGTATGTTGGGTAAATCTTATAGTACTGAAGACTGGTTACAGCATCTGTATGTGAATACTGCTTTTTTTTTCCCCTTTTTTTTTTAAGGACATATTTCTGTTGGAATGTCTGAAATTCAAAACAGCTCAAAATGACATGAATAAAAAGACAAGAAAAGAAAATCAATTCACTAGAGACTGAAATCTACTTGGCAAATTACATAGAAAAATCACACAGAAGCACATTTTATTAATGGGAAACTCTCACTTTCCAGTTTAATTTGGTCAACTTCATTTATTATTTTCCCATGAGCAGACCCCCTCCTTCATCTTCTCTTCTCTTTCCTCCTCTTTCTGCTTGCCTGCCTCCTTTCCATGGCCGCTCAGCCCAAGTTTACTTCACACATGTGCTGAGATTAGAGGCAGAATGTAGGGCTCTATTGATTTTTGAAGCTGTGAGATGACATGTTTGGTCTGAGATCACCCTGTTTACATCTGATTCACTGCCAGTCACTTGTGATCTCAGGGAGAAAATAGGAAAAGTAACAAAATATAACTATGCGTCTCTAAAACCGGTTTACGCACAAATGTTTACATTATCCTCACTTGCCTATTGTTTAGGTTTATGTTTTGTCAAAGTGCCAGGGGCGATCCTTTATAGCGCACCGCTGAGCTGCCAGGACAGATCGCGATAAATGCCGAAACCAAAGCAGATGAGTAACGGTGGCATTTGGAAAAGACGGCCCCTGTGGACAAGATCCATCATGCCTACAGATGCGGCCTACAGCTGGGGCAGGTGGATCTCAAACTGCCACAACAAGACAATCACTGCAGACAGAATAAGAAGACATCACTGTAATTCAACACCATCCGATTAAACCCCTTTTCTATGTAAAGACGCCTGACCCATCACCCAAGAGGAACAGAAGATGAGGTCCCTCTCAGCAGGATTCAACATGACAAGATTTCCAGATCTGTCACGGTTTCATCAGACAAAATCCCCGACTCAATGTGGCCTTTGACTGTTGAGCTTGTTACCCTTTATTCACTGAGGCAGCTGACATGAAGAGACGTGTCACATGTTATTTCTATATGCACTGGTGTTATTTGAAACTAGAAATTTGTTCACTTTTGTTTTCCGTCCAGATCAATACAGTTTTTATTCTTTAAGGATTCTATGCATAGCTGGGTGAATATATAAATCAGTTTTTATGAGTGAAGTTTCAATGAAATGTGGACGTTAATGCTTGTGCGTTGACCGGCCCTGCCAAGCTTTGTTAAAGAAGCTGACAGACTACATTGCATCCATTTATACCAACAACAAACTTCCATCCACCTGCAGCTATTTACCTACCTTTCAATTCGTGTCACTTTTCATTTCTCGCTATTGTTTTCAGCTGTCTTCCTGCATGACCCCTGGTCTCTCTTGAAAGATGCATGTGGTTTTTCTGGCAGCTTGTTTTATTTCTCTACCAGCATGCCACAAGTCTATGATTGGCCTATGGCGTGCTCTCTGAAGCTCCCCTGCATCCTGGGCTACATCAAAGATCACATATTACAGGGGGCCAGAGTTCAACTGGGAGTCACTGCATTCGGAACATCACTTCTCCTTTTCCCCTTTCGCCTCATCTTCAGAGGTCGTGTTTCACTACAGCCTTGCCAACAGAGAGGAAAAGTGGGAAAGAGAAGGAAAAAGAGGTGGAGGTAGAGGTGGAGGAGGAGGAGGAGGCAGCTTCTCTTCCTGCGTTTGTGTCCATCAAGTGTCATGGCCGCTCTTGGCTTTCATGTTCTGTCTGGCTGAGTCTCCTGCTCCAGCAGTCTCTGTTTCCTCGCTGAAAATCTGTGTCCCTCAGAGGCAGAAGACGCTCTCTCCTCTGCATCCATTTCAGCTCGGCTCAGCGTAGCCGGGCTCTGCTCTCACCTTGCTGACACCAGCTCCTCAGCAGACACCTCTCCTGTGCATGGGCTCAGCTGGCTGACAGGCAGCTGTCTGTACCGATAAGGCAGCAGCTGACACCAACTGTACTCCTAGTCATCACTGCCCACTTTTCTGACACCTTTGCTTCTGTATCCTCTTTTATTTGGACATTTCACCCAGGAGTATCTCACGTTACTTTCTTAAACCTACTATTCAAGGTGACATTAGGTTAACTTTTCATTGGTGTAACCATACTGTGGTTATTGGACACATTACATCCTTGGATGGTTTTAATTGGACGTTTACCACAATAATTCATGTTGTTTTTTAATTTATGCTATATTGTTTGAGTATTTTTTTTTTTTTACCTCCAAGTCCACTCTGTCTTTTTTTGTTTGTGTATTTTCTCTTCTAGTCATCTGAACCCGCTTTATCCTCACTAGGGTCACAGAGGTCTGTGGGGGCCTAATCCACCTACGATGGGTGAAGGCGGAGTACACCCTGTATGAGTCACCGGTTCATCTCAGGGCTGAACAGATATAGACAAACAATCACTCTCAGATTCTTGTTTGTTTTGTAGTAGGATTATATAAAATTTACAATAGGAGGCAAACAGCTTAAATAAAATACATGAAAAAGAGCAGAAGCTGGAATTGTCCTTCACTTTTAGCAATGGTGAACAACCTCAAATTAACCCAAAACTTCTGTTAGCATTCAAATAAATTAGCCACATACTGGCACTGGCTGTCAAATGTTTTCTTGATTCGTTAAAATTTAATCCTGGTTCTACTGACATTTTTAACATACCAAACCATGACTGTATCTACCAAAACATATATGTATTTTGTTTCATGGAATATGCATTGAAAATAATTTTTGCTGTAGTTTAGGTTTTTACAGTTTTTTTCAATTATGTTCCAGTTCCCTGAACTCTGAACCCAGCCGTACTATTGCAGGACTAACATCACCTGTGGTTTTGAGGAAAATGTCAGTCTGCCCCAGACCATAGACCAGTGACAACTCGGATTTCTTTGTTTATGCAAAAAAAAAAAATATTTGTTCCCTTTGCTAAATACATGGACAGTTTTTTTACAGTGTGTGTGTTTTGTATTCTATAGTCATACATTTTTTGCAGTATGTGTTTCTCATTCCATTTACATTTATTATATTTCAATATATTGGGGAAGTCAAAAAATTTAAAATGTAATGCATATGGTGTGTCTTCATCATTATCATCATCAGCTTTTTACAATAGTTTTTACTTATTGTCATCTGTTGAGAGATATGTATTTGTCTTAATCTATATATAGAACAGTTTTTGTTCTTGATTTGTGCAAGTTTACTGTTTTTCTGAAATTATTCTAGTATCATACTATCATAAGTTGGTGTACAGTATCAAACATCATCTGATTCTTCCTTTTTATTTGGTTCATGTTATTTTCTGTGTATGAGAATGAAACAATTATTGTAAAGGTGGCCTTTTTTTCTGATTTAGAAAGTTGAACATAGATTATTTAGATTTTCAATAGATTTTTCTCCAGGTGCAACCTTTCCCAAACAAGTTGCAGTTATTGGTTGAAGTTAAGAGAGTGTCATGAATCAGTGCTGCACAATGTTGAGCCTGAACACATTCACTATGTAGCACAAGGCTGAAACACTCTGGGGGCTCAAACACTTAGTGAATTGGAGTAGAAATTAAGCAAGCCAATCAGGAAAAATATAAATACTTTTATTAGTCACTTAAATTAACCAGAGGCACCAGTTTAAAAAAATATGGAAATAGGCATAAACTGTGGTTTATTTAAAGTTTAATATAGCCTAGCTGTGCTAGACCCCCCATAGCAGTAGCACATCTAATGTGCTACTGTAGTAGTCTAGTTATGCTCATTGTAACTTTTGGTTAGATTTCCCTGAAATTGGCTGACGAATTACGATGAAGTATAGAGTCAGAGGGCGGGCGTAATGATGAGAAGAAGAACAATAGCAATTCTTTTTACAGAAGCGACAACAGTCGTTAACCTCCATAATCCACCATTTTGTTTAGTCATTCGTAACTTTTTCCAGACTCCGCCATGACCTTTCCGATGTTGAACTATGTCATCCTAAAGGTTACACTGATTGGTTGTAGTACCATCCTATTGCATATAGAGGATTTGAAAGACAACCTTTTAGCCCCGCCTCCGCTATGAAGCGTTCCTAGACCTATACATGTAATGAATAGGGATAGTGCAGCTAGGCTAGGTTTAATAATGTTGTGAACAAGAACAATTAAATTACTTTTGGCTTATTAAAATTATTTCTTTATCACTTATAGCACTTTACTATTTTATGATGTATCTCAATTGGGTCATGACAAAAAGTGGGTCACACACCCAGTTTCAGCAGTCATGGACCTTTGCCAAGGTGAAAAATAATAGTATGAAACCCATCCTGTGCTCAGTTATTTTTATGGAGCTGAGGCACATCCATTCACACTCCCAAACAGTAAGTGGCAGTCATGCACTGTGATGTTGATAGACATTGTTTTGGAAGTATTTCTTTATCTGAATAATAAAGTACGAAGCTTAAATCAGTCAGTTTCAGTTGAATATTTATTCAACACAAAGCATACACACAGCAAAGTGTGCAGAGAGATCTCTGCCTGACAATAGGAGAAGCTGAAGTTATATGCAGTGGGTCATGCCCAGGTGTGTATAGAGATAGAGGAACAGGGAAAAACACTCGGGGTGTAGAGCCGGTACAAACTGGTTCTGTGGTTCACAGATAATCATGAGTTTCTAACAGTTATAGATCGTCATGCAGACCAGTCCTGTGCTTAAACTATTTCTTGTTGTTCTCTTGATGAGTGGATCGTCTACTAATGTAACGTCACCAGGTGCTGTAACTGGAGGAGAATCAGAGTTGGAGGCAAAGTTCATACACAGAAGGATCAAATCAGGGCAAAGATGAAATCCATAAAACTTTACCCATGTGCAGAAACAGGTCAGGCAGAGGATCAGAGTCATATGTGGGTTCCGTTGAGGGTCAAAGCATACACATACATAGCTTGTAGTCATGGACAGGCAAAAAAATCCATACACAAAAACACCACAAAGCAGACATAAGCAGACAAGGACAAGACAAAGACTGAGATCCAGGAAACCAAAACACTTTCAAAATCAGACAGATCAAGATGAGGAAATAAACATTCATTTGCAGCAACCAGAGCAGACAAATTTGTACCGAGGAAGAGGAGACAACAATCTTATGTAGAGGGGGAACCAGGTGTGACACATGAGGGACAATTAACCTGTGACAGAAAGAAAAGCAAGATATGGTGACATGAAACCACATGACAAAATAAAAGCCCCAAACACTAAAAAGACAGAAAAACAGGAAGACACACAAACAATAGACAAAGACGTAACACTAGAGACTGGAGTCATAACAAGTTTGATTCATCAATATCCTCCTGAAACCCTGAGTCCTCTTTCAGGGACAAGACTTTCACAGCTTTATTGAAGAAAAAAAACATTTTATTATTATTATTATTAAATATAAAAAATATAAATATAAAAAGTAAAAACTTTCCTGTATCTCAAGACTATAAATAATATCCATAGATATGTAATCCAAGTGTATGTTATTCATGTATTAATGTCTTTGGGGTTTTTTTTGTTGTTTGTTTGTTTTTAATCCATTTGAAAATGAATTCAGTATCAAACAAGTCCCAGTGTCTGCTACAAAGGACGTTGGATCAAAAAAATAAGAATAATAAATAATGTGTTTGGAAAAATAAATGCTGCAAAATGATCCTTTCAACTATAATTTAAAAGAGAAAAAAAATATTTGGGTCTCAGGGGGTTAAACATGTCTTCTGTGTTGATATACAATAATATCCTGAATTATTTTACCCTTTTTTCATTAAATACATTTGATACTGAAGCCAGACTAGCTGAGAACCACTAGTCTAAGTAACTTATTTTCAGGTCTTCTTACAGTATAGACACTTTGGATCCAACCGGCCATAATTTCTAACAGGACAAACTTGAGTGTGACAGTCTCTGCATAACTGTCCTCAGAGTGTAAAGTTGGACACATGTTATCATGTCAAACTGCTGTTTAGAGAAAGTCTGGAAACTCCAAACCAAGACAATAGTTGCAAATTGTCAATGGGGGATGAAGCCTGTGTGTGTGTGTGTTTTTTTTCTTCAGCGTCTTGAATTCGACAAAATAATATTAATATTGAGCATATCATACACTGTGTCATGTTGCTCTGTTTTGCTTAGTTGGCATAATTCTCTTTGCTGCATCTCAACTGTGGATAATTGTTCACCCTAATGTAACAGACTTTTATACAAACACTTGAGAAGTACTCTGTGTTTGATTACCATGGGAAAGGAAAACTCAGTCGCAGAAGCCCAAAACAAGCCAGTGGCTGATGAAGACAAATGTGCAAACACATGTTGGCAGAATTGCTTTTTGGTTGAGCGTGATCGGCTACGCTCAGGAGGGCGGAACCAGGAGTTGTGATTTATAGTTTTGTGCTGTCCCTGGACCACCACTGTCTGCTGCCTCCCACTACTGTAATTACCATGTGTGTCTATTAGAATAGTCCTGCTGCCCACAATGTATCACCTCAGGCAAGAGGAGAGGAGAGGAGAGGGGAGGAGAGGGGAGGAGAGGGGAGGGGAGAGGAGAGGAGAAGAGAGGAGAGGAGAGGAGAGGAGAGGAGAGGAGAGGAGAGGAGAGGAGAGGAGAGGAGAGGAGAGGAGAGGAGAGGAGAGGAGAGGAGAGGAGAGGAGAGGAGAGGAGAGGAGAGGAGAGGAGAGGAGAGGAGAGGAGAGGAGAGGAGAGGGGAGGGGAGGGGAGGGGAGGGGAGGGGAGGGGAGGGGAGGGGAGGGGAGGGGAGGGGAGAGGAGAGGAGAGGAGAGGAGAGGAGAGGAGAGGAGAGGAGAGGAGAGGAGAGGAGAGGAGAGGAGAGGAGAGGAGAGGAGAGGAGAGGAGAGGAGAGGAGAGGAGAGGAGAGGAGAGGAGAGGAGAGGAGAGGAGAGGAGAGGAGAGGAGAGGAGAGGAGAGGAGAGGAGAGGAGAGGAGACTTTTCACTTCTCAGACATGGGTTTGTTATTCAAACTGTGTTCTCCACAAACGCATGAGAAGTGAAGAACAAAAAGACACAACAGATTATATGATAAAGGTCAAAAAGAACCATGGTGAAAGGTGAGGGGTTTATATAAGGAGGAGAATAAGGACACACCGTTATGTTCACAGTAAGCCATGTATGACTTTATTTTCTAGTGACAGGCTTTTTAAAAAGGATATGGTATCACTATTTTTACATAATACATAATAATCATGACTAGGTAGACCTCCTAAAGTCATACAGATCTACATTTGATAAATCCCTTTTTTGTTCACATTTTAAATGTTTAATAGATTAGACAAAATAAATACATTTAGCAAACACTATAGGTTTTTCCTTCTCATTAATAAAACTGAATTGATGCCAGATTTAGTGTCTGGTCTACAAGTAAAATGCTTCATGATTAAAACTAATGACATTTTACCGCATGTGTGTTACTGATAAAGAAAACTCAAGTCTTAAATAGTGTTTCCAAGTTTCCAAGATAAGTCTATGGTCAAAATGTGAAATTTTTGGAATTAACAAGAGACTATATTTTAGTCCAAATGAATATTGGTCTCAGACCTACTTCAAAACACTGTCTGTCATTATGATCCATTCACTTTACAGGTTCTTTCTAGTAGAATATTTACAAAACCATTGTATACATGTACATAAACCACCATATATGTGTGTAATAACACACCGTCATATATATTAATTTTTTTTCTGATTCATTCATAAGTCTGTATGATTTAGCCCATTTAATGGCTGAAGCAGATACTTTCTAAAAAAAAAAATAAGTATAGAGCAGTCAGTGTTATCAGAACAATATAAAAATACAAAAGTATCATCTTCATCTTTCTTGAGGGTTTTTTTAAATGCAGCGTTTGTCTGGTGACCCAAATGAAATCTCCTGTCACTCAGTCTTTGGGAATAGATGCTATAAAACATAAAACAGTGTATATACCCACAGTATTTTACCCTCATAACATGTTATAGGCCTCCCTGGAGACTCACCAATAATGCAGTCAGGTTAATATTTAAATAATAACAAGGTGGATGTGATTTTTATTGCTTCTAATATCAATTTTACCTAAACTTGTATCTTAATTTGCATTAACAAACCTCATACATCTTATCTGCATCCTTCCTGACAACTAGAAAGCCAGCTTCAGCGACGATCTGCTGGTCTGGGTTCACTTTGCTTTGCCTTGGACCTTATAGCATCTCCTAGTGGGCAAACCGCCTGCTACTTTCAGTCTCATGAAAATTAATACTGTGAATAATGTGATTCAGTCAATACTTTCAGGTACCTTGACAAATAAGAGAACTTGACATCCTCTGAGCTTGTTTATAAGGTGGATTTCTCTGCAGTGTTTTCATTATACATTTTATTTTGCTATTTTACATTCATGCTGTGCACAAAGTCCACTGCACAGGGTTTGTCATTTGTTTATATCTGCATTGATTACAGCTTGGAACTAATAAACCATTTTACATCAGGTAACTGGATTTGTCTCCTATCTTTAATGAACATTTTTCTATATTTCCGTAAAGAGGATTGAAGGACCTTTTTCTCTGAACCGATAATGAGGCCTTGCAGAGGGATCTAGTCAGTGTCATTTATACTGTAATTGGCCTAAGGGTGTAAAGGGCAGCCATGCATCATAGTAGACAGAGGACTAAGTGGTCTATGAGACGCAAAAGAGAGAAAGAAATACAGCTAGAGGAGTCAAGTCACAAACGAGAACATTGATTTTACTGGGTGATGGCATGACAGGCATCATGGCGGCAATTAGATGAATATAGAAATTAATAAATGACCTAGAAATTCCCTCAGAGAGTAAATATCTCTAAAGCCTATAGTTTATTCTTAACCTCATTTCACAATATGATTGAACCACAAACAAGCCGCAGTCTGTGACCTCTGTTTTCCTTCTTTTTGTCCATTATTAACAGTGTTGTCATGGTAACACAGAGATTTTAAAAAACTAAAATAAAATACTGTAATTCATAATTTGTCACTTGGTGATTATTTATTTATTTATTTATGTTTAAATCCTAAGGTACACTAAACAACTGCACCAACATAAAAAGAAGATATAGATAATTAATGAATTTGTTTGCTTTTTATAACATTGTTAAATATCTTAAAAGCCCTATACAGAGTGGGTTTAATACATCAAAACCAAATCTGTTACTAAGGCACAGCAATCTACTGTATGTTTTGACAAATAAAATAAAGAAAGAAAGAAATTACTTTTTCTACAGACTGGGATATGAGATAAGGTGAAATGAGGGGCACCTGGAAAATGTGTTTATATTTGTGTTTAATATCTTCATTTTAAATATCACGTTGCATAATGTTTCCTTTGCATTTTCCTAGAAAAAAAAGTGTACATATATAATTTTAATTTTATATTATGGGGGTGGGGGGGTGGGCATTTGCCAATATTTTTGAACAAATCTATAAGGGCTGTAGCTGGAATTGTTTGCCAGTTTCTTAATTAAATACTGGGACATCCATGACTAGTTAACACAGGTGAATGACAATTCTAATGAACCTTGACAAAAATTTCCCCAACTTTTTGTCAGCTTCATGACCAACTTTTGGTCTCTAACAGGTGCATTTAGTCTTTTAAATATTAACTTCCATTATTGTTTTTTTACATTTTTTACATTGAGTTGTTTTGGAATATGCCATATGCACTCAGCCATTTGTGTTCAAACATATAAAAACATACATATATAATACATTAAAAAAAATAGTAGTAGACGTTTCACAAAGTCAGTCAAAGAGCACAAATGTAAATCTGTGCTTATCAAGCTCAGGGGCTGAATCCCTGAAAAACAAAAGAACAAAAATAATTGTTGCAAATAAAGATCCATCATCAATGTTCAGAAAGTAAGCAGTGCAAAAAATTAACTTAAAGAAACAATTCTGAGACACTCAAATGGAGAAAATAAAAGTAATTTATTAATTATCGGTAGGGATACCACCCTGAACAAATTTTAACCATGCAGTGTCTCTGATGTCTCTGCTGCTTTTGCACTCTTGACTTTTGGAACACTGATGATTGATTTTTTTTTTTGCAGCAGTGCTTCTTGTTCTTTTGTTTTGTATTATATATTTAACACAGTTTTGTCTATAGTGAGACCCCCATGGTTTCTTACATAGAGCTCCCATTTATGTAAACGTAAACTCCACAATCTACAATTAGAAACAAAATTAATGTTATTACACACACATATGAAGTATTGCAGTTGTTTGACTCAAGGGTCACCTGAATGATTGAGGTTAGACAGAGGATGGGGTTGTGTTGTTCACACTGATATCATAGCTCATTAGAGAAATAACCATGGTCTCAATTGATCTCTGTGACCACCAGCTCAAGTGGTTCAGGTTGAATTTGTGAGCCATTGATTTCTATGGCTTATTAAAGGTATGAGTATCTTACTATACAGAGAAAAGTGAAAGCAGGATTACCAGGAAATAGAGATATCGATTGGGTCAAGAAGCACAGGCTTACATTTCAAATTCCACCAGGAGACAGGATTTGACATGAGAACAGCGTTGACTAGAAAAATATGGGAAAGTATTTTGATGAGTCACAAATTCATAAGTTATGTGCTGAAGACAAGAACCACTAGGTGATTACAGGATAATTATTTTATTATTATTTTTTGAGATAATATAAGATGTAACTGCTTGCAGTGGTGTTGTGCAATAATGTGATACATTTTTTTGTAGGTTAGTGCCTTTGTGCATAGGTATTAATGACTACACTATTCTAAAGTAAAGTCAAAACACTTTACTTTAAAAATGGGAAAATAGAACACATCCCTTCAATGCTGATTACATATTTGTGCAGGGTGTGGCCAAAAGCAATGTGAAAGCATGTTAAGGCACATGACTATGGGACTGACAATTAAGGTTATACCAAATCATATTGATTTCCAAGGTTGAACACAAGTACTTTGTTGTTTACAGATAGTTCTTAAACCAAACAAAAAATATATATAGCTCTAAATAGTAAAATTAAATCAAATTAAAAAAAAAATTGCCCTGTAGATGGGCTAAATCGTATTCAGGAATTCAACAAGCGTGTCTTGATGGCTATTTTGGAATGCAAAGCCCAACACATTTCTTTAAATTTGTTTTTATTGTATTTGTTTACATCTATCTTTACACGCACTGAAATTCAATTGTTTTCTAAAAGTATATCATGTACGATCTACAATGTTGTAAGAAAACACAGGCCTACGTATTTATAACTTCAACCTTGTATCTATTTTGATTTTCGTGTGTATTATATGTAACTTTTCTGTCTACTCTTGGTCCAGTAGGGGGCAGTGTGGCCACATGCATAGTCCTGTTTGGTCACGTGACAACCCGGAAAAAGGAAGTTCAAGAATTCATCGTATTTTCATGTAGGAGAATATCTTCATGCGACATACTGAATGTAAATCAGAAACACATATCTTATCTACTTTTACAAGGTGAGTCTAAAGTTGTTTTGAGAAAAGGCTATTCTATCTATTTTTCACAGGAAATGCAACCATTTGTTTCATCTATTTTCTGCCTGCTAGCTTACTGTCGTACTTGCTAACTTAGCTATGGTGTGTTTTTACAGAATTCCGTGGATGCATCTCCCTGCCAAACTCTAGCTTTTGGCAAAATGTTATCTAGCAGGAAAGGGTCCTGGACATTTGTCTTGGCCGCAGCAATAACCGTGTTTCTACTGGATGTTGTTGTTGTACACGCCAAGGTAGGACTGTCACTTGGGCTTTACTTGATTATTTCTATTTTATGCGTCCTTACAACTCCACTATATTGCTTTTTTATTATTATTGTATTACACGTTTTAAATAACTTTAGCAGAAAAAATACCCAGGTAAAGGACTCGCATAGTTAATTCGAAATGCAGTTAAATACTAGAATGCCTTTATTATGGTTAGAATATTATCTCGTCCACCACACTGTTCTTTAGCAATACAATTAGTAAATAGGATCTGCAACTGTGAAAAACCTCATTCAAGCGAACATATACGACAATAAAAATGCAGTATATAAACACAGTAATCACAGTAATGTGATGCTAAATCTATATAATAGCAATACACTAACAGATAATTGTCCCACACAGTGACGTTTTATACTAACTATATTTATTTGGTCAATTTTACACACATGTACAGAAATAAGGTTTAGAATCCAGGAGTGGTTCCACTTTGTGGTACTTTAGTCCACCTCCATTGGATAACATTGGCTGATTTTGGATGAGCCCCTTATTTTCTTTCTATTTAATTCTAGAGCTTTGAGGATGTTCGCTGCAAGTGCATTTGCCCACCATACAGAAACATCACTGGTCACATCTACAACAGAAATGTGTCTCAGAAGGATTGGTAAGGGAGTTTTTGCCTCATAGGTCAACACATTTTCTGACCCATAGTGCCAGATATAGAAATATGTTAAGACAGAGTAGGATTTGATGATAATTTTTGTGTTTTTCAGTAATTGCCTCCATGTAGTGGAACCTATGCCAGTGCCCGGCCATGATGTAGAAGCTTATTGTCTATTATGCGAATGCAAATATGAAGAACGGAGCAGCAACACCATCAAGGTAATGTTGCTCTTTCTCTAAATGCATGTGAAAAATATTTATTTTATACAGTTATTAAATCTTAATTAACAAAATTTTTATTATAATCAAGTCTTGTATAAATTACCATCTCGTATCATACGAATATTCTGTGGGAGTATCAGATTCATGCCATTGTGAGATTCTGAGCTAATATAAATTTTACTTTTCTACTTATATTTTTAAGTTTTTTGTCAAATTTTCCTTGTGAATTTTATATCGGCAAAGCCTAAATGGCACATAAAAATGTGATTTTTATGCATATTTTTCAGTGTTGAATAAATGTCTTATCCACTTCATTAGTTTTAATTAGTGTTGCGCCGATCAGCATTTTTTGGCCCAATCACCAAAAAACTTGATCTGCCGATTGCTGATCATGGAAGGAATTTTAAATGTCCATACATTTCATCTAGGTATGGATAGTTGCAGCTATGAAGGGCTGCAACTGTCAAATATTTTTGTAAGTTTGTATTCTGTCAATTTTTTTTCATCGATTAATCAGATTAATTCCATTTTTTAAAAGCCTTTAACTTCTGATGCATCATTGGTGAGTGTTCTATATGTATGAGTTATTCTAAATATTCATAATTCTGAACATACAATGGAGCAAAACAAATCAGTGAGTGAGACAAAAAATAAACGGTTTGGGATTTGTTTGTTTTTACTATGCTTTCCAGTTTTGTTGTGATTGTCCTCCTCCACAGCAGCTTTTAGGACAAATTCACAGCAGCACATTTACCTGGAATACTGTCTCAGGAGTTAAAGGGTTAAACTAGATCAATCAATCAATTTTTCCGATCACCGATCAGGCTTTTTTTTAGGCAATATCGGCAGCTGATCGATCGATGCAACACTAGTTTTAATGTTTTAGCTGTAAAAATCAAGTGTTTATCCTGCACTTAACCACAAAATGAACAGTTCAGCATGTGCCGGTCACTTCAGAGCTTGAACAGAATGAGTTATACATTTTTTCACAGGTAACTATCATCATCTACCTGTCTGTCGTGGGTGCACTGCTCCTCTACATGCTGTTCTTACTGCTGGTCGATCCTCTTATCCGTAAACACGATCCCTACACCCAGCCACTGCATAACGAGGAAGACTCTGAGGTACCAATCGAACCCAATGCATGTGCATGTTTGTGTTATAGCAGTGAAATATATGTTAAGGCCTTGAACTTTGTGTGTGTGTGTGTGTCCAGGAGATGCGTCCACGGGTGGATAACAGCCAGGCCAGAGGGAACACAATGCTTGAACGTGTTGAGGGAGCACAACAGCGTTGGAAGAAGCAGGTCCAGGAGCAGCGAAAGACTGTATTTGACCGCCACAAGATGCTCAGTTAAACTGTACGACAGGCCTCAAGGAAAGGTTAGAGTAGGTAACTGCACCAGGCTCAGCGCTTTTACACTGTCATCAGCTGCACTATTACTCACCTCTTCTCATTGTCACCTGTATTAACATTTGCCTCCATTAGAAACATGCAGAAATGCTGATAGAGCTAAATTCGAACATGGTTTTTCATTTGATGTCTCCTCCACACTTCTAGCTGTATTACTAGTGCACATGTATAAAAGCAGAAGATCATCAGTCATTTCAGCAATCTGCAATGCAACCAAATTGTAACCTTGTCTATTTAGCTCCAACTGTGAATAGCTTTTCAGCCTCTTGGAAATACTTTAAGTAAAATACCAACCATTTTGGTACCATCATTTTGAAGTAACCTAAAAACAGGTATGCTTTGTTTGTGAGTGACAAATTTAGCTTTTAGGGTAATGTCCTATATGCTATAATGAACCATTGCACATTTCCGAGTTTAAAATTAATAATGATGTTTTTTAATAACATGTAATAATTTATTTGTGGATTGAAAAAGCTTTGACATATTTGTGCCTTTTTCTGCTTCTGTCCTTGTGTGGGACATGTGCTACATCCAACTAGTGAAACACGTGTTTCCTTTAAAATGTATGTAAATGTAAGATTTGCCAGTAAACGTTGGCAGATACTTCACATTTTATTTTGATTAAAGTTAGTATGTTTATGATTTGGAAAGCCTTTGTCTAAGGCTGCATTCATGTAGTGCAGTAGTGTTGGATTCAACATACCCTCCCATCAAAGACAGAAGTACAGAGTGGGCTGTCTTCAGTAAAACAGAATCGGGGCGTTGCATAACTTTTAAGTTCCTGTACATGTCTCATCCCGCTACTGAAGCATTTTAAGCATGACAAAGAAAGGCACCCTGCCACATTACCTCATGTACAATGTGACCTGCTCTATTTTGTTTATCTTTAATGATCTGTTTTATCACTGAATTATTTTTGAAATCATTTGTATTCATTGCACTTCTTGTGTCAATACATCTGGCTTGATGTAAAATAAAGAAAAGGAATACGCTACTGGGGTAGGTTTCTGCTTCTTCCTCTGTGTATGTGGGTGTATGCTGCTTAAAGTAATGACACTAGGGGATGACAGAGTACACACTTTGGGCCTACTATAATCTTATTTCCCATGCTATAGCTGGTTAAATTATTCATGTACTATACAGAAACAGTCTTATCATCTAATTAAGTCTGAAATTCAATGTGCTGTTGAGATTGGGGAATACTTTGATGCACATTTTTTTAACATATTGAAGGTCATGCATTTGAGATTCTCACAACTTTGAGGATTTTTTTAATGTAAAATTACATTTCTCTCTTGCAATATTTATGTGTTTTGCAGCTATGGATATAAAATGAGTCTAGATGGGTATTTCTATCATAAAATCATGAATATATCGAAATGGATAAATGAAGCTAGCAAAATGTTTATTTTATCAACAAAAACTACTAATACAATGCTCCAGACTATAAATAATATGTGTCTCAGTAAAGAGTGGATTTGGTTTTTCCCATCAGGTCTGTAGGGGGCGTCTCCTCTGTGTCCCTGCAGTCCTTCCTCTGACTGGACAAAGGTTAGGTGATCAACCAGCTGAACTTGGGGGTTTGACTCCAAACCACATACCTGTTCATTGGCTGTTGGGCCTATGAGACACACTGGCAGTTGAGCTTTGGCTAGCTCGTCTGTTCCCTCAGGTACTCACCTGCACACATGGATACACACAGCATGGCTGCAGGAATAATGGAGGCCAAACCAGTGTTGTGTGAACTAAAAAAATGCAAGCAGTTGATGTTAATCCTTGTGTATTTCATTGTTGTGTAATAAAGACAAAACTAGCACTATCATTATCAAATCTTAAAATATGTCAATAATAGGAAACAAAACTGAATAAGTCCATCCATTATGTATTGTTAAACAGATTATTTAATTTTATAAAATAATGCATATGTGTTGTGAGCAAAATTGTTTGAAATGATTGTTCTATGGTAGAGCATTTACCCCCAAGATAGAACAGAAGCATTATGCCTAAAACAATACAACAACAACCATGTCAAAGAGAGCAGCAACTTCATACTCTCCAAAATCCCTCCCAAAAATGATCAGCAGCACTGGATGGTTGTTGAGGATCCCCAAAATGATGGAGTTTTGGTGAGATGCCACTAAACAAATGCATCACCATTTTGCCAGTTCTCTTAAATGTTAGCAAACCTGTCTTCTCTGAAGAACATATGTTTTGTGTGGTCTGTATGCTTGTCTCGATATTTGCCGTGTTATTCTATGGATTCACAGACTTGTAGCTGATATTCTATTTGGTGTCTTCTTATTGCTTGCAGGCTGAGTTTTCAGTTTATTTTTGGGTCTAGGTTGCTGATTGTTGCAAGTCCTTTTCTTATCAGCCTGTTTTCAGTTCAGTCTGTACAGCAGGGGTCACCAACCTTGGTCCTTGAGGTCTACTATCCCTCTTCCAACAAAATTGATTCAATTGATAAGCCTATTATCAAGCTCTGCAGAAGCCTGATAAGAACTGTTAGGTGTACTGGAAGACTAAAACCTTTAAAACATGCAGGATAGTAGCTCTTAAGCACCAGGGTTGGTGACCCCTGCTGTACAGAGTTAAACAGATGTAGCAGCAGCAGGTGAGGTGGCCTCTGCTGCAAAGTGATTTTGGTCCTTTTAGACATTTTCCTGCTGGGTTTATGAACATTTAAGCTGATTCAACTTTATAAATTACTGACTTGTTCTAACTTCCATTAAGCCATACATCCAAAGAACAGTGATAGACAGTCACATATTATGTTTTCTGTTCCTTTTTTTGACAGTTGTTCTCGTTTCTTACTTCTGGCTAGTTGAACAGTCTCATCTGGTAATTGCTTTAGCAGTCTGGGGACACTGCTGCCACCTCCATGGGCTCCGTCTGGTGGTCCCTCTGGACTTGTGACTACATCAGGCTATGGTTCCTTAGTTCCACCTGACTGCTCTGGTGGAACCTGCAGTTGGATTGTCTTCCCCAATGCCCCCCACCCCAAAAAAAGAAAAAAAACCAAAACAAGCAATTGTTGAAATGTGTCATCAATTGTCCACTCTGTAGAGTATCTCTTGTCCCTTGACGGGACAATGCTGTGTTTCTCCTGAGTCTTTACTTGTAGACTCACAGCAGGAGGTAGAGCTTGGATACTCACCAATTCTGGTCTGTTTTTCCTGGCCAGAGTTTTGTTTGCAGACATTAATGACAGGTGAATTGTCTATGAGCTGCAGAAACCCATCTGTCTCGACTCAGGACCGGTTCTGGTCAATGACGTGCCCAAGGTGAACACCCATCTTTCCTTTTTGAGGAATTAGAAATGAGCATCTGTAAACATAGTGTCCTGCATCTGATCCAGTACGTACTGAGTGTCCATGAATAATCACTGTTAATGTTAAATTTAATGCTTTATTTACCCTATTTTCCACACTATACGGCGCAATGGATTATAAGGTGCATTAAGTGGAGCTAAACAGTCACAATAACTCTCAACCTTGTTGAGTTGTAACACGGAACAAAACACACTTATTCTGCTAAGTCATACTTTAAAAGAGTCCAAATTCTGAGATAAAAAGTCAAAATTATGAGATAAGGCCAAATTACGACATAAAAATGCCACATGTGATAAAAGGTCAAAATTATGAGATACAAAGGCTAAATGATGCCATAAAAGTCAAAATTATCTGATAAAAAAGTCAAAATTCAAGTCATTAAGCACAACCAGAATGAATCCATATATAAGGTGCACTGTAGTTTTTGAAGAAAATGAAAGTCTTTTAAGGGTGCCTTATGGTCCGGAAAATACGGTAACTTAATATGATAATTCTGTGGGATTTGGCGCCCCCAAGACATCTGGTGCCCTAGGCGACAGCCTAGTCTGCTTATGTCTCACACTGGCCCTGCCTCTACAGAAGTACAATTTATAAGGCTTTTATTTGAGGATGGTCTTTTGTCTTCATGCCTTTTTAAATGATTTCCTACTGTTAAAACCTTATCTGTTTTTGCTGGTAAAATGTATGATCTATTCAGGTTCACACTATTTTAAAATACTCCGATACCAGGTTTGCTTATGAACTAGAGTACTGACATCACAATAGATTCATAACATCTTGAGAAAATAACGACAAACATGTGACTTGCAGAGCAGATAGGGATTTCATGTGTGGAAATGTGAGGTAAAAAAATCTGGCAAAGGCTTTACAAATTCATTGACAAAATAGTCATTTGTCACTGAATTAATGACAACACTGCATTTTTATCAAGAAAATCTAATTGATAAATTGGAACGTAAGCCCGTAAAGCAATCTAGAAACCACCATATTAATTAGTGGGCAAAGGAACTGTGATGTCACCCGTTGGTTTGTAAACGCCTATGTTGATGTCAGTTCTTTTCAGTTGTTGTCACATTGGCTTTTTGGAGCCAGAAGTGACCATATGTGGACAAAAGGGGTGGAGCTATGGAGGCGTCAGGGGGCAGAGGGGAGCTAATGCTAAGTATTTTTTTATGGACTGTAAAATTGTGAACTTCATACAGCAGTAATTAGCAAAGACATTTTCCAGTCTTGTTTTTGTAACCTATTAACCACAACTAGAGTGTAGCTGTTTTCCAGGAAAAAAAGTGTTATTGCTATGAAGAATCTCCAAATGCATGGATTGCTAAACACGGCAGGATGTTCTGACATGTGGGTGTTGGTGTCCCTTCAGGTCTTAGGTCAGGTCAGTCTTACAGAGGTTGAGGAGGTCATACTGCTTCACATAACCGTTCTGTTATTACATTAGAATGACTGTCAACAGCATTAAAGGCATCTTCACTTATACTTGGGACATGTTGGGACAAGATAAAACGCTGCATGTTGGCTTTATGCAAATAACTCTTATTCTACGGAACAACCCAGTGACATACTTTTGTACAATCAAAAATATTCTATTTGGACTTTAATGCATTGTCAGGATAGAAATTGTACTTAAAAAAGCCAATCTAAGAAAAATATATTTTTTCTTAGTAATTCATTTAGATTAGAGATATTGTTTTGATTGTCATTTTAGGAGATGTTTATGACCTCATACTGTACAGATTTATTCATTTAATTATTTTAGAACTTACAGAGTGTATCACTTGAACTATAATGCAACTACATACGTTTAGGACATACAATCAAAGCTTTTAAAAAATATATTTTAATTGTCTTAATTACAAACATTAGTAGTTTGTGTGATGGGTGACACAGTGGTACAGTGGTTAGCACTCGTGCCTCATAGCGAGAAGGACCCTGGTTTGATTCCAGCACCAGACCTTTCTGTGTGGAGTTTGCATGTTCTCCTCGTGTCTGTGTGGGTTTTCTCCAGGTACTCCAGTTTCTTCCCACCATCCAAACACATGCACTGATATGTTAATTGTAAATTGTAATAAATCACCCGTAGATGTGAATGTGAGAGTGATTGTTTGTATATATATGTTCAGCCCTAAGATAAACTGGAGACTCATACAGGGTGTACCCTGCCTTCACACATTTTGACTGAATTAGGCCCCGGTGACCCCCGTGACCCTAGTGAGGATAAAGCGGGTTCAGATGATGAGTCCAGTAAATTGTTTGACATCAACTAGAACTACATTACAACTGCTGGGTTAGATTCTACATTATTTTGCAATTATTTTCTATCTATCTATTGTATTGTATTTTTTTGTACATAGTATATTTTTCCTTCTCAGTTTTCAATTCGGTACTGCTGTAGGGGGCACCAATAATTTCACTATCTTACCACGCAATAGCAGTAAAGTCTATTCTCTTCTATTTTATTCTATTCTAGTCTGTTTTGTTTGGTTCAGTTTTGGCGGTTTCATCAGCTGCATTCAGCTTCTAAATTCCTTGTGTAAATGATATAAATCAGCAAATCTGACAAGTAAATGCAATATATTTTTGGAATTCTAAGAAATGTGTTATAGTGTAATGTATTAACCTGATGGTTATTAGGTTGATAGTAATCTATCAGTTGAAGACCCCACAAATTCTGTCTGCCCTCCCCAGCCGCTTCTTGATCCCACTACCCCTGTCTTCCACCTACTGTCCCACTCCCTATTAACCATCCCCAAGCATGGCCTGTCAGTTCATATTCTATATTTAAACTACTGCAGGGCCAACTGCTCCTCTAGCCACCCAGGGCTCTTGCTATTTTTCCCTGCCAAGGGGGCTTTTTCTGTCAGAGGCCCTCAGGCAGGAGGAGAGGCCTGTGGCTCAGTGTGAAGTAGTAGGGAGAGGAGAAGAGGGGAGTGAGGGTGGCGGAGGAACACATGCACATGATCACCCAGTCTGGAAACTAACAGGCCTTTTGCCACAAGGAGTTAATATTGAGCCTCAGTTTGGGAATATACGGTGAAAGGACACATTTCTTCAGGATTTGGAACCTGTTATAGGTGGGAACGTCAAGATGGCGGCAGCAGGTGAAGAAGCCACTGTCATCATGAATGAAGAGGAGTTGAAGAGGAAGCAGAGGGAGAAGCTGAAGAAGCTTCAGGCCACAGGAGGAAACCCTCGGCCTGCACGCTCCCTCTTCCTCTTCACCCTGAAAAACCCTTTCCGCAAGGCCTGCATCAATATCGTGGAGTGGAAGTATCCTTTATGTCAAGCCCAGCTGCAGTGTACAGTTAACAAATTAGACAAAGATAACTGTGTTTATCATTTTATGAGGACATTTGCTTTTAATTTCAGAACAAATAAAAGTATTTTAATCTTGAATGTACAGTGTGAAAAATATTCAGGGTATGAGAGTTGTTACAGCACATAGGAATATAAATAAAATACACACTACAAAAGCACGTTAGTGAGTTAACACCTTTACAGGTCGTGTGATAAGCACGCTCAAGCCAAGTCCCTTTCAAATGTGTATTAAGGCCCCTCAAGTGTTAATGCTTTTGTTATTTATTCAGAAGGCTATGTCAAAGACGGTTCGTGTGAAAAGACCTCGTCTTTTCACCTGTACCTCTTCATGATCTAAGATAAGTACATCTGGCAAACAGACACTGTGGACTGATCTGCCTTTTTTGTGTACCATTCAGCTTGTACTCTGATTTAATATGGAAAGTTTAGCTGTGAAATGTTATTGCTGTGTGAAGCTTGAAGTATGAACACCAGGCAGACTGCTGAGTGATGTTATGGGCCCTATAGGGACTTCCCTGTATTTAGCACAAAGCTCATTCCCAGTTAATACATATTTTCCATCTGAAATAGAACATGATGCTGATCGTAATCCACTGACAACAGCCTTATTAGCACTGCTGTTCAGATGTGCCATATAAATATAGAGACCTCACACTGTAAGTTGTTGAAAAGAAAAAGGTTTGTATTTATTTTAACATAGCCACATATTCATCTAGGTCACGGACAATGTCACTGCAGTAGTTTAATCACATTGATATATGATTTTGTAACACTCAAAGGAATCTATTTTGAATTTTTTTTTTTTTTGAAAATTTCCAGAAATGACTTGAAACACCTTTAACACTTATCATAATTTTAATAATGTATTGGTACTTGGAGACTCCAAAGTTAATTTACAATTTATTTTCTTTTTTCTTTTTTTTTTTTTCTGATGAGTAGACTTGTGTTTAAATGGTTCGGTGCTTTGGTTGTATTCTTGGGCGTTGCAGCTGTCTCATGGCATCACAGGGAGACATGATGCTGACCTGGCAGGGAAATTCTGTTAGGGCGCCCCCCATAGGCCGGAATGGAGCAGGACAGCAGACAAGATTACACTTTACTGTGACAGAGGTGCTGGCTGTTTAGGGATGATGTTTCAGACTGCATCCAGAGACACTGATTAATTTCTTGCAGGGCTTTACAGTAACTTAATAATCAGCTGACCCCAATTTTAAAGCCATAGTAAATGTAAGAAAATGAAAGTCGCTTTTAAAGCAAACTATTTCCCCCATTTTTTCAATGCACTTATCTCACTTAATACATATAATGAATGTTTTATCTATAAACCTGTTCTTCTAATGTTTTATCGCTATGATCCTGAGCCTCCTCACTCAGAACTTTTGAGATCATCATTTTACTGACCATCTTTGCAAATTGTGTGGCTTTGGCTGTGTTCCTGCCCATGCCTGAAGAAGACAGCAATAACACCAACTCTAGCTTGGTGAGTAAGAAGTATAAGCACACATCCTGTTTTTGAATTAGTGACTCAGGATCGTCGGCCTTGGCGGAACATTACATTGCTTTGTCATAACAGCCTGAATATGGATCAATATAAGTATTTCATTCACGGCCTTTGCTTTCTGAAGGAGTCAGTGTTTCAGTATGACTCGACTGGTGTGTTGAACCAGTTATGTTTTGAGCTAATCAGACCAAATATCTAATGATTGAAGGTTTTAGAAGCTGTTTGGTATGAGTGCCAAGCCACATTGAAATGCCAGAGGACAGGGCTCAGTTCTTTACTTGGAGCACCATCTGTGTTTGCAGAGGAATGTGTCTTGGGACAACTTATATTGATTCATCTATTAGCTGAGTTTATCTGCCGCTTAAAAAAAAAGCCTGTTAGAAATAAAGGATATAATATGTACCAGAAAAACTTAACTATTCAAAATGCCAAAAAGTTGTCAAATGCGCTTATTCCTTTTGAGCCCTGTTGTTTTTATGCTTGTCGTGAAATATACAAGTGTTAACACAGAAACTCGTATGTAAGGTGCTAATTTTTGGAATTTATAGAGCACTCCCAGATCAACAATCATTATGAAAATCTGTATGATGCGTTTTAACATACTAATTAAAGACTTATATGTACTTTAACCAGGCCAACCTTCTGTCAGTGTTGTGAAAATCAAATGACTAGATGTGTTAATAAAAGTCAGACAGCTTTTATTTGTGCTTATTTGGCCAAATATAACAAATCACAAATGTTGCTTCATGGTCAGTATAGAATACAACACCCTCTATCCTGAGACCCCCAGTTTAGATAATAAATGAACCCCCAAAGAAAAAGGAGGGAGGGTTATATTTTGATTCAGGATGGTATGTTGATATGTGTGCTATGTCAATGCATGAGGCAACGTATTGATGAAATGAAAATAGAGTCTGTGTGTTTCTCTGGATTAAAAAAAAGTAGATGGCATACAATTTTGTTTAGTGTTTTTGTCCATTTGATCTGAGAGGTGATTGTATCTCTGTCAGACTTCGTTCAGGTTTCAGACCAGGGCCCCTAATGTGATTTTCATAAATATCTGATTGTGATCTATTTATTGCTTCGTAAATGGCACAAATCCAGTGGAATTTGATCTTTTCAATTCTGACCTCTACTTCCATAAGTGGTCCTAAATATGGTCAGATTTCATGAGACTTTTATACCATTCATTATAATTTGTCAAAAAATGTGGTTTGGTTTCTTCTTATCCTCATTCTATCACCTGCCTCTAAAGTGGTGCTTCATCATATAAATGAAACTGTAAACACTGACTGGAGTGACCACTATGTTTACTTCAACAGCAGTGCTACAACAGCATGCTAAGTGAACATCTTCTTTTGCACATGCAGGTCAGTTTAGGACTGTGACCAGATCACACTGGAATCTGATAGTGGCCACTTGCAAAAACAAAACAAAAAAAGTAGTGAACAGCCAAACCAAGAAAACAAAATGACATCTTAAGTATGAATATTAAAATGAGTGTCACCGCTTACATTGTGATTGGAAAATAAGAAGCCTGATGTTACCTTCCTTCAACTTGAGCCAAATTCATTAAATCATTAGGCATTCAAATCTAACCCCACTTTTTTAATATCCTTACTCTGACCTATTCATCAACCTACTCCCAAATCTTACTGCCTTTTCAGTTTGCCATTCCTCAGAGGTGAGCCATGTAAGAGGAGCTCACCAGGGTGTTTCAAATTCACCCCCTCACCACTGTTAGAAGTAGGTCGGCCCAGACTGTGTCATCCTGCTGATGCAGAAACATACAGGACAGACCTCAAATACTGTCTCATGTAACTGTACTGTACTAATTTATAAAATACTGTGATGTGTAAAACCAACCCCATCAACATACAGTAACTCCAGTTCTTATTCTGTCTTGTTAAGTGTGACTACAACAATATATGCTAATGCTATGTTGGCTTTGGTGGTTTTAACTGATTAGACGATGAGGGAGATTCATCCAAACATTACTGTACTAATTTGTCTGAAAGCAAACAGGCATATCGTGTATCCCTTATAGTACACCTCATATTATATGAGTAATTTGGATTGTAACAGGAGATGCATAGCAGGGCTGTTTTCCTAAGAGCTGTAACAAATACCTCTTATCTCATTCAGCACCATTTGTAATGTAAAACAAAATCTGTTAAATGTTGGCATTTGTGTGCAAAAGACTGTGTTTACTATCTTAGTAAGAAAATAATGTTTACATAAGTAGCTGCTGGTTATATAGGGATGTATTTGTTTTCACTTGTTAGAAAACAGATGTTTGGTTTTTTTTTTCAACCACAGTGATATCTTTGTTTGCTTTCTTCAAACTAATCATTTAAACCTGGAAAATGTTTGTCATGAGACTATCTCACAGATCTTCTAGCTGTGTAATTAAAGCTCTAGGTGTCATTAAACTTTATCGCACATCATCCTTCCATCTGTTAAATTCTGTTCTGACTACAAAAGCTATTAAAGTGAATCATGACTTCACCTTGTAAAAGCTTATCACTTGCGGAACATTTATCACTGTCTGTTCATCAACTCTGAGAGTGTGAGCATCACTATTTATGGTCTATTTTTGTGTGTTTGATTTCAGGAAAGTTTGGAGTATATCTTCATGATCATCTTTACTTTAGAGTGCTTTTTGAAGATAATTGCGTATGGGCTGGTGTTCCATGAAGGAGCCTATTTACGGAACTGTTGGAACATATTGGACTTTGTTATCGTCTTCATGGGGTAAAATGAGCTGCAGGTTTTTCCACTGTCAAAAGGGCACAGCTTCCGTTAGTAACTGTCACTGACATTTCACCCTCTTTCACTGTGGAAAACCTGGTTTAATTTAAACTGTTTTGTCCTAGAATTCTCCTTTATGGTTTATGTGGTTTTTTTAATTATTTATTTAAATAATCCACTATTTGCTGTTGTTTTCTGTCAGTCTCTTCACCTTTGCCTTGGACACCATCAATAAGATTGCAGGGATGCCAACAGAGAAGGGTGGAGGTTTTGACATGAAAGCCCTGAGAGCCTTCAGAGTCTTAAGACCCCTGCGTCTGGTCTCTGGAGTACCTAGTAAGAGCCATCTTCTTAAACCAAACAATATTGCAGTAGCACTTCTACTTCATGTTCCATTTTTATCAGGAAAACTGAGGATTTGTGTTCTGAAAATGTTTCCATTATCCCCATCCAGGCCTGCAGGTGGTGATGAACTCCATCCTTAAAGCTATGCTGCCACTGCTGCACATTGCACTGCTGGTCTTTCTTCTGGTCACTATCTACGCCATCATGGGACTGGAGCTCTTTAAGTGCAAAATGCATAAGACCTGCTATTACACTGGCACAAGTATGTAGGACAGATGTTCAGTTTGGTTTGTATGTGAATAATAAAACATACCATTTTAAAACTACAAAGTGCAAATATCACAATATAAGTTAACAATGAAATACATAATCACTAAAATAAACTAAAACAGCTAAAAGAAGATTAAAAATAATGGATAAATGAGACAAAAGCACTAATGAATAGCATTAAAGTAAGGCATAGTGATAATAGGATGTACATCATTCTTAATCTACATTTGGGACATGTTTTTATCCCATGTGTACAGATATCTATGCTGCAGCAGAAGGTGAGCTGCCTGCGCCCTGTGCCCAGGCTGGAAATGGACGCCGTTGCATCATCAATGGTTCAGAGTGTCGGCCAGGCTGGGAGGGTCCCAACAATGGCATCACACACTTCGATAACATTGGCTTTGCCATGCTGACTGTCTACCAGTGTATCACCATGGAGGGATGGACCAAAGTGCTGTACTGGGTCAGTCATTGCTAAAGTCCTCTTCCTTTTATTATTTAGCCAATTACACTGTTTCCCCTAAAGTTCCTCATTATACACATCAATAATCATATTTGAACAGGTACAAAGATCAGATATTGAATCACATTGTCACAATCATTTCATTAAAAGAGACAAAAAAATTTGCTTTATAGGCTGACAGTGCTTCTATTTTGAGGTCTTGGATATCATGTCATTAATCGTCAACAGGTGGAATATTTAGGAATGCATTGATTAAAAATGTTGTGCCAGTATTAAAAATAAGTAATTGACCAATGGCCAGTGACAAAGGTGTTTTCTGTTTGTTTGATTTATTATGATTTATGTCTGTTTTTGTTTCAAACAAACAAAGAAACCCTCATACACATGTAAGAAGATACTTTCAATATGAACTTAACAGATAATTTATCTGTCATCATCTGTGAAATAAAATGTTAATATGCCGATACGAATATTGGCTGATTTCAACAAACAGTGGCTGATAAGATGTTTAACCACTTTACTGGTCAATCCCTTGTAACTGTGACATGATTGACCCAGTTTTATCTTCCAGGTTAATGATGCCATAGGGAATGAATGGCCCTGGCTCTACTTTGTTCCCCTCATACTGGTTGGCTCCTTCTTTGTGCTTAATCTGGTTTTGGGTGTTCTGAGTGGGTAAGACAGCAGCTATCTTCAGTCTTCTGTAGTGATAATGACAAAATGCTAAAATAGCACACAAACTGAATTATATTGTTATAATTTTCCTTGTTTTTGCTCAGAGAGTTTACAAAAGAGCGAGAGAAAGCCAGGTCCCGTGGAGAGTTTCAGAAGTTACGAGAGCGTCAGCAACTGGATGAGGACCTCCATGGCTACATGGAGTGGATCACCCATGCTGAAGTCCTGGATGCTGATCGAGAGGGCAAAGGTCAGCACCAGAAACCACCTCCCCATACTAATTAGAGAGGCTCGGAAGGAAATAGAATATGTTCAGGCCCTGTTCCATAAAAATAATATCCAAACTAATTGTATGTGATCATATGAACATACACACACACACAAACACAGGTGCATTCATGTTTTATGTTTAGCATTGTTGTTTTTGTTGTTGGTAGGATATATGCCACGTACTATTAACTTGTCTGACTCCTATGTTGTCTTATAACAATATTTTCAATTTTAATATTATTTTGGTTACATGTTAAATGAAGTTTCACTCACTGTACATTATTTGTTATTTTAAGTCTATTTTTTAAATTGTGCAAAAACACATTACAACTCCTCTTGTCTGTGATTTGATTTTCATTGCTCAACCTGTATCATGACACATTAAACCTATTCTATTCTATTCTATTCTATTCTATTCTATTCTATTCTATTCTCCTCTGCTCTGTTCTATTTTTCCAGGACTCCTTCCTTTGACCAGTGGAGACTCTGACACTGACAGCCTTTATGATCTGGAAGGCAAGAGTAAAATTGTCTACTACTAGTAAGTCTGTGTTGTATTTGTCCTAATGTTGACATAAAACATCCACAGGAGCTTGAATATGAAATAACCAAGGGATTTTTTTTTTTTTAAGTCGCCTAGCTCGCCGCTGGAACCGTTTCTTTAGGATGAAGTGCTTGATATATGTGAAAACCAACACTTTTTACTGGGTTGTGATGTTCCTCGTCTTCCTCAACACTCTGACCATTGCAACAGAACACCACCACCAGTCGAGCCAGCTCACGTCACTTCAAGGTCATTGATCATTTGTGCATCTTGTACTTTTTATTGTGTTTCCCTTTCAACTTCACAGATTGTCATGTACAACGTCTCTGTCTTTTTTCTCAACAGATGTGGCCAGTCGTGTACTGCTGGTGCTTTTTGTCATTGAGATGTTTGTTAAGATGTACGCTCTGGGCCCAAGGGCATATTTTATGTCTCTCTTTAACCGTTTTGACTTCTTCGTGGTGATCTGCGGTATCCTGGAAATGATCATGCTGTCTACCGGAGCTGTGACCCCCTTGGGGTTCTCCGTACTGAGGTGTATTCGTCTTCTTCGAATCCTCAAAGTCACAAAGTGAGTGTTGAAGGACGTTGCACTCAATCTAGCTGGTGTTTTACAGCTCATTCTCATTTGACACTTCTCTCTCTTCACTGGTTTGCAGGTACTGGACCTCACTGAGTAATCTTGTGGCCTCTCTTCTCAACTCTGTCCGCTCCATCGCCTCCCTACTTCTCCTCCTGTTCCTCTTCATTGTTATCTTCTCACTCTTGGGAATGCAGGTGTTTGGTGGGAAATTCAACTTTCCTGACCACAGATCAAGACGCAGCAACTTTGACAACTTCCCTCAGGCTCTCATCAGTGTGTTTCAGGTTCGGCCTCTCACAAAACTAAAACAAAACAATTTGTAGTGCATGTTTTTTTACTCTTACTTTTGCTTAACTCATCAATACCCAAACCAAGCCCTGTATGCACAAGTGAAACACCAGTGTTAGATGTATTCAACTCCATTCAATGAAAATACTGATATCAGAAATAAAGTTGCCATTAGTTTACATAATATTAGAATTAAGAATCTTTATTTTGCAATTCGGGGTTCACACATAAACATGCACCACAGAGTGAAATGTGTCTTCTGCCTTTAATGTATCACTAGATCAGGGGTGGCCAACTCTGGTCCTCGAGAGCTACTATCTTGCATGTTTTAGACGTACACCTCATTTCAAATGATAAACCTCTCATCAAGCTCTAAAGAAGCCTTATAATGACTGTCAGGTGTGTTGGAAGGGGGATACATCTAAAACATGCAGGATAGTACCTCTCAAAGACCAGGATTGGGCGCCCCTGCACTAGATCATCACACACTGCATCCCAGGAGCAGTGGGCTCACCATATCAGGCACAAAGGGAGTAAATGAGGGGGTTAACTGCCTTGCTCAGGAACACATCAGCCAGTCCAGGGAAGCGAACAGTGACCCTTTGGTCACAGGCTGACTCTCCAGCCATGGCTGCTTCCCATTGATATTAGGTTGCATTAACCCACAGCCATCAGTGACCAAAACCATCTACTGATTTAAACTGTTTAAAGACTATTAATCCATTAATCATATAAATTCATGTAAATAATTGCCGTAAATTTAGTTTTTTTTTTTATCTTTTCATCATCATCATCGTATATAGCCCATTTGGACATTCAGAGACTCTGTAGCAACTGTGGAAACACTATAATCTCCTAAAACACTAATCAATGGCAGTGGATGGAGATACTGTTTTTTTACTGGCTAAAACACTTTTTCTTCAGTTTTCTCTGTTTTGGTATTATAAGCTTTGAATTTAGTCAGAATTTTCATGAACATTTATATGATTTGTGAATTAAATAGAGGAAAATACCTGATTTAGACAGAAAAATACAAAATACAGAGGATAATATAATAAATGTCATTTGTCCAGCTCATTATCCTTCTTGGTAGTTCTCCATTCAGCTGAACTGGTTTAGCTCTTTTTGAAGATATTTTGTTAAGTCTGAACTGAAGAAATCTCTTAGATGAGAGGGATATTTTCAAAAAGAGCTAAACTAGTCCAGTTTAACTGAGAACTACCAAGAAAAAATATAACAAATGTTTCTAAATCTCTTAAGAAAAGTTAAATAGATGGAAAAATTGTCACAACTGCCACAAAAGTAGCATTGGGTCAAATTTATTCACCATTTGACAGTTCACATCATCTGAATCTAATGCCTGTCTTTACTAAATCCTCACCTTATTTTGACTCATATCCGTGTCCTAGATCCTAACAGGAGAGGACTGGACTTCCATCATGTACAATGGTATTATGGCCTATGGGGGTCCTGTTGTTCCTGGAATCCTGGTCGCCATTTACTTCATCATCCTTTTCGTCTGTGGAAACTGTATCCTTCATGTGTACTTGACATTTGTCTGGAACTAAATTTTACACATATCCATCAATGCAAATCTATAAAAAGCACAAATGCTTATAAAAAAAAGTTTCCTGAGTTCAGCACAACCAGATATCCTCCTGAATGTGTTTTTGGCCATTGCTGTCGACAACTTGGCTGAGGCTGAGAGTCTGACTTCAGCTCAGAAAGAAAAAGCAGAAGAGAAGATGAGACGGAAGTTACTAAGGTGATGAATTCTCAATAAATAAATAAACATTTCACATCATCTCCTTTTTCCATTTTGACTAACCTTGTGTTTCCTTCTTTCCTTCAGATCCAAAATGCCTGATAAGACTGATGAGGAGAGAGAGAGGATAGCAAAGAAACTGGCAGAGCAGAGAGCCAAGATAGAGGGAATGCCAACGACAGCCAAGGTCTGTATTGATTCTGACGTCACATCACTCTTTACTCTCTGCAGTTATATGCTACTCAGGATCATAAAGCAGAAATGGATCATGATCTTTTTTTTTCCAGCTGAAAGTTGATGAGTTTGAGTCAAATGTCAATGAAGTAAAAGATCCGTTCCCACCTGCTGACTTCCCAGGTACAGAAAACCTTTCATTCTGTGATCTGTGACTCTTTAGTGTCTTATTTTAAGTATGTTTAAGTATATGAGGGATAGTGATTGTAGGATCATGTTCATATTTCACTGGCTGTTTACCAGTACTGCGCTCATGGCTGGGTTACAGTGTAAGTATAGTAGTAAGGGCTCATTATTATTAGACCCAACCCATTCCCTGAGGTGAGTTTATAGCAGAAGCTAAACTTAGGCCCTACTGACACTACTCTGATGACTACCATATACGTTGAGCCTACTACTCAATCAGTACGAAGATATTTCCATTTAATCAAAAATAACTTTTACATGTTCACTTTGGATTTTTAAGCATCTGTGAAGTACAATTCCAGAAGAAAACAAGTTATAGTTGCTCTATGTCTTTGCTTCTTTTCTGCACTCTAGGTGATGATGAGGAGGAAGAGCCTGAAATTCCCATCAGCCCTCGGCCTCGGCCAATGGCTGACCTGCAACTAAAGGAAGAAGCCGTTCCTTTACCTGAAGCTAGTTCCTTTTTCATCTTTGGCCCTCAAAACAAGTAGGGACCTGTTAGTTCTCATGATGAATGCCAATCTGAAACCAACTTCTTGCATATTATAGCGGTTTCATTCCACAGCTGAGACAGAAACCAGCAATTTAATATTTTTATGCTCTTTCGACTTTTTGGCATTCTGACTTATGTATATTTGTTGGTGTTCAGGTTCCGTAAGCTGTGCTACAAGATCATCAACGCCTCGTCCTTCACAAACCTAATCCTCTTGTTCATCCTTCTCTCCTCTATCTCATTGGCTGCTGAGGACCCCATTGATCCAAAGTCTTACAGAAATCAGGTGACATTCTGTTCTCCTATCAGCAGCAACTCAGAATCCTGTTTTTTTTCTCCAAAATAAATCCTAATGTTAACTACATCCTTTTCTTTTCAGATCTTGGCTTATGCTGACATTGTCTTTACCACTGTGTTCACCATTGAGATTGTACTGAAGGTAATTTAAAATACATCTAGAGCTGTGCTTCGTTTAATTCAGAATTAATGATTCAAAGAGACAGAATTGACACTGTGTATCTGACATATGGGTGTGAGCTCCGCTAAAGCCAGAGCGATGTTGGCTCCTTTTAATAAGACTTAGTTTCCATTTGTGAAACTTTGTGTGGGTTCTAAAATATTGACAAAATATTTCTAAAGCATTTCTGTTTTTCAGCACCATGGAATTAGGCTCCTACTGATTTATAATTCATGCATGAGGGTGATTCATCACTAATGTATTTTAAAGGCACCAGTTTGCATGCTATCATTGCCATATATATCAAAGCATAGCAATGCAATGTTGTCTGAAGTTCATGATACAGTAATATATACAGCAGCAAAAAAAAACACAGGATGGTCACATTCTTACATCTGTAATGAATCAAGTTCAAAACTGGCTTTCTGAATCATGTCTCCTTTTAAACACCAAAAAGTATGTCTGTATGATGTTTTCCAAACAAAGCAATAAATCTACACATTCAAATGTATTTCTCAGAGGTGAACAGCTGGAACTGGTACAGGAGTTCAAGTATCTTGGAGTGGTTCTTGACTCCTCCCTCACTTTCAAAAGTCACGTTAAGAAAAAAAAAAAAAATCAGCTTACACAATTTTAAATATATTCGATCATCAATGACAACTAACACAGCTAGAATGTTTCTGCATGCTATGGTATTCTCACATATCTAAATCAGTGAGTGAATAAAACTGAAAGAAAATTAAATGGCAACATAAAACTGCAATGCTTTAAGCCTCAACATTTACATGAATGTTAAAGGAATTGGAAGAAGTATAAACTTATCTATTATCTATCTAATCATTAATATATCTATTTGTCAGCAACTCTGGAAAAAATAGCAAACATTGTCTAGTTTATCTATCAACTCTGGGAAATCATGTGTTCTTTATGGCTCTTTTTTTAAACACAATCATACTGGAAATCTGCTTTAGTTCTGCATTCAATCATTTCACAGTTTTAACCCCTCTAACAGTGATGCAAAAGCTTTTAAGTTTTGTACACACACTTCTAACCTTCATATCCACATACATATACAGCATATGCACTTACTTATACAACATATACATACATATAACTGATATTGTTTCAACCTTCAACATGAGGACATACAGTGGTACGGTCACATCTAGGTTGCACCTGATAGTATTGGATCATTGGTTTATAATTACAGCTGCCTGTTACATATTTAACCCTCATACCTGTCAGGGCCTCACTGGATAGATTCTCCACAGCCTGAAAACACACACAAGGAATAAAGACTTGTGCCAATTCAGACCACTTTAATTATAATATCCTGAAATAGAATTATAATTTGCCTAATGCTGTTTAAAACTATAAAATACAAGATGTAATGGCTGCCCTTTAACATCAGTTCAGGAACAACAAATGAAAATTATCCCTGTTAGCTAACTGTGCCTCATGTACAGTTTATTTTTGCGCTGATTAATGAGCACTAACTACAAACTAAACAGAAGGATAGTAATTGTTAACAGATTTTTACATTTTCCTCCCAAAATTCACAGACTAAAGAGCGTTTTCACTTTCATGGTCAGAAATGGTAAAAACAACTTTGTTACTGGACCTGATTTCCCCCTTCAGCTTTTGTAAAACAGAAAATGGTTTTATTGAACATATTTACTGCTAGCTATAAAGTATATATCAGTGTTATTGCTGAAATCAGCTGCAGATAAATGAACAGCAGGCAACATTGGCTACATTCCATCCACCTTCTTTTTATTATTATTTATATTTTTTATCAATAAAAATAATAAATGGAAGCTAAATCATGTGCTTTAAAAAGGTTGTATATCTCCAGAAAGCCATGGTTTTGGTCACATGCTGGATGATAAATATTTTTTTTTAAAGTGAACCTTTCAGTTGTGACTATCACTAAAGGCACCACATGTTGTTTTTATATTTCAGTGACGATAAATGGCAATATCCTTGAATGCATGTTTATCTTTCTGACAGATGACCGTCTATGGAGCTTTCATGCATGAGGGCTCCTTCTGCCGTAACTCCTTTAATATCCTGGATTTGATCGTGGTTACGGTTTCCCTTCTTTCCATGGGAATGGAGTGAGTTCACCTTGTGGAAAATCTACTTTAAATATAAAAAGTTCCTTGTTTTTAAGTATTTAATCATGACATGTGTTCCGTCATATGCTTCGTGCAGATCCAGTGCCATCTCTGTGGTGAAGATTCTCAGGGTGTTGAGGGTCCTCAGGCCTCTTAGAGCTATCAACAGAGCCAAAGGGTTGAAGGTACAACTCGTGTAGGGAGTTGAAGGAAGTCTCTTCCTCTGTCTGTATTTATGCAACTCTGTCCATATTTGTTTTAATTGACAGCACGTTGTCCAATGCGTGTTCGTGGCCATCAAAACCATCGGCAACATCGTCCTGGTCACCATGCTGCTGAATTTCATGTTTGCCTGTATCGGAGTTCAGCTCTTTAAGGTAAATTTATAGAAAGTGACACCATGTACAGAATCACAGCTCCAATTTTACCTGCAGTTAACCTCTATATATGTAGCTTTATTTTCCTTATGTTTCCGTTCAGATAGTGGCTTTAATTAAATTACTTGCAGTTTGTCTGAGGAGTGTTATTTTTTTATTATTATTATTATTATTATTATTATTATTATTATTATTATTATTATTATTATTATTATTATTATTATTATTATTATTATTATTATTACAAGCCCATCCGGGGATGAGATATTGCCGTCGTCGTCCACAATTCACTAAAATCGCTTCTGCTCATTCATTTCTTAACAGATTTCAATTCTGATTGATTCATTGGGCACAAAACCTATCACTTTGTTTGTCAAAATTTGTCTTTTTAAACAATTTGTTTACAACTTTGTTTTTCAGTCTGTCACTAAAATCACTACTCTTCCCTCACTTCTCAACAGATTGCATTTCCCATTGATTCACTGAGTTCAGTTTCAACCCAGATCAAATAAAGTAATTACCCCAATATTAGTTTCCACCAACAACCTCCTGCGTAGCATTTAACAGCTCTAACCACAGTAATATGTCATTACCCAGTTACCTACATTTGTTCAGTCCAATGTTACCCCAGAAGAGCTTTGGGGGCTTCCTATACAATTCACACTGTTTTTGGACATTTGTTGATAAAAACACAGCCACACAGTGGGATTGATTTTTATCATCTATTGAATGACTCCCTTTTGTTGATAGTAAGACATCACAGCTGTGAGGCCCAGATGAACACAGGAAATTGGCCCTATTTTTTCTGAATTGTTATTGTTTTTACCACAATTCTATCTCCTAATTTATTGGCTACCATATATCACTATATAGAGGATTAATTCATGTTTAGTAAGATCCCAAGTTGTGTTTCTAAAGTAATCCACTGTAAGCATACAGTTAGGGAAGAAATTATTCGACCATCAAATCATCAAAAACAATGGTGATGCAATCAAGTACTAACTCCTGTGTGTATCATGTGACTAAAACAGACAGAAAAGAAAACATGGAAACATAAACGCAACGCTTTTGAAGTACAATGCCATAGAAATTGATATAAGAACTGAAGTAATTTTGGTTACTATCAAGAAAACATGGAAATCAATTAAATGAGAGCTTGAAATTCTCTTAAAAACTCTATTTTGTTTGTATTGGTATCATTATATTTGTCCACACAAAAGTACCTTTATTAGTACCAGCCATTAGAATGAACAAGAAATTGAAGAAAACAAGGGCAGTCTAATAATTTCACTGTCAGTATACCGTATACTCTTCTGCATGTATATTTAATATGTGGCTAATCCTTTCCCTTACAGGGTAAATTTTACAGCTGCACAGACGTGTCCAAAGTGACTGAGGAGGACTGCCAGTAAGGCTTACATTTTTCACACATCATTAGTTTTCATCAGCCAAAAACCTGAGCGATAGTACTGCTCCATTTCTGCTGACCATCCTATGTGGTGCATTTTCAGGGGGTCTTTCTTCAAACACATGGATAACTCCCTGGAAAAAACTGTTGAGGCTCAGAGAGAGTGGCTCAACAGCGACTTCAACTTTGACAATGTGCTTTATGGCATGCTGGCTCTCTTCACCGTCTCCACATTTGAGGGTTGGCCAAAGTAAGCAGAGAATACAGTTTGATTTGATAAATTGCATCTTTGATTGGATTTATTGATACCAATCATTTCAATTGAATTAGAGAGTACAGTATCTTGTTATGTGGATATTGGGTTGGATGTAATTTGATCGCCCGGGGTCAGATCTGACTGCAAACGCAATAAAATCCTCTCACTATCTGATGTTTGATCTTGGCCCTGCTGTTATCTCCCCCATCACTCATCATGTCTGCATTTATCCTCAGACTGTTGTACAGAGCCATAGACTCAGACAAGGAGGACATGGGTCCAGTGTTCAACAATAGAGTGGATGTCTCCATCTTCTTCATCATCTACATCATCCTCATCGCCTTCTTCATGATGAACATTTTCGTGGGTTTCGTCATTGTTACTTTCCAAGAGCAGGGCGAGCAAGAGTATAAAAACTGTGAGCTCGATAAGAACCAGGTAAATACTGAACCAGTGAATGAGTCCAGTAGTTCCCATCATCCTGCATATGTATAAATGTACCTCACTACCTGTTGTTTCTCCTGCCTCCCCTTCAGCGTCAGTGCGTTCAGTACGCTCTGAAGGCTCGACCTCTAAGATGCTACATCCCCAAAAACCCATACCAGTACAGGGTCTGGTACATAGTCACCTCCTGCTACTTTGAGTACCTCATGTTCTTCCTCATTATGCTCAACACCTTGTGTCTGGGGATGCAGGTATGTACGGGAATAATGAAAATACAAATGCTCAGCAATAAAACCATTACATTTGCAAAGTGAAAACAGTATCAAGCCTGCAATATTCATAAAGCAATTAATGCTGTTTTTATGCATATATTACCCACCTCTGTGTTTTCTACAGATTGTAATTGGCAAGAAAATGGGGATTTAGAATATTGCAACTTTCCAGTGAATCCCAGATCAATTCATTTTAGAGACACTGGGAGCTAATTAGTGTGAGGTCTCTACATATTTAATTTTGAATTAATGGTGTAAACATTTCTGTACATGGTAATTAGACATTACAATAATTTAAATGTTAATGAATTTAATGAACTACTTAAGGAAAAGTATAATTGGATAGGATTAGATGACAGATGAGATAAGATTCATCCCTATTCATCACTCGACTTATTAATTTATGGCAGCTTTTTTTGTCAGTTAAATTTTACTTTGTTCATGCATTTGGGAATTTAATCAGTAATATACAATAAAACACATAATTTTGAAGCTGAAGACAAACTTATATTAAATCAAAATTAGAGGTGGATCTTCCATTGGCACTAACATAGTGAAATTAATGGTTTTGTTTGTTTTCCACTTTACACAGCATTGTAACCAGTCAGACCATGTGACCAAACTGTCAGATACTCTCAATCTGATCTTCACTGTCCTGTTCACAGTGGAAATGATTCTTAAGCTCATGGCCTTCAAAGCAAGGGTAAGTTATCAGTGTCTTACTGCCTCAGCAGCAGCAGAATGGAACTGTACCTCAGGGAAGTTGTACTAAACTAAAATTTTTCCATTTATTCAGTTTTATATTTCTACTCCACTACAGTTCAGAGGTACATACTGTACTTTTTAATGTTCTCCATTTGCCCGACAGGCTCAGTTGCATTTCAGATTTCAGTATTTTATTCCCTTCTGTCCTGTGAAAACATATCTCCAAATGTCTTGACTTTGAATGTTTTCCTGAGTTCATGAATAATTTATTCTTGTAGAGATACATGATTCTCCCAGGACAGCGAAGCTACACACATATGATGATCTTATAGAATATGATGATTTTTTGGGAGGGGGATTAAATTACTCAAATGTACATGAAGTAGTGACAAAGCTCAGCCTTAACAGTGATGGCAGTAAAATCCATTATACGCATTAACCCATAAAGACCCAGTGCTACTTTTCTGGCAGTTCCCAAGGAAATGTTTGTCTCTAATCATTAACCTTTCTGAAGTGATTTATCACCATTTCTTATAATATTATCCTCTATATTTTGTATGTTTCAGTGTGAATTGTGTATTTTCCTATATTTGATTCACACATCTTTTAAATATTCAAGTAAATTATTGTTATATATTATAGCAAAACAGAGAAAACTGAAGAAAAAGTGACTTTTTCAGCAAAGATATCAATAACTAATATGGCCCAGCTCGGTCCTGGGATGTCCTCTGGATCCTGTAGAGGAGGTGGGTAGAAGGAGGCTGGCAGCCAAGCTGTCCTCCATCATAGTCAGAAACTCCCACCCCCTCAAACACACACTGACTGCACTAAAGAGCTCCTTTAGTGACAGACTAAGACCCCCCACGTGTGTGAAGGAAAGGTATCGCAGGTCCTTCCTTCCTGAAGCTGTCAGGATCCACAGCAGAAACTGCAACAAACAACCTACAATAATGTACAACTAGAAAAGCTCTCTGAGAGCGCATACCTCTGCCAAGGTAGACACCCCCCGGATCACCACCAAAATGAAATCAGTTTTTCCTGTTCACACATTAAAAATATTTTTCAACTGCAGATGACCGCGGGTGACCACAGGTGCTTGCTCACTCCGGGTCAGCCTGCGCATAACTGACTGAAATACTTTCATACATGATTTCATACAGAGCTTTAACCTATAGATGGAGTATTTTTGTCACGCCACCCAAAGGGAGAGGGTTATTGTTTTTGGCTTCACAAAAAAAAAGCTACTGGATCAGTTTCCATTAAATTTCCAGGAATGGTGCAAGGTGGTCCAGAATAGATCATATTACATTTTGGTGAATGTAGGTCATAGGTCCAGGTCACAGTCACCAAAAATGTGGTTTTGCAATGATAAGAGATAGGGCAAATCAGGTAAAATGTTTGGGAGGGTTTGTGTATGTTGTGCATTGCATCACTTGTCAGTTCTGTAATACTTTAATAGATGATAGTGATAGAATAATTCTGACACTGCTGCTTCACTTGTATATGCAGGGCTATTTTGGAGACCCCTGGAACGTGTTTGACTTTATCATTGTCATCGGCAGTGTTGTTGACGTCATCCTCAGTGAAGTCGACGTGAGTTCGAAATAATTTTTTTGACAGATGTCAGCTTCTCATTGCAGGTGGTGTACAGTATGTGACTGTTGCTAAAATGACACATTCCCAGACACAAGTGTGATTGGAATTAAAGTGTCTAAATGTATTTATTTAATGCTTATACCCAGAATCATATATTCGTGGCCCAACAGCAAATTGGTGCCAGCAGAACTAGTTCACAGGACATGGTCAGTACTGTTGTTGGCCATTATCATCCAAACATACCCCACCTGCTCCACTTTTCCACCCTCCTCAGCATTACTTATCATTTCCATCACCAAACGTTCCATTATTGCCCCACTTATTCATGGCTGACTATTGTTTGTATCTTCTTTAGGAGAGCACATTATCAGTTGGGGATGTTAGGGGGTTTTTTTTTATTCAATACTGCAGCACATTCAGTGTATTCTTGTTTGTATTCAGCTCTTTCTCCACTTTTCCACTGCCTTCTGCTCATATTTTCATCCACAAAAACAAGCATCACATTCAGATGTCTCCTCTTCAAACCTCTGTCACCGTCATGTTTTTCTCCCCCATCCTTATCTCCTCATTCCTCTCACTCATGTATCTATCATCCACAGACCGCCCTGGCTGCCAGTGGAGGACTGTACTGTCTCCATGGCTGCGCTGTAAATATCTGATCTGCACTGCACTGCTGCATGAGCCTTGTTGTGTGAGCATCGCACTCTAGTCTCTACTAAACTGTACTGAACTTAGTGTGGCTCAGACTGGGTTACTGCTGAGGAAACATCCAACAGGTGTTTCTACTGTCTGTCTAATCTTACAGACCGATGTAAGATTAGAGCTGAAGGTTTTCGCTGTATTGTGTGACAGTATGGCTTTTACAGGATACTATCTCAGTACTGTATGATACCAGCACTGCAAGTATTAATAATGATCTTACAAATCTGAAGATGGAGTGTGTGTACATTGTTAATTTGGCATGGGTTACAAATAGGAGTTGTTCCTGTTTTTATTTAGTCCAGAGTTTTAGAAGCTTAATTCAAAGGTGAAAACAGTGACTCAAATATTAACCTTAGTTTGAGACCATCAGTCGATTCTTAATGGTGTTTAACAGTTTATCAGTGCATTGTCTGTCATATACTTCCTATTTATGATGGTACCCTAGTGGTGGGCGATTTGGAGAAGAGATCATATTGTACTCAATCAGACATCAACACCATCCACAATTCTCTAACTTCAGATCACAATGACCTTATGGATTTATTTGTTTTGTATATTAAAACAGAGTATTATATTATTAAGATATTATTTTCACTGTAGTTGATTATTTTGTTGTTAAAGTAATAATTAACAATGACAATGTATTGGTGGTAAAGCATTGTATTGACTGTGAACAATAAGCATAAAATAATGATTAAAACACAAGTATTCTTCTTTGAAACTACATACCCCATCAGGGATTTCAGATTTTGACATTGAACCTAGTGCCAGTGGTTGGTACAAAGGTGGGGAATTAAAAATTGCAGATCCACAGTCAGATTTAGTGTTTTGATCCCCCACTCTCTACTACTTTATCTGTAGTAGGTACAATGAAATGACACAATCAAAAATTAAACACCATTAAAGCTCATCAGATCGCCCACCCCTATCGTGCCACTTCTTTTCACTTTAACTCATATTAACAACAGTGTCTAATCTATTCATCTACTTTGTGCAGGAGACAAATCCAATGCAAGCCATTGCGGTAAGTTTTCATTCTCCACCTAATCCAAAGATCAACTCTGCTTTTTGTTTCTTTTCTTTTACTCAAATTGTGTGTTTTTGTCCATAGGCATCTGAAAACGCCTCCGTTTCCATCACATTCTTCCGACTCTTCCGTGTCATGCGTCTAGTCAAACTGTTGAACCGGTCCGAGGGCATCCGTAACCTGCTGTGGACCTTCATCAAGTCTTTCCAGGTCTGTCACACCTAATTATCTTCACCAAAGTCATTTGCATTTTTATTATTGTCCTCTGTGCTCTTCATTCCTTTGGTAACTTTCCAATAACCAGACTCTTCCTTCTGTCATCAGGCTCTCCCTCATGTAGCTCTGCTCATTGTGATGCTCTTCTTCATCTATGCTGTCATCGGTATGCAGGTACAGGAAGGACACCAGTCATACTATATTAGATCACAGTAACATCCAGTTTTGTTACTGGTTTAACTGAGATTTTTGCTTTCCTGCAGATTTTCGGAAAAGTTGCTTTAGTGGATGGCACACAAATCAACCGCAACAACAACTTCCAGACATTCCCTCAGGCTGTTCTGATGTTATTCCGGTGAGTATCATGTTTTAAAGGTCACTGGTTGAAGACCTCAGAGATAAACCTTGGTCTTACTGTGGGTGGTGTCGCTTCACTATTTCAGCTGTGCAACTGGAGAGGCTTGGCAGGAGGTCATGATGGCTTCAATGTATGGGAAGAAGTGTGACCCCAAGTCTGACTACCTGCCCGGAGAAGAGTACACCTGCGGGTCCAACTTCGCTGTCTTCTACTTCCTCAGCTTCTATTGTCTGTGTGCCTTCCTGGTGAGTTTCAGCCATAAAAGTGTCATGGCCACTTCTCTGATGAAAATATACATTATATGAGTGACGCGTTCACATGTAGCGAACCAGGAACGGGTGTTCACTGTCATAGTGTACAATTTCCTTCTCCCAGAAAATGTTTTGCATAAATAAGAATCTTATTCCACCTCTTTCAGATCCTTAATTTGTTTGTGGCTGTTATCATGGACAACTTCGACTACCTGACCCGTGATTGGTCTCTCCTCGGTCCACACCACCTGGATGAGTTTAAGAAGATCTGGGCTGAATACGATCCTGAAGCCACGTGAGTCTGAACAAATTACCAAGAACTACACATAGAACCTCCTCCTCAGTGTATTTCTGTTCAGCTTCACGTGTGTCAAATTTTATGTGCCACATTTCTCTGGTCAAACAGGGGGAGGATTAAACATCTGGATGTGGTGACTTTGCTGCGACGTATTCAGCCTCCACTTGGCTTTGGAAAGTTCTGTCCTCATCGGGCTGCCTGCAAGGTACAAAAGATATGTGTGTGTGTGTGTGTGTGTGTTATCCAACATGCAATATGAGGTCTGTCATCTGAGGATGATGAGAGAATCCCCTAAATGTCTCACCTGCTGCTGCCATCTTATTTAATTTAGGTTTGAAGTTTTTTTTTTTTCAAAGAGTGCATTTTAACAAACACTATACATGCCTGTTATAGCCACAAAACACGCTTGGCTCAAAAAACAAAAGCCCGAACACATGAAGAAAGGCTACCAATAATTTGAAGTGTGCAAAAGGTTATTTTTTTAATTTAAATGAAAACAAAAACAAGTCTTAAACTATGCCAAGGAAACAAACGAGAGGAAAGGAAAAATGGGACTGGAGATCACGGCCGAAATGAACAAGTTGGGCCTGAGCTACTGTAGCCAGGCAGTTGACCATCACCCCAGTCCAACCCCCGTAACCTGTCTAAGGGTCACTTACCTAAAGACAATATATAACAGGACTACCGTCATTCTCTAGAAGCTCAAACTAAAATAAAATATCAAACAAACTACCGTACTGATGGTTTAAAAAGAAAAAAAATAAGAAAACTGCTCCCCAGTTTGACGAAGCTGTGGTGGGCCCCCCCCTCCCATTCACAGCTGATCGACCTCCTCTTATAGCTGAGGTGTCTTCAGCCTTGATGGCCGTCAGGTGGTGTTTACCTATGACAAGGGGTGTAGCAGGAACGAGAGAGACACACACACACACACAGAGTGAGCACGGGCAACGTGCACCCCAGCCTTCACCACACCCCCACGCTGAGATGGTGAACAATTGGTTTTTATTTTATTTATTTATCCTTTCTTTAGCCAGGATTTTCCCATTGAGAACAAGTGTGTCTTCTTCCAGGGAGTCCTGGTCATCCTAGTTAATGATAGTTCATAGACTCAACAACAGGATAGAGTGTCGGCCAGGGCATTTTTGTTTCCCTTAATATGCCCGATGTCAATATTAAAGGCTTGTAGAAACAAAGCCCAACGCATGAGCCTATTATTGGAATTACGCATTTGATTAATACAAATGACTGGATTGTGATCAGTATAAATCAAAGTTAGTGAGTTTGCAGAGCCAATGTAAATCTCAGTGTGTCACAGCCAGAACGAAGGCCAACACCCATTTTTCAATGGTTGAATACTTCTGCCGATGTTGATTGAACTTCCTTGAGAACTATGAGACTGGATGTTCTACCCCATTGGCCCCCTCCTGAAGGAGAACAGCACCAGCCCCTCTATTGCTCACATCAACATTTTAAACTGGCATTAGTCAATAATGTCTTAATGCAATCATATGCATTTTGGCAACTGTGGAGTCAGAAAAAATGGGTTTTGGGACTCAACAGTTTGGTTAGAGGAACTGCCACAGCAAAGAAGTTTTTACAAAAACTCCTGTAACTAGAAAAGCGCTCTGAAAATGCAGACCTCCGCCAAGGTAGACCCCCTACCCTGAAAATGTCACCAAAACCACCCATAAGATTTTGAATTATCTTGAATTATCTTACACAAACATACCAACCAAACAAATGATTTGCATGTTTGTCCACATCTTTTGAAGCACAAAAAGTATTTTATGCAAATATTTCATGATAATATATTGGAAACTGTAAAATGTTAAGGGTGTACAAAAAGTTTTTTCCACTATTGTATCTGCATAAGACATTAACTAGTGAATGGTTTCAACAGACAATTATGCTTTAATCCTTTTTCTTTTGTGTTTTACTGTGACTGACTTCTTTTTCTGCAGCGCTTGGTTGGCATGAACATGCCACTCAACAGCGATGGCACCGTCACCTTCAATGCCACTCTGTTTGCACTGGTCAGAACTGCACTGAAGATCAAAACAGAAGGTGCACCACATTATTATTTTTATCAACATTGATGGCAGCTAACATGTGTATTTTCCTTTCATTACATTGCACTTACCAACATGTTACACAACTTCTGTGCATTGTCTTCAACAGGTAACTTTGAACAGGCCAATGAGGAGCTGAGGGCCATCATAAAGCAAATCTGGAAACGCACCAGTATGAAACTGTTAGACCAGGTCATTCCACCTATAGGAGGTGAGTCTGTCAAGTTGAACAGAGTTAAATAAGTTTCATCTTTTTAGAAAGAAATCCAGTACTGTATTTGTAACATTGGCTGCACTGCAATTAATCTGTTACAGATGATGAGGTGACTGTAGGCAAATTCTACGCCACCTTCCTGCTCCAGGACCATTTCAGAAAGTTCTTGAAGCGTCAGGAGGAGTACTACGGCTACAGACCCACGAAGAAGAGCGCCTCTGGCCCAGAGATCCAGGTGAGTAGACTCTGGATTTAGATGGGATCATAACTACATTTAAACACACTGTCAGGTAGTAATGACAAACATTTGAAGAATCATTTCATTTCAGCCTGTGTATTTCTGTAAATACTATGTGAGAATTGACAAAGGAATGTATCCTGAATATACATTAAGAAATTCCTTTTTTGTAAATATGACTTTATACAAAATGTGTATTAAGTCATTTCTCACACTAGTCTCTCTTTCTCTACATTTTTTCAGGCGGGTCTGAGAAGTATTGAGGAAGAAGCAGCTGCAGAAATGCACAGGGCCATTTCAGGAGACCTGCAGAATGAGGAAGAGATGGACAGAGCTATGGACGAGGCCGGGGAAGAGGCCATTTTCCAGGTGACGATCATTGTCTCTAGTTAAATGTTTGTAAAGTAGAAAACATTATCACAGTTCTCCTACAGTTAGCCTATGTGTGCACCATCCTGCTCCAACATAATCAAACAATACGCATCAATCAACATCTCTGAAATGACATCTTGACATATTGTGACATTTATAATTGTACAGTTCAATGTTAACTAGTTATTTTCCTTTTATCCCTACAACAATAGTCTATTTAGAAATGTGTTAACATAACGTATAGTAGAGCTTTTCATGCAGCAGACAGGGTTTTTATCACATCATTTACCATGGATAACAAAGGCATTGGCACCTCTCCTCATGTGCCTCATCTGATCTAATGTGACATTATATGCTATATTATGAAAACCATAACAAAATCCTGCCCTGATTAATTATTTGGGGGTACATAAAAGCCAATAGTCGTATTACTGTACCCCAAGAGGGTGTAGATATCCACCTGAAAAGGCCTTAAAAACTGAAACACATCAAGCAACATATATTAATAATTCCAAGTCAGTTGTCCACTTTAGAAATATGCATGAAAACCTGACCATAATGATCAGTTTCAGAGCCCGTAGTTCACAGTCTTACTACCTCGCCTCATCTTTCAGTACACCTGATGGTCATAACCAAGTCTTCTGCAGAGCTTAATGACAGGCTGATCATTTGAATGAGATGTGTTAGATGAAGGATACATCTAAAACATTCAGGATAGTGACCCTCGAAGACCAGGGTTGGGTACCCCTGGTGTAGTCACTGTAAGGGAAATGCTGCAGTCTTTTGTCACCTGGCTGCGTGCACAGCTTCTGTGTAATGTTACACAGAAATCCATGTATATTACACAGTGAATTCTATTTTTGTACCTGCAGTAGATACTAAGATATATATTAACATTAATGTAGCCAGGAAGTTCAGTTTTGTGCAGATTGACAGCTTTGGAATAAAAACTTATAGACAGACAGACATTGTTAATCTTCATAGACGAATTGAGAACTAGAGGTAACACTATTCTTTTCTTTACACCTCCATCTGATGAATGATTTTTTTTAATTTTATCAAACTAATTAAGGGTGTGAATTTCCTCCTTCTGTATCTGTACTTAAAAACTAGACGTCTTCTGCAACCACCTGAAAAAGAATAACTTTAAATATGTGAAAATAAAGTATGTATAAGTTTAGATTCGCCTCAGCACGTCCATTTTTATACCACATACTATATCCTGATAAATACTCGTAGATATTGGAGGCTTTGATAGTCATGTTGGATCATACACATTGTTTTTATCGACAGCGTTCTCACGGCCTGTTCGGGAACCGCAACAGCTCATTCCCCTCTGAACCCACCGACCCTCAGTCCCCTCAGGTGACCAGCCAGAGGCCCCTCCAGTTCTCTGAGAGCCAGCCCGAGTCACCACCAAACTCTTCCGCCATGATGCCCCCCGGAGAGTTTTTCCCCACATCTAACACCAACAACAATGCCTTTGCAGAGTAAGAGCCAAACACACTTGTGTGTATCTGGATTATGAGCACCCATCTCTGACAGGTGGGAATCTTTTGTTGCAGCTTTTCATTTGAAAGGGAAGGAAGTCCAGAAGAGTTTTACAACAACTGTGATGATGAGGAGCCAGGTGAGTGTGTATAAAACCTGTAGTCTAAAATCCACAGTTTTTCATCACACCGTTAACAATAAGTTTTATTTTTCAACTTTTAGACAACAGACGCTTCTGGAACTTCCCAGTCAGAACAGACAGAACACAGGTACTGCATTATTAAAGTCTGACTTGTGCCCCGTGAGACGACTTGGTTGTGATTTGGGGCTTTATAAATAAAATTGAATTGAATTGACTTTTCCATTGGATCCAACATGACCAAATCATTCAGACAGTGTTTGCATTCTGGACATTTTCATTTGCAGTTTCCTTATGATCCAATCTTCAGTGACAGTCAGAGTCTGGGCTCCCAGTCTGCAGCTGATCAGCTTGTCCAGGAGGTAAAACACTAATTACTGTGGCACAAAATTAGCAGGCAGAGATGTCCCAGTCTGCTGTCGCACATTGTAGATAGGTACACACAAATAGGATTGTGTTATCTGCACTAGGCTGATGTCCTACATATAATGATGTCTAGTCCTGGACTGAGTTGATTTGGATTATAATTAAAAAGTAAATTAATTTCAGTATTAGCTAGCACTTCATATTCCTTACTGAGTTTAGTGTCTCAGGATTGAATAGTTTTTAAAAACATGTTATATTATAGAATCACAATGGGTGTTTTTAAGGACCTCTGGCTTTCTGCTATTGTCTGGGGTGTGTCTGTTCAGTGTCAAGATAAAGGTAGGGCTTCTTTCATTACTCATTTTCATGTTAATCAGTGTTTTATTCTCAGATAATTTGTGAAATTCCACATGTTACCCACTCCTGAAAAAAAATAGAATATTTCAGGAATGTGACAGTAATACAATGGTGAAAAATAAGGAAATCTTCTCAATCATCAAATATATTACAGTTTGGTTTAAAATGTGATCAAACAACTGTAAAATACCATGTTACCCATAAAGTTGGTATAATTACTTTGGCCAAGAATGGTGTTGTGTTTTTGCTGGGATTTATCTGTCTGTCTGATAGCAAGATAACTCAAAACGTTATGGACGGATTTGGCTGAAATTTTCAGGAAACGATACTAGCACAACGAACAGATTTTGGTGGTGATCAGTGGAGGTATGTGTGTTATTCAGTTGGTCAGGGCAGACCACTATTTGCAGAAGTGAAGGGGCAGAGACTGCATTCTGAGTGTTTTTCTAGTTTCTCTCTTTTATGTGTATTGATACACATCAGTAATCACCTGGGTTCAATGATTACTTACTGAGTCCAATTGACTTTACTTATCAATAATAAATCACATTGTGACAATCATTTCATGACAAAATGTATATATATATATATATATATATATATATATATTATTAATATATATAATATAAAATAATATATATATATATATATATATATATATATATATATATATATATATATATATATATATATATATAATATAAATATATTTTATTTTACTTTTTCCAACTTTATGAGCAACAGTGTAACAGAGTTTTACAGTTTCTGACGTCAACATCAGATAAATGTCTGTAAATACAAATGGTGCATGTTGTGTTTTCTACCAGGCTTTGTTCAAGGGTGGCCTTACCTCTCAGGCCAAAGACCCAGGCTTCGTCTCCATTGCCAAAAAGGAGATGGCTGATGCCATGCACATGCCTGAGGCTGAGATGGAAGGTGTGGCTCGGGGCATCCTCAGCGAACGCTCCAGCTCCGCTACCTCTGCCAAAAAGAGACGTCCCATCCCTGTGCCTCCATCTGCTCTCGCTGCTCCAGTGCAGGAAACAGTGCGGCCAGATCCAGCTGTGAGAAGAAAAAGACGCCCCGTACCCATGATCCCCTCTGTGCCCATGCAGTACGAGGAGCGGGCTGAGGCCGACTCCAAAGTTTAAAAATAGTCACTTGAATTTACTTGGATATCCTGTGAGTTTACACTTGCTGGTGGCTCTGCCTCACCCTCACTTTATCAAGTTTGAGCCTCAACAGCAGGTTGGCTCAGGTGTCAAATGTAGTTGACGCCTAATGCAAGAAGGAACAATATTTCTGATGATAAAGCATATCTATAATCCTCAGATTTATTGACAAATAAAAACACAAACTAATCTCAGAACAGGTTGACGCTCTTCTTTCTTTGTAGCGTTTGTTGAGGTAATCCATTCCATAGATGATGGGACAACAATGAGGGTGAGCCGAGTGTCTTACTGAGGCCTCACCGAGAGGCGGGAGTTACTAAAGTGACTGAATATGTGAGGCAGGCAGGTGTTTACACTGTGCTGCAGTTCACTGACAAACAGAACCAACAATTGACCTGTGCATCCAGACCAAACCGTGAATGTGAATTCACTCTCTTAAACGTGGTCTGGTGCAGATTTGAACATTGTAAACAGAGTGTTTCTTGATGACAGTGTCCTGTTACGCGTTAGGACCTGCTGTACTTTGGTCTTTTCTACCAAGTTTCCAACTGCTCACTGGTTTTTAGGTGATGACAGGAACTTTATGGGGTAAACTTTTTTTAACCTGTAACATGGATACATTACATCTTGAAAAGAACATCAGTGGTTTTGGTGTCTTTAAGTATTTGTTAAATTTTAAGCCAGACTGGAGTAAAGAAGTGCATTTGATTTTCTATCAAGTCACGACTGCTTCGGGTTTTAATGAGGCTACATGTACATAAATATGTAAAGTTTTTGTGTTGGGGTCAGTTGCTTTGGCCCATTCAGAGGATGTGTGTTCAGCATACCTGGAGTATGGTGGATTTAATTTAATAACTCACCTGGGCTTAAATGACTCTTAATTCGTAACTGCATGGGCGTACCACTTGCAATACTGCACTTTTTTCATTTTGGTTGTGCCTTAATGCAAATATGAACAGGGCCTCCAAAGGACTGTTTTTTTTTTTTTTTTTACATTTCATCTTCTTAACCTGTCGTAACGTTGTGGAGACAGTTTGGGTGAATTTTTCATCTTGCGTCTTCTTCACGTCTGGATCTGTGCCATTATGGTTGATGTTACACTGTTTTGACCACTGGCAAAAGAAATAAACCATATAAATCCAAAAAATAAACAACTTCTGTGTTAGTTTTCTTTCTGTAAATAAACCAAACATTTGGCTACCAAGGCAAAGATTTGGAAAGGGAGAAAAAAAACATTTCACATCAGTTGACTGTTTTTTGAAATGAACAAATACCATACTTAAAGATGTGCCATTTAGTGCAGATAGATCCAAAGTGAAGTTGAGTGCATGCTTTGGATGTAGCTCCTTGTAAAACTTATGGTTTGAAAACTGAGATCCTCTATAAATAGTCTTGCCTAGCAAAGCACAGCAAACACCCACCCCCTCCACCACGGGGAATGGAAACTGTTGCAGCAATATTCACATGACATCGTGGCTTCATATAAAAAATACAAAAATGACTTAATTGGTGTAAAGAAAGAAGCTAAGATAAATCATTTTTTATTTATTGAATCAAAGCAACCAACAAAACAAATCTGACAGAATCACTTAATGTTTTCAATTTGTCTAAAGCAGATTCACATTATTACTCTGAGAATATAAAGACATTGTTCATTCAGACATAATAGCTCAGTAACTTTAAAACAATGACTGAAACTAAAAAAAAAAACCCTGGATGTGATCACGGGCATTTGCAGCTCAGGACAGGTTTTGAGGAGTCTTTATACACAGGAATGTTTTCACCAAACTACTGCCATTTCCTGAATCTATGTTTTTTGTTTATAAGTAACACATTGAAATGCAGGTACATCTTTCAACGCATATAACAGAGGACAGGTGAGTGTCTGAAAGCACATTACCGACAGAGCCATGATAACCATTATAAAAAAGGTGTCAGATCATCTTATCAATATGTTTTATCACTTAAAACTGGATACAAATTCTGGTGTCTGTTAAAAAGATTCCAATCCCTACTCATTTGCATGTCATAATTACTTTTTAATGATGATCATCTTTGATAACCATCAGTCTGGTATGGCCAGATTCAGAAAGGGTCAACTGGTAGAAATGTACATACATCCAGTCTTTAAGAAAACCCCCACAACTTAAAAAAAAAAAAAAAACAAAAAAAAAACACTCTTACTATCTGACTACTCTAACATATCGAAATTACAAACATAAAAAACATAGAAAATAGCATGTGGGACCTAACAGATGCATGATGTGTGACTACAGAATAAAAGGCAAATAGCAAATGGAGCAGCCAACTTGCGAAAAATGCCAGTGATAGAAGTGTTTGTCTTATTCATTTGGATTCGGGTTGGCGTCAGGGTACTGGGAGAGGTCAAAGGTCAGTACTTTGCTGATGACACAGTCTCCTTGCTGTAGATGAAAAGAGCAAAAGAATAATTGGTTATTTCTCAAATTATCCCTAGAGGCCAGTTAATATAAGCAACAGAGTGGACATTTTTTTTTCTTGCATGCAGATTGATTTTCACTCCAATCTAACAAACATACACATACAAAGTACACCATATTACCCATCTAGCTCATTTTAAAAACATACTCTGGCTCTAAAAAAAACATTTTACTTTTAATAAAATGCTTAAGCCTCTCATGAGGCAGAGTGTAACCATTAGTTTGAAACAATTTTTTGTTTTTGAATACTTTAGATTTTTCTTTTATACACCATGTAAAAATGTGTACAACAGCGACGTCTGGTAACTTTTTTTCCCTATATGATCTGATAATTATTTTTCCCACTTTAACCTACTTTATTAACATAGTGGGTCCAAAAACTGAAAAATATACTTTTAAAAATTACAAACAATGGGCAGTGCTTTTAAAATGTCACATGATCTGAACACAGTGGTGTGATTACGCATATTAAGGGTTAAAAAATAAATAAAAATATATACCGTGGTATATGAAAGGTGAAAATCCCCACCACTGTAGATACTGCATGCATTTCTTAATCAGTGCAGTTACCAATAAGGTATAAAACAACATTTACTATGACTTCTTTACACTCTGAAAGTCTGTTTTTACCCATCTGAGGAGATACAGATGGAAATAATCTATGCATAATCCAACATGTTCAATGTTCAATGTGCACTGTCTGTTTTAAGCAAATACGGTAAAATAAACCAAAGATGACAGGTAAAAATAAGCCTGTTCTGTTATTATTTATGTTAGATATGAGTAAACACACCTCTGGATAAACACCAATGAGTGAGTCTGCCTTTGTGTAGAATTCCTCCTTTAGAGAAATGACAATGGCCTGGAAGTTCTGCACCGACTGGTCCTTGATATAATTGGCCACCTGATGAAGTGATAGAGAAGGGAGTGTTTTTCACTGAATGTGCAGCATATGACAGTGCATATATCAAACACACATCTGACAGAAAATTTGATTTTGAACAGACCTTCCCGATGTTGGTGTTGTCTAGAGCAGCATCGATCTCATCCAACACAAAGAACGGAGCAGGTTTGTAGCTGTAAACAGGTAGCAGAGGCAGTGTTAAAAATGTACAATTGTCTCACTGTCATGTTGTGCTACAATAAAGCATCTGTAGTTTGATGTAAATGTATTGTAGCAGGAAGCAGCAGGTAATGACGAAATGACATCACTGGTAATGGGCGAGAGGAGAGGTTATAAACTATGAAAGCACTCAAGAGTGCAGGCCTCTGCCAAGGTAGATCCTCTCTCCATTATTTAACTATTTATATTTTAGACATAAATATCTCGTATTTCCTTTATGCATGATTGAAAATTAATTCTAAAGTTTTAAAATAAAGGATACTAATAATCACAAATTCCTTTCTTTCTCTTCATAGATAATGTACCTATATCTGCGATTACACACCATATCACTATATATACTTTTAACAATAATTAAATGTTACAAAACAGCTTAATTGTGCCATAGTTTCTTTTCCCGCTGTAGTTTCACCTGTGAATAGCGAAGAGCAGTGCCAGGGCAGCTACCGTCTTCTCTCCTCCAGACAGATTATCCATAGGTCGGAATCGTTTTCCTGGAGCCACACAGTTATAGTTGATACCATCCAGATATGGTTCCTCTGGGTTTTCTGGACCCAGAAAAGCCTACAAAACAAGGATGATGATGTGTGATAGATACAAACACGAACCACAGTTTACTTCTATTTTAAGAATAGTTGCAAATAATTGAGATACAGCTCTTGACAAATTTATGAAACCATCATTTCCCATTTATCTGTTCCAGTGTCATGAAAAGTTTTAACAGACTCTTACATTCTCTGTGACCTCTTGAGGTTTGTTTTACCATTTCGAACCAGAATACAGAATTTCAGACCGAATTCACCTCTTAATTCCTAAATTGAAGCTCAATAGGGTTCTCAGATACATCACAAATTACTCAAACAGAACATTGACCCACAAAAACTACCTGAAAGCAAGTTAACAATTACAGATTAATTACAAAATAACAATGTTCTTTAGCAATTTTTTCTGTTTTTTGGGAAAATTAAAAATTCAAGGACAACAATTATTATATTTTGACCTGTGAAAATGTCATTCCAGTTAAAGAGCTTCTACGTGATGTTGTGTTAACAATTACAAAAACATAAAAATTACGTTGAGAATTAACAATATTGTTAATTTAGGACAGCTGCAGCATAAGCCTTGCATTGGTTGGTGGTCTAATAAGTGTGTTTGTTACTGTATTTAAATCTAAAATCATAACATGTATAATCACTACAGAGAAAATACATTTAGCTGGTATCTTTTTGTTGTGGAACAGGGATTCTGTATTCTTAACTAATGTTTTACAGCAAAAAGGAAAAAGACAATAATTTCAAATATGTATATATTCACATAAAAAATAATTAACACTGAAAGATGTGCTCCTTGTTCAAGTGCCTGTTGAATTCCAGACACACTCTTCTAAGCGCTCAGAGTAATGAATCTTTTTGCTTTGCAGCAGCGATTTGGCAGAGCGCTCGCTCCTCTAATGAGCTTAACTAGTGACGTCAGTGTTACTGCAGCAACAATGGTCACATTTCATCCATCAAATGAAGTACATGAAACTGCACCCACTGTACCTTTTTTATGCATTTAACATTTTAAATTAATCTAATTCATGTTCAGTCTGCTCATCTTAACCTCTGCATGTCATTCTGAATACCTGAGCGCTGCTGTTGCGTGAGAGTGCCTTGTAGATCTCATCGATGTTTGTGGCCACAGACTCAAAGCAGGTATTGAAGCGGTCAAATCGTTCCTTCTTAATCTGCTCAAAGGCTTGTTTGGCTTTCTTGGCTCTCTTACGGGCGGCCTCAAACTCTAATGAGGAGAAACACACCCCACGGGATGAGACAACATTAATATCATCTATAGCTACAGACACTGCATATTTATCTCATTCACTTCTAGCTCCCACCTCGTCCTCATGGTTCATTCTTACCGTCACTCGTCTCTTGGAACTTGTCCCTGACGCTCTCCAGTTTCTCCATGGCTTTCATGTTGGGTGCGCTGATCCTCTGTAGGACGCTCTGCTGCTCATTCAAGCGCTGCTGCAGTGTGTTTGTCTCTGCTTTGATCTCTTCCTCCGACAGTGCATCCTGTGGGAAGCACAGAACTCAAATTAGACGAAGTGAATCTTAAAAATTTGTCAAATTTCAGCTGCAAGTTGTCCTCTGAATGTTGCTCCCTTTTGTATGCCGTTAAGTATTTCGTAACCGTAGATAAAAGCGCTTCAGTAAATCATGACTGGAGCTGTCAACTAGGGGTGAGTAGTGGGAGCACAGGCAGAGGAGTTCATGTATGGCGACAGTGTCATGTGGATTAAGTACCTTCAGGTCTTCAGACAGATTGCTGTAGTCGATCTCGATAAGAGCCTCTTTCGCCAAAACGCTGCTAGAAGTCCTCTGACTGCTGGACTCATCTGTCTGAGAACTCCCCTGGAGCACAAAAGCACAGACAGGCTTTAATTCCTGGTTTTGATGTCAGTCGAAACGAAATGCTCTGAAATAATGCGCTTACCTCTCCCTGGCTGATATCATCCATGGTCCCAGAACGAAGAGGCAGCCTGATGTCCTGCATCTTACACGCCTGCAGCAAGTTGTGGCGGTCACTTCGCTTCTGCTCCAGTTTGGTCTCAATAGCGGTCACCTCCTTCTGAAGCTGAGTCAGCTCCCTGCAACAGGAAGATTATTATTTGAAGCAGAAACAAAATGAGAAACGATTGCTGTGTAGAAGCAAACCGGAGCTGGAAACATTCTTAGTGAGATGTATTGTGTTATATGGAAGCTTGTTTTATGTCTCTGAATAGTATATGTGATTTCACTCATCACCAAGGGCCACAATGAAGAAAATTTTGAGTCTTTCATGTTATATATTTAAAAATTTTGTCCGAGTCAAACTGAAATTAATTGAGAGAATGGGTTTAACTCAAAAGAACAAATGTCTAGGAAAAAGACCTACTTCCAAACACTACCTGCACCTTACAATACATTCACTTTTTAGATACTTACTGTATACTTCTGTTTATAAATCTCCATAATCTTGTATAGATCATAGACGTTGAAAACAATAGCCATCTAGCACATTTGTCATTATGTTCCATCTCATCAGTGTACATACCATTTAGCATGTTGCACTCTTGGAACAGGTCATTTCCTCAAAAATTATAGTTCAACATTTTCTGAATAAAAACCCAACAAATGGCTGAAAACAAATTTTAAAAAAGAAGAAAGAATGCTTTTTTTCATGGTACTTATTTACCAGCATCTAGTTCACCATGTAAAATGATAAATAGATAAGAAATGCAAACTGTACTTTGATTTGATAGCCAGGTTAAAAGCATAAGTGAGAGAAAGTCAGAGATGACTATTATTCTATGAACAGTGCATTAGTTTTCATACTTTGTTTTAGGTCTTCCGTATTCATATGTATGTAATGTCACAGATATTAAATGTCATGTATCTGCAGCTACTGACTTGTTGGCACCACCCAGTTTTTTGCGAATCTCTTCCATTTCGTGGTTTTTATCGTTGACTTCAGACTTCTTGGTGAGGTGCTGGTTCTTCAGGTCCTGCAGCTGGGCCATTGTTTCATCGATGATCTTCATGTGCCTGTGCTCTTCCTACAGACAAAACAACAGATGAGCTGATGCGATTACACATCATGTCAGATTTCAAGACGGACATTGGGACTGAGATCATTGTTTTTCAATCTTATCACCAGACATTTAAATGGGGTTGGTTGAAATTTCTAGTAATTGATTTTAAAAAATATTTAAAACTTACCAATAAAGAATATATGGTGTGTTGAAAAAGACAATCACAATCCATAACATGACAAACTGAGTCAGAAACTGAAGTTAAATGTTCATTTTGGTCAGGTTCAGATGCTGCAGCTTCTTCATAATTCATAGTTTGAATTATTGTTTGTTAATTAATTATCAGCTTTGTAAATATAAGCTGGACTGACTAGATATCCTGACCAACAAAAATAAAATTCTCACTTTGTGCAGTCATCTACACTTGGCTTTTCTGCCTCCATCCATAATAATATACATTATACTGACAAAATGTCATGCAACATAATATAGCAACCTATTACGTGATCCAAAATAAATTAATTTGAGTTAAAAAAAAAAAAATCTCACTTTTAAATGTCTGGAGTTACCAGACATTTGTGATGTTGAAATGGGGTTATGAGCCAAAAAAATCTGTCTTCCTTTACCTTCTTCAGTCGCTCTATTTCAGCCTCGTCCTTCTTGACGGTCTGTTCCCACATCATGACCTTCTCCTGGTCCTCCTTTAGCTGGTTCTTCTCATAGTCTACCTGGATACCAAGGCGGGTCTTCTGAGTCTCAAACTCGAGACTAAAACAAAAAGAAAAAGAGAACAGAAACCACATTAGATTAGACCACATATAAAAGCTGGGATATTTTAATTAAACGTGGAAAGAATTCACCAGCTCAACAACAGAACTGAAATCCACTCACCGCTTCTTTGCAATCTCATTCTGCCTCTTCACCTTCTCCTCTTCAAATTCTCTGATGTTTCTGACACCAATCTCCTTACAGAACTCAACAAATACCTCATCCTCCACCTAGGAACCATTACATTACCAACATCACTCACATTTGTTTATATATTATATTGAAGAGGAATACATGGTGAACTAGTTTTGCTCTCATCTCACCAGGTTCATACGATCTCTCAGGTCAGTGATCTCCCTTTCACGAGACTGGATGATCCTCTTTATGTCATTGATGCGAGGGCCAAAGTTCGCCAATTCACTCTCCAGCTTAGACTTTTCCTGCATTATACAGTTTAAAGGTTCACATTAACTAAGGTAAAAACAGAAAAGAATGGAATACAGATTTAGAAAGCTGTAACCAGCCTGTACCTGCATGTTAAGGGAGAGGTGGCGGGTTTTTGTCTGTTCCAGGTCACTCTGAGAGTACTTCAGCCTCATCTGTAGACCATGAGCCTGAGACTGCACCTGACGGAGCTCGGCCTCCTTCCTCTTGGCCTTCATTTGCTCCTACAAAGACAGACAAGAAGAGTTTATGTCAAATGAAAGACAAACAGCGCAAAGTGAAAGGAACAAAAACACAACCTTAAAAAAAAGTAGATTAGATTAGGATGGACTGTTCTCACTTTTGGCCTAGGAAGGAGGTTTCATAGCCTTCATACCAGAACAGCCAGATTCAGAAACGGTTTCATTGCACATACCATAAGACTGTTGAACCCACACACACCTACACAAAACTGTTGCAACATGCAAAATTCTGTACTGAAAATGTTTGGTTCTCTGATATAAAAAAATAAACCCAGTTATTTTGACAGTCACACAAGTTTTTGTTTGCATATTTATTCTATCTTGTATACATTTTCCTGGATATATAGTGCCTGTTTGTATTTATTGCCGCTGCCCACTGAGCCAACTGCATCAAGATTTCATTTTAGATGGATTAAATTAGATGAGACTTTATTGATCCCACAATGGGGAAATTCACTGATCAAGAAAACAACAGAATGAAGTGCAAGAAAAAGTGTGCATTCAAAAACATAATAGGGAAAAAAATATATATAAAATAACAGTAAAAAAAATGTATACAGACTATATACGCATTTACATTAGAGCAGAATTGCAAAAAAGTCAGACAGTATAGGTGAGACACATACGGGACAGGGTTAAACTGTTGTGTTGTACAGTTTGACAGTGGTGGGATGAACAACCTGCAATAGTGCTCTTTCCTACACTGTGGGTGTATTACTCTTAATCTGCCGCTGAAAGATCTGCTCATACCCTCCATGGTCTGATGCTGTGGGTAAGAGGTGTTGTCTATGATGGATGCCAGCGAGGCTAACATTCTCCTCACCCACCTAATAATAAAATAAACAAGTGGTGCCCGGCACAACAAACTCCACCCCTCTTGCACACATTTCACCTGATTTGGCCTGTCTCTTATCATTGCAAAAACATACTGTGAGGTAGGTGAATGTAGGTCAAAGGTCACTGACTGTGACCTTTGACCTACATTCACCAAAATGTAATGGGCTCTATTCTGGACCACCTCGCACCTTTCCTGAAAATGTCATAGAAATTGGTCCAATAAGTTTTGCATAAAGCTGCTTATAAACAAACAAACAGACCAACACACAAACTGACTCAAAAACAATAGCCCTCTCCCCTTCGGGGGGTGGGAAGTTACCTTGAGCTCTTCAGTGAGTTTCTCCTTCTTCTCTTTGAGCTTGTCCACTGCCTTCTCATCCCACCTCCTGGCCTTGGCCTTCAGGTCACTGGCACCTCCAGAGATGACTCCAGACTTTTGGAACAGAGTACCATCCAGAGCTACTGTCTGAGGTGGAACAGAGGTGGAGGGATTCAACCAAAGGTCTCACATTAATTCAATAATCAAACATAACGAGGAGCCTTTTATTCTAATATTATAAACAATATTCAGCCTGTCTTTGCCAAAGTGCTACTTGATAACTGCATACCTTGTGTCTGTATGGTCCTCCAAAAGCAATCCTTCGTGCATCTTCTACATTCTCACAGACAAGAGCATTGCCACAAGCGTACTGCAATGCTTTTTTGATGTGAGGGGGCTCATAGCGAATCACATCAATCACCAGCTTGGCTCCACGTAATTCTCTCAGTTTCTCATCTGTTGGTTTAACCTATAATAACACAGGAGCAAATTATAGGTTTAATAAACTAAGAAGAGGCTACAGTTCTTGCATCTCATCAGTAGTGATTTCTTTTTCTTCTCCCTTGTGTTAATTAAATCTGATGCGTCCCTTCAGGCTTGACACCGATACCATAGATTACCTGCTCACCTCAAGGTAGTCAAGTGGCAGGAAGGTTTCAGGTTCTCCTCTCTGCTCCTTAATGTACTGAATACAGTCTCTGCCCGTCTTCTCAGAGTCGACGATGATGGCATCCATGTTTTTTCCCAAAACTTTGGTCACAGCAATCTGATACTTCTTCTGAGTGGGCTGGCAAAGGTCAATCAGACGACCATACTGGAGAAAGGAAAACAGAAACATGGGCATTTTAGCGAGTAAGTATACAGAAAGGACCACCACCAAAGGAAACCAACAATAAATGTAAATACTTTGTACACTCGTGTCTAGTTTGCACAAAAGGATCACATAGGCATGAGACAATAGAGAAATGTTTTTGTTTCATACTCTGCTCAATCATTTATTTTGCAGTACTTGAAATTTAACTTTGTCATTATTTTGATGCTTTTCAGTTTTCAACGCAGCATGGATCTAACCAAGAGAATTACATGGAAGCAGCATAACACAAACAATGAAGAACAATAAATGTATCACAGAATGAGGTAGCTGTGAAAGAGACTCCAACTGGCCAAGAAAAATTAAGGGGATGTGGTTTAGGAAAAAAAAACCCATAGTAAAGCATTTCTGTTGTTTTTTTTTATTTGTTTGTTTTTTTAATTAGACATTCATAGAGTTCAAGAATGTTGCACTCTGTACATTAAAAAATAACTAAAAGGACAAAAATTACAACCAAACATAGTAAACAGGTTTTTTGATTTACATATTTTGTTTTTTATAAAGTACAATAAAATTAATTTAGAGAAAGATGAAATGGCCTACATCACAACACATAACTTGAATATCAGACTGTTACTAATGTTACATTTGTCTTACCACAGAGCCAGGGTACAGTCTTTTGATGCTTTCCATGATCTCAGCTTTACGCTGCTGTCGACTGTTTTCTTGTCTGTCAATCCTGGCATCTCCTAGTTGTTCCATTACCTACAAATCAGAGAAAAAAACAAATTAGTTACAGATATTTTTGGTGTTTCCAAAGGTGTAAGTGTGATTGTTATAAATAGTTGTGGCATTGTGTCTGAACCGACACTGTGCAAGCCGGCCCAATGCCTTGGCATACAGACATGCTAATCAGTAATATTGTTAGTCATACTTTTACTTTGCCTGCTCTGACACATCAGGCAGTTATCTATGAATAAGGTCTACTGAATCCCTTAGAGAAATAGCTTTTTCTTCCTTCCCATCAAAGTCAGTGAGGAGACCCTCGATGGCACCATTTTCTTGTTTTTCTGCTCCATTTATATTGAGTACCTGGTTAAGTTCCATGTTGATCTCATCGATCCTCCTCTTGGCCATTTCCACCTCTTCAGTCAACTCCTCCTCCATGCGCTTCTGTTCATCTAGAGATTGCCTGAAGAACATTATGAAAAGAGGATGTGAATTCCATAAAGTTAAAGAATAAAAATCAGTAAGTTGCTTGTGAATGTAAAGTGCACATCAATCATTCAATATTAGAAGACACACAGAAGACAATGCCCTACATACCTGCTGGTGGTGATGTAATCCTCTAATTTCTCAATACGCTTCTGGTTTTCTTCAATTTCACGAATCTTCTGTTTGATTTTGGCCTTGCAAAATAAAAATCCTATATATTACCATTTACCTTTAAATTACACAATTTGTCCAGACACACGCATACACCTTCATGTTTGCTTAATCCATTTTGTCTGGTTAAAGAAAACAACTAAATCTAATCTACCTCTGTCTCCACTTTCTTCCTTTCTTCCAAATCCAGGCGATCCTGGTCAGCCTTTTGGTCACGATTGAACTTTTCCAGCTCCTGGGCCAGGGTGGCTGCTCGTTTACTGGCCTCTTCCTTCAGCCGGTGGTACTGCTTGACCTGAGGGTCACATTCACAGGGAGGAGAAATAAAGAGATGGACAAGGAAACATGTCATTTTAATATACTCTAAAAGTTTAAAATATCACAAGACAATCAGTTTTAAACCTTAATCAATTTAAATTCTAATCAGAAATATTTGACTTCACTTCAGCTTTCTGTCTTTGAGTCAAACCATAGAATATCAGACCTGGTTCTCTTCCAGGGTCAGGTCCTGTCCCTGGCTCTGCGCCTCCTCCTCCATGCGCTCCTCAAACTCTTGTTTAGCCAACTCAACAGCCTTCATCTCTTTATCCAGCTCATCCATATCACCCTTGCGTTTTTTATACATTTTCTGGGCATTTTGTAATGATTTGCGTGCTGCCTCAAGCTTCTTGATCTTGTGTGATGTGTTTTCTTTAGCCTTGATGTACTGCGGCCTCTTTTGGTTCAGCTCAGAGTCCTTCTCCCTATGAAAAGAGTTGAAGAATTAAATAAAACCAAAGGCAATACGTTTACTTATATAATGCAGAGAAGTTATTTACTTGATCTCTTTCTCAATGGTCTGCTGTTCTCTCATCAGCCTCCCAAGCTCTTTCTTCTTGTCCTTCAACTCCTCCTCCACATGGTCCATCTTTTTACGGTCCTTCTCAATCTCCTTGTTGCGCTGGCCCAATTCTTTGTTGAGTTTTTCAATCTCAGTCTCATTGTGGTATAACTTGAAGAGCTGCAACTGAACACTGGCCCTGGCAACTTCGTCCTTCAGACGCTGGTAACGTTCAGCCTGATGCAAAACAGGTTTAGGGACAAAGTTGATACACAGTGAGAAAATACATAGCCCATTCATATGGTGGATGTACTGTGGACTGTACAATTTGTAGATCAGTGTAGGTCACAAACAAAAATAAGGCAACTCTGTGCCATGACTTCAGAAATTGCATAATACTGAAAAACTGGTTTGACAAAGTTTGTTTAATATGATTAAGTTAAACACCTAAAGACTGCCTAAAGACTGAAATAGGCTCTTTTAAAGGGATAAAACTAGAAAATTATTGAGAGGATGACAATACTCAGAGAATACTCTAAAAGATGCTATGAAAGAAACAATTTATGTTGTTTAATCAAGAAATGCTGACACTACATTACTCTGTAAAATGAAAAGTACATGTAAATAGAAGACTAGGTTATCAATTTCATTTAGAATTCCACATTTCTTTCTAGAATTGTTCATTTAACACAAAGACATTACCTCTTCTTTCTCTTGTTTGGCTTCTTTGCGCTCAGCAGCAATGTTTTTCTTCCGATGGTAATTGAACTGTGTGTCCTCCTCTGCTTTCACCATCTCCTTCTTCCTCCTGTCATACTCCTGGGCCAGCTCTCCAGAGCGGGAGATCTCTTCAAACAGAGCGGTTCGCTCTTTTGGGTTCTTCATTGCAATGGACTCGACAGCTCCCTAACAAAAAAACAGACCAAAATCAGGAGGGTTACCTCTTGTAATTTATTGGCCTTTTTGCTCTAAGTGGTTGTGTTTGTATGCATGACCACAGAGTACAACATGGGTTTTAGTTCAAGTATATAAAATAATATATTTTAATAATAATCACTGATTTAGAACTACCATACACCACCTTACACATCATTCAAGCTTCTCAGAATCACATATGGATTACAATCAATATACTATGTCATACTTCTGCTAAATTGTTAGAATCAGTCCTACCTGGAAAACCAGAAAGTTCCTGGCCTTGATCAGAATGCCAAGTTTTTCCAACTCTTCACTGTATTCAGGCAGGCCAACCACCTTGTTATTGATACGGTATTCAGAGGAAGCACCTGAACCAAAAATGAACATGTACATTATAAATGACGGCAAAACATGCATTGTATGACTAAGGTAGGACGTTACAGAAAGACGTCTGATTGTGTTTTTTATGACACAAACAACATTGATGAATTATTGCCAGAACAACTTAATTATATTCCATTTCACTATGCGTACCAATAATGACTCTTGTGAAGGATCGTTCCTCTCCATTATCCTCCTGATAAACCATGCTGACAAAAGCTCTGTTGGCAGCTGGTTTCCCTACAGGTGCTCCGTGGATCAGATCCTTCAGAGTCTTCACACGCAAGTTACTGGTCTTCTCCGCCAACACAAAACTGATGGCATCCATAAGGTTGGATTTTCCTAAAGGATGAATCAATAATTGCAATATGAAGTTACCATATCCAAACAGCCCCAGTTTATAAGAACACAAATAATTTTGTCAAGCTCCACCCTGGTTGCTAAATACAAGCAAAGTTTACTATGTATATTTTTCAAGACGATATGATGCTATGAAGAAATGTTGACAGAACTGAAATGAACATTGTATTAACTAACGATGCTATCACAATAACAGCAAATGATGAAAGATTTTCCTTTTATGTAGAATTTGGTAGATTAAACTTTGTAAATTGAATGTGTGCTTACAGAGACTAAGCATATTTAATATCAGTGGCCAAATAATACACGTTGCATAAAAACATTTGACATGAGGATAGCAAATCACAAAGCACACGCGTATTGCAACGTAGCTTGAACATATACATTTGCAATATAACAAAACATGAAATCTGCAGACGTAACTTTATACATACATTTCATTATCTTAACACCAATGTTGCATTATAACACCAACAACAGATGTTAGCGAGCAGTTAGCATTAGCCTTGAGTTATTCAAGGCTATCACAACATACCAGATCCATTGGGTCCGATGATGGCTGTGAACTTATGAAAAGGTCCGATGATCTGTCTTCCTTTATAAGACTTAAAATTTTCAATTTCTATTAGTTTTAAATAACCCATTTTTGTTAAATGTGCGTCGATGAATTGAAAGAAACTGCACCGATTACCATCCAGTTAGCTAGCTAATGCTAACTACCGATGTTTACCTAGCTGGCTATATCAAGGAAGATGCATGCACGCAAAGAAATTAACCGGGCTGTGCAACCTAGAACAGAATCATGCAAAAGTCATATTACAAACGGCATCTTATTTCACAGAACTTTGCAGCCCGAAAACCTTGTTAAAATAGCCGCGGCTGACTGTAACAACAATGCGCCATTTTACAATCAGATAGGAAGACGCCTGAGCGCGCGAGTTCCATAGTATCATAAATTCTCGCGAGATCTATTTGTGACCTAGACTGAAGAGGTTTGTTTTCTCGCTAGTTTCAAAGTTTTACCTAATACGCTGTCTAGTGCATTAATTTAATAAACCCGCCAATCTGTGTACAAATACAGTAATCGTTGTTTATTGTAGGGAAAAAACATAAATCGAGCAGTGGTAAAAAAAAAATAAATTAAAATGCTGCCATGGTTACCAAGAGTCTACAACACAACGTAGTATAATATTAGAGAAGCAGCCGTTTTAAAGATTCTGATTCTGTGTCTAAAAGTGTGTGAATACAGAAAACTACCGGTTATCTTCATACTTATATAAAGTCAGAGGTAAGCTACTCTAGTTCCTGTGATCATTCTTTTTTTATTGGTAATACAACTAAGGCTTAGAGCATGCATTCGGCGCAGACAGCTCGGCAGATCATAATATTCTAGCAATGTGACAAGTAATTTCATTGCACTTGGAAAAGTCCATCTTAAAGCACTTTATGATGCTGGTCTATCCTGATCAGCTGGTTTATTTACGTCACAGTGTATTTATGATTTCAATTAATTAAAACAATTAAAACTATATCAAATTATTTTTAAAAATGTGCTTGTCTCAACTACAGGATGTAATGTTGTATGTTGGGTCTCCTCAATCAGGTTTGGGTTGTCACAATGTACAAAGTGGATTTGCCTGTAGATGACTCCACAGAAAGGGCCGTGGAGAGGCAGAGGGCTGCAGAAACAGCACGCAAAGCCAGAATCTTTAACTCCCGACTCCGGGTCATAGGCATCGACGTTGATGCTCTTAACCAGCAGGTCCGTGAGAAAACCAATCAGCTAAACATGGAGAAACAACGGAACAAGACTTTTGGTAAGACATAGTAGGATGGGAGCCTTTAAAACAACTGAATAACTGCTTACTCTGGATTTTTTTTTTAGGAATAATAGCCTCCCCTCTGTTATTGCAACACACACTAATGCATTTCAGATAACCTCCGACTGAGTCATGATGAAGCACTGCTGCAACAAGATATTAATGAAAAAGAGAAGAGAGCAGCTTTGCAGTCTGACTTGACAGAGTACTGGGCCACTCATCAACGTATGGAGGACTCTCGTGATGCTGATCTCAAATGTGACCTGAAGAGGGCATTGAGCATCACCATTCCAGAGAGTGAGCTGGGCCCTGCCAGTATGCAAATGTTTGAGGTAGGCTTTGTGAGCAGATGCTTGGTGGAGAGCAAAAGGCAATAAAATCAAAATGGTTTAATAAATTATAATACCCCTTATGTTATGTTAAATGATTAATGTACAGGGAGAAGGTATAAGAGAGGAACAAAAAAGGAGAGAACAAATAAAAATGACAGAAAGAGATCTGCGTGCACAGAGAGAAGACAATGAGAGAAGACAGATGAGAGAGAATCACCAAGGTGAAGAGACAAGCACATACTGGAAAATACACTGTGTTCACTGATGAGCTAACATGTTGTATGCTATAGCCTCTGTAAATCACACATGCTTCAAGCTTTGCTGCACAAACAATCACACACTCCTACGCACAGCCCTTAGTACCAGGTGGCATTGATGAATGCTCATCCCAGAATGCTGTTCTGTATGTGTGAGTGTGTCACTGTAGAGTTGGAACAGTGGATAATGCAGGTGTGAAAACCACACAGTAGGTGATTTCCAACTACATGTGTTTGCATTACAGCTATGCTTATGGGCAAGGAGCTGGTGTATCAAGACCTTAAAGGGGTTCAGCTACGTGCACTAGAAGAGGAGTGTGCAAAAGCTACTCGCATTGCACTTGACAACTACAATCAGGCTCTGGTACAATACATACATACACACACAGATGGAGACACACTGCTAGCTGAGATGAAGGCTCACAGCAAAGTCCAGAGGGGGTTTGGGCTGTGACATGGTGTCCTCAGGAGGGATTTTGAAATTAAAATTAGTAATTGAAAATATTAAGTGATGCATGACCATGCTTTCTGGAGGACGCTCACTATCATGTTAGTTGATACTAAGCAACATGGATGGTTAAACTGCTCTGATGTATGCATGTGCCCTGTCTACTTTTTACAAAAAAAACATTTAGCTCTCCTCTCATTTGCCATAAATGCACTCTGGTGAATCCTCTATTGGGAAAGATCATTATGAATCCTTCAGGTCATGTTATTTTTTTCATGACAATTATGCGGTTTCTCTAATAACCACTCACATGCATGATGCACAAACAAATATGAGTGACTGAGTAGATCCCTCTGGAGGACATTCACCATATGGCTGACTCTTGACTCCATGATAGAAGTAACCACATATTAGAGGTTGGATTTCAACCAATATTCTTTATCATCAAGGGAATAATTAATCATCTGCCTCTGGATCAGTGGTTAGGCCTCTACATGTTTGTGTTCCCCACAGGCAGCAGAACAGAGAGAAAAACAGAAGGAAAAGCACAGGAGAGAGGAAAGAGGGAATCTTGAGGAGATTTGGCACACAGCGACATCTGACATGATGACAGAGTGTGCAGAGGCAGCAGAACGAGGAACCGGAGGAGGACGGCCTCCTCAGGTGTTGACAGACAGGTGGAAGGGGATGAGCCCTGAGCAGCTGAGTGCCATCCACAGGGAAAGAGACGCACAGCGACAGGAGAAACAGGTACTGGAGTCAGCCTGGATAACAATGAAATTACCATAATGTTCCTCAAAATAACTTTAAAAGTCTGGTTCAGAACCTTAGCCAGCAAATTAAAGGGAAAATCAATGCAAACACTTTTGGAGATTATGGTTTTTCATTATATTTTAATGATACATTACATACTTAACCATACCAAATACTGCTTGAATAGACTGTTGTCTCTGATTATTAGAGTTTTTTTTTTTTTTTTATTGATACCAGTTCAGATTTAACTCCCCACACCATATAAACACTAGTTATAAATTATATGTGCACAATAGACCTCAAGGTGCAAAAAATGTGCACCCAAGCACCACCCACAGAAGTAAATGTCCCATCTTGAAGAGAATGAATACAGGTACATAGCAAATTGGTTGCTTAGCAGCACAATGAGTGTATAACTCAGTAGGTAACACATCTCCTGTACTCCTGTGACCTGCAATTTCTTAAGTAAAATAAGTAACATTTACAAATATTATGCCTCAGTTTTTCATTTTCACATCACAGTGGCTCTACAAAAGAACAAAAATATTAGAGAATTTTAAATGAGAAGTACAATAATCTTTGATTTTTTTTTCCCCCTGCACTGTTCTGCACTGAGAGAAGTGCTTATGCAGTGACACAGTCTTCTGCCTTAGCATGGTGGGATTGTCATAGACAAAGACTGGCAGCCTCATGTCCCTTGGAGCATTGCACACTAATATTATTGGTAGATAAGGGACAATGCAAATTCAATCAAGACCTAAACAGAAATAAAAATGGATAATGAAGCATTTCTTTCTCAAACCCAGTCAGCTTTAGCCTCAGTATCTTCTTCAAGGACCTTAAATAAAATTTTAAAAAGTGCTAATGTAAGTTTTCATTTATTGTCTTTATATGCACATAACATATACAATGATATTCTGATGCATTTTATAGAGATGTTGCTTCTTGATAAAAAAAAAAGGAAATATACAATGTAAAATATGTAAATATCAAAGTAAATAAATAAATAACTGTGAAAAAACAACACAAGACCCACAAATTTCCTTTCTCACTCAGTCAAGCCATCCACACATATACACCTTGTTAGGTCCAGAGGACAGTTCCACTCATTTCAATTGAATTAGAATATAGTGAAAGGGAATGATGGAGTTTTTACTCAATAATTCCAAAATAAGTTGTGCACTACAGTGTTATCGCTGGTTTTTCCTTAAACGTGATAGCCATTCTGACAGTTGTAATATTCCCTGTAGTCTCACACTGTCTACCATTAGACAGATCCTTTCATTTTAAACAGACATATCTTGCTGTTTTCAGAGACAACGTGACCAAGAGAAGTTTCTGGAAGCAGCTTTGGCCATGCAGCGTCTGAAGATTACGAGGGAAGCAGAGGAAGAGGAGAAGAGAGCAGTGGAGCTGACGAGACAGAAGAGGATTGAGTTGGATAAGTACAACATGGTGTTGGCTAAAGAACAGCAGGCACAGTAAGCACTGCACACAAATGTACACCCACTATTCAGGCAGGACTGAGCATATGCATTCTATGCATGTGTGGGGAGAGACATATTCTGAAATATGGATAAATAATTAGCCCAAATATTATCAAAATTACAGTAAGATTATTTGTAACATCCACATCAACAGAAGGCTGGAGTGATGTGATGCTACAAAGATACTCCACCTAGAAATGTTATGCTTGTTTTCTACTTTTGCAAAATTAAGAAATGAATAATAATGTAATAATAGAATAAAAGATAGCCCTCTTCTTACGTACTGCAGACAAATAAGCGCTAATTTTCATCCCCTTTGTAATATTAACATGTGTGATAAACACACAGCAATAATGAGAAAAATAGAAAAAGTTAATTATGATCTAATTGGTAATCATGTGTAATATATTGAGAAAAATTATCTCTGACATGATTTGTTAATTTCTTTTTTTAATTTTCAGTGTTTAGGGTCTGTGTTAGCAGTGTAGACTAAGTATGACTAATATTCACATTTTAGTATTTATTTATCACAACATATGTACAGTCCTGACCAATGCTGACAAAAATATTCACTAAACCTCAGAAACACATGAGAAAGAACATCAAAATTTGCAAACCCCCCCCCAAAACTAACAAACGATGATTCTGTCACTGCCAAAGATTTTGGTCATGACTGTAGTCATCACATTGTAGATTATCCTCATTTTGGTTAGTTCTACTCTGAAATACAATTCTGTGTAATTCAAGTACTTATTGTGTGTACATGTGTATTTTTGTGTCTGTCTGCCCCAGTCAGGAGTACCTGAACAAGAAGTTATACACCAACAAACCCACTAAGGACTACTTTAATCAATTCAACGCCAGCTCACGTTGATCACTCCATTTGACAAAGGCATATACTGATTTGTCCAAGTAAATAAAATCTAATTCTTCTCATATTGAAGCTCCTTGTGAATTGAATGTTGTGTATTTTGTCCAGTCTATTGTGATCATTACATGGGCTAAAACTATCAACAGAAAGCGGACTCTTGTTTTGGTACAGATTGTTCCACGTTCTTTATTTTTCAGTCATATATCCAGTTACAGTGGAAGATTCATAATGCAGTTACAGTTCTATCAGCCCCATATGTGGTACAGGTCCACCCAGCACCTGTCTGTCACCCATGACACCAGTAGGTCCCAACAAGTCCCATTGTGTTAACGGTTCACGTCGTACACCACAAAGAGGCACATCTCCAACACGAGTGACATTCTCCTCTCATCCCTTCCATTCAGACAGTGTTGTTTAAAATCTGTCCACTTTTATGTTCTGAAGAACCTTATCCAAACAAGCCAATGCACTTTTTATCAAGAGGTTGTTGGGTTTTTTTTTTTTTTCATGTTTTAACTATAAAAAGGGGAAAACACATCGGTTGAAAAGCAAAGCCCAGTGTCCCCAGCATTCCCCTCGACACATAAAAAGAAAATAGTGAGTGGCAGTCGAGTGAGTATCTGTGTGTACACTCATTTCTCATTCAAAGCTAACATTTGCCTGAACATTGACAAACACAGATGTCTAGCAGCAGATAGTCGAGATAGAGTATTGGCATATTTTGTGGCATTCATTACTCCTGTATGAAAATAGACTTTTAAAAGCTTTATTTGTCCTGAGTGTGTTTGTACAACCAACAACAGGGAGTTCACACACATCAGCAGCCTTTTAGACATCTCAAGTTCTTTACCTCAGGGACTGTTGGTGATGTTTGTCTGGTAGCAACCTTTTTGTTATTGTTTGTTTGTATTTTTTGAGTAGGGAGAACTGTGACGGTAAGGTTGCATATCGACTCCCCCTGGTTTGCACAAACTGGCTTGCTGCATTCCTACTCCTCACAACTGCATCAGACAAAAACACCACAGATATTCACCGCACTGCAATGCATTGCTAGATGGTCATGGGCATGTATGCAATCTTAGTTTTTCATTGTAATGTAACTACGACTATCACTAAATGACATTATTGTACAAGTTTCCTCTTTTCAAATTCTGAAATGTTTGCAAACATCTACAGGACATGGTGGATACCCCCCACCCCGCTTTTTTTTCTCCATCCCCGTCAGTGAGGGTTTTTTTACTCCCTCGCTAAAACAGCCAAATCGCACTGCAATGATTGGTCAAAAATGGAACATTTGAATTCATAGCAATAGTACAAAGAAGCAAAATGACAACTTGCAACATTTTAAATAAAATTAAGTGGTTTTAAACTTGCACTGTTTTCACATTTTTCATATTAAACATGTCTGGGTTCATCAAAACCTTTTTTAGAGGGTGTATTTACATTCAGTAGGGGAAAAAAAGGACTTTCCAGTTTCTATAATTTTCTTTTTTCAACTGATCTGGACTTTTTTTTCTCAGTAGCATTTAAATATAGTGTCTGCCCATCACTAAAAAGAATACATTCTCTGTGTTTGATGTTATTATCCACTGCTTGCCTTTATTATACACCAGCTCATTTAAGCCTGTCTGCAGTATCAGCTTGTATTGATGAGAGTCTGAAAATAAAATGTGAGTGTGTGCCTCTCTGTAAGTATACATAAATACTGCTCTTCAAACAATTTGTGTGGCATGAGATGGTCAGGTAGGAAAAGCTTGTTAATTAGAGACAACAGTGTTTTAATACAATGTAGAAAGAGACAAAGACAGATACAGAAAGCTACACATATGTTTACACAAAAAATTACAATATCATTTCCAATAATGGCATTACACTTCTGGTGGGAAGGCGAGAGAGTAATGACATCAATCTGGTGCTCTATGCAAACCCAGCAGGCACAGGAACTTAATAAGGAGCATGTATACATATGTATAATACTGTATTATGGCTAAATAGATAGATGTAGATGCAGCTACGTATATACACCAGATGCTACTCAGCATTTTCACAGCAAGTTCCCCTTATGCATCCAATGTTATTTATAGTAAGAAACTTGGCTTCATTTAATTTTGATGAAAGCATTTTGATCTATGAATTATGTCAATTTTAAAAAGCAATGATTGTTGGAGTCATATAAATAGTATAGATAACAATGTGAAAAAGTGTAAAAAAATAAAATAAATATAATGGCAAACAAAACATGTGCATTTAAACCCATAAAAAATGTCATTTGTGATTATAATCTGAGACATCAAGTATTGTTAAGACATCACAACAATATTTAAAATAATATAAAACATGAAACATATTTACGATTTAAGACTTTTTACAGCAGCTTCTGCTGTCCAAACTGCTCAATCGTCATACTCCTCTGTCAATGCACTACTCTGCATCCCTACTGGACCATAAGTACAGTCCGTCTTTGACATTTCTACTGCTTCAACATTCTGTTTTATATGGATTTATCTGACTTAACAGCGAGAGAGGGAAAAGAAAAGGAGAGAAATGAATGTTAGTCATTTAGATATGCTGTAAACTACACAGATTAAGGAGGTTAAGGGGTCAAAGGACATCAGAGAGTGGCTGTTTAGTCGCATCAGTCAGACTTGTATATTTTTGTCCGCTACTTTGGACACTCCTTTGGTCAAAATAGTCCAGTCAATCAGATGACTGCCAGGGGCATCTGAATTGTCAATAAATTGATTGTGTATTAGTCATCAAACTACCGATCAGTAGGGAACAGGAGCATATGGGCACATACGTGTTGACATGTTTTGGTCTGATGGTCACCAGTGGAGGGAGGGGGGTTAATCGAGGATGGTGACTGAGTTGGGGACACCGTTGGTGGCTGAGTTGAGTGTGGTATTCTCTGGCAGACCATGGAGCACCTCTGGGGTCTCGCTCGGCCGGCTGAACTGGCTGACCAGAGACTCGTCTAAGTTGAGCTCTGTGGTTATGGCGCTGCTGCCGTTGAAGTCCAGGTTGTCCTGGCTGCACAGCTTACTGTCCTCGCACAGCGACGGCTGGCTTGCTGTGCGCTTCTCTTCAAGATCACTGCAGGACATGAAGGTGAGATAAATGAGCCAAAGACAAGACAACACTGACTGCAAAAACACTTTCAATTCACTAAATAGTTTATAATAAAACAGTGCTCTTTCAATGTCAGCACTCAAAAAAGTATTCAGTCTTAACTTAGATAAAAGAACTGATGTCACAATACGAAAAAGCTTTAATACAACACATCACTAAAAGTACAAAAGTATTGTCAAGTCACCCTTTTAAAATAATGGCCTATGTTAATTAATTTTAAAGTTTCTGAACAAATAGAAAAAACTGAACCAAATGTCCAATGTACAAGTCTATTTCATTTTTGGGAAAGCCTATGATGCAGGTTGTTATTTCAAGAGTGTGACGGCACATACGATTAAAAAAAATACTATATTCGATAATACTGCATTTTACAGATTACTATGGTTGAATTCAGAAAAAATATGTGACTCTTGGATACTTAGATATACGGAAATGGATGATAATGTACATTATTATCGCATCTTATAACAGTATTTCTAAAAAGTTTACTTCTCATGGGGTTAAAATACACTGCTGGTCACCAATTATTCAAAAGGAAAGAAGGGTGACTTTAGTGTTAAAAAGGAATTAGATGAAGAATTGTAATCTGAAAAGAAACTGAAGCTGGATGACAAATGTGGAGTAAAAAGTACATTTGTCTCTATGATGCTGGGGAGTTGAAGCATAAAAACAGAAATATTCCATGCAAATGTACCTCAAATTTGTACTAAACTATATTATTTCCTCAAAAGTACTTCTGTTCTGCATATGTCATGCTATGTTATCACTGAATAAAATGAGTCAGTAGGTGAGTAAAGCTTTGGCAGGGATTGATAAATGAACAGGTGTTTGGAAGCAAGTTGCACCTCAGCATACCTTTCTAGAGATCTGCATAACAGGAGCAGGCATTAGGGAGAAGAGGAACAATGAAAGGAACACAAAGGGTTAAATCAAGCAATGCTATGGGGTTGGGGAAGTGTTAGGAGTTAGGAGTAAAATAATCAATTTGAAACATAATGATACTTGATGTGTTATTCAGATGACAAACCTGTACTCCCCAAATGTTTCATCCTTCATAGGACGTGCCTCAGAATCCAACGGACCCTCCTCTTTATCTTTCACTGTGAAGAAGAGGGATTATTGGAATTCATTATCAGTGAAATCTCAGCCATGTTCCTCTCTAAGCCACTGTTTGAGACTACGATAATGGCATTCTGTCATGTGGCAAGATAACACTAAGTGAGAATGTTATCATGTAGAATATACATGTTTATGATTGTCAGTATCAGTAGACACATTGTTTATTCCTGTGGTTTGGAGTTTCCACTTTGACTTAATTTCTCTACCACGTGAATTGTACTGCATTATTTATTGCTTTTAACACATACAAACAGACCTGGGTATTTTACAAGTGACAGGGATGAAATGTTGTGGTTTGTGATTATTTGTGCAAAGCCTTTTCACTACAGAACCACAACTATCAAAGTGAAAAAGTACAAAGGCCAGTCATAGATTTAAGGGAGTGGTTCGAGTAGCATTTTCAACATGATTCAATCTTATTTTACTGCCCACTAAGGAAAAAAATAGTTCTCTTTGGTACATTTTTGTAACTGCTTGGCTTGCCATTCCACCGCAGTATCATTACCAGACAGCTTTTTTGGCTCCTGACTGTCTACCATTACCCATAAAGTAGAAGAGTGTGTCCTTAAAAAGACTTGTATTACTTGTGGGCTTTATCATTGTCACACAAATTTAGGATGAGGAAGACACAAGATGTTGAGAGTAAATACACAGAAAGCCACCAAAGCCTATGTAATCTTCAAATCACTGAGTTTGCAGTGGTGCTATTGAGCTCAGATCTGCTCAAATGTTGACGTCACTCATTCAACCTGGTCTATGTACACCACATCCTTACTTAAAAACGTATCTTTCAAGATTCAGCATGAGATATTTAGTGACACCCTAGTAATGAAGTTGCAGATTCCAACTAAATTAATTCTCCACCCCACTGCCTCCAATATACCCTGGTAGAGGCAGTGTTTGTCCACTCTGGGCTTTTAGTTGGAGGGATATTAGCTCTGGTCTACACTCAAGCATAGTGACAGTAATGCACCTTAACATTAGGTGCCAATTGCTATAAAATGGAAAAGAGAAGCAGTTTGCTCTGATTTACAGCTGTTGGAACAGGGTGATCTGTTCCTTCCAAGGTAACAAAACCACAACATTTCTTTACTTTTTCTATGATTATACAGAGATAAAATATTAATTACCAATATTACATTAATTTTATACAATTGTATCATAAATCTAGGAATGGGCAGTATGCAAGGTATCATACCTTTTGAGGGTTTTGTTTTTTTTTTGTTTGTATTTTTTTGTCCACGGTAGAGATTTTTGCCATACCGTTTTACCGTCCATCCTGTAGATGGCAATAATGCAAAGTTTCCAACGTCTACCGGCTGCCTCTAAGAAGCAGCTAGCACCACAGTCTTCCTAGATGCTGTGTTAACAGAAGCATTCAGTTTAAATAAGCTACAAATGTAAAATATATAGTTTATGTAGTGTACTATTGGTTATCATGGTATGTGATGCAAACATATTTCAATTCAAGACTCTACAATTTAATTTACAGGGTGTCTGAAAAGTGGGCGAACAAGCTAACACTTAAAGTCATGACAGCCATAGTTTATGATTACAACAAAACAATTGTGCTAAACGTTAACACTGCCTTGAATTTAACACACTGCACCAGCCTTAATAGCTGTATGTTAATATACCCAGTTGAGTTACTATTAGTCATGGTATCTGGCTGGTGTTAGCAACTAAAATGACTGTTCAGAGTTACAAACAATTTCATTAGCGATTTCGCTAACGTTAGCATGGCAAGTGCTGCTACAGTGATTGCTACCATTGAGATGTGTTGTGCTAGCCATACTACCCATTCCTACCTAAATCTTATAGACTGGGCCTTTGAAATGTGTCTAAATTAGTCTGCAGCAGCAGTGTTTGACACATACAGCTGGATGTTATCCAAAGTGGGCCAGTAAATTAATAGTGTAATTATATAAACAAGTGGTGCCAGGCACAACAAACCACAACCCTCACATATATTGGAACTTATTTAGCATCAACGTATGTCTACGTATGTCCTGATATCAGCATATCAATTTTCTCTATATATGTGCCAGGTTTGAAGTTTGAAGAAACAAAATGTATGTTTTTATAAATGTTTTGAAGTTTTATAAATGTGGGGGAAAACATTTAAAAAATTCACAAAAAGAAAAAAAAAACTTTGGCGTACTGTTCCCAAATGTAATCAGATCTATTCTGGGTTCCTGGCAATCTATAAACCCAATTTGGTATAAATTGAAACATTAGTGTTGCTGCTAGAGTCAGCAAACAAACTGAACCAAAAACAACAATATCCCTTAATAACAGACATAATAATGATTCAGGTGAAAAAAGTTAAATTCCATCATGAAAATATGAATAACATGAACAACGTGCAAACCTCATTTTTAAAAAAGGAAAATAAGTCTAACATTTCAACAATATTACGTCCCATCTACACAACTTGCAGATCACAGTGGTTCTATTATATTGTTAAAATTGCAGATATATTTCTTGCACTATTTCAGGTTGTTTATATTTGTTTAAGTTATTCACATTTTACTATAGAAGTACAGTTTATCAATGTAAGTATTTCCATTATGTAATTGTTACTTTTTCACATTAAACCAAGGACAAAATGTGGCGTTGTCATTATTTAAAGGTTTCTATGCTATTATTGTATTGGGTTGTAACTACCTCAAGACCAAAAATTTGTTTGACATCCTTTTTGATTTGATTTTTGATTTGAATGATTTACTTCGAACATGTGCAAGGTGCAAAAACAATCAATACAGCAATAATAATAATAACAATGACATGTCCGAAAAGGAGTAGGATGAAGCATAAGCTTCCTTTACTGTTAACATCTTCAGTGTTATTGGCTTGGGATTTTTTGCATTTCGCAGATTCATCCCATGGGCCAGATTGAAACTTTTGGCAGGCAGTACTGGGTCATGGGCTGTATGTTTGGCACATGACTTGAGCAGAGTTACTGTCACGTTCATGGTAAAATAAATGAAAGTATTACAACTAATACAGTCTAATTCAGAATATTAGAAGAGCTCTACTGATAACTGCTGACCATCTTCATAGAGGGTTTCACTTGCCTGAATACTTCCCCCCCTTGCTTCTCTTAATAAAGCAGAGGATGAGAAGGATCAGCAACAAGAGTGCGATGGCGCTCACAACACCGATAAACCAGCCTTGTGTTGGAAAGTGCGGCTGCCTCGCCATCACACCTTCAGAGAGAATTTTTTTTAAAAAATTTAAAAAGGGAAAGGTGAGGGTTAAAAAGGAAAGAAAAAAAAGATGAAAGTACAAGAGAAGTGGAACATTATGCACTCTGACAGGGTGGCGCTGCACTAGAGAACCAAAGAATACAACACAATACTACAAAACAAATACAAGTAATGGATCATTTCATATAGCTAACCAGATCTCTTTTCAACATAAGTCTTTGAAAGCACTTCACAGACAGCATGGGGAACTGCAAGACGCTCTCTGTAGAAACTAGGTTTTATATTTAGATGTGGGAAGCCCAGAGGAAAACCAGAAAAGATGAAAGCGAAGAGGATAAATGAAGGCAGAACGGTCTTCATACCCGTTCCGTCTGTCTCAATGGTTTCCCCCCAGAATCTGCTGTTGTTGCTGTAGGTGAAGCGTACGTAATGAGTGCCCGGAGTCAAGTTCTGGAGCTGGTAAAAAGACAGAGAGGAGTTCACCTCTGTCTTTTTCCATTTACTGCCATCTGCAGAGGCACAATACAAACCAAGGTTTAAGCTCAGCATCGTTAGTATCCCCACAGGCTGATAATCCTTTTACAATGATGAGTGCAAAGAGGCTTTGTTATGCACATATTGGTGTAGTTATTATGTACCATTTTTGTTGAGGTAGTGGATCTGGAAATGAAACGGCCGGTGTCTCTTCTTGGGCACCCAGCTGAAATTGACTGAGGTTTCTCCAACAGAGAAGCTGATGTTTGCAGGCGGTGCTGAAAATGAAACAACAAATTAATGTTCTGGTACAGACTGTTTTGAGGACTAAAGACTTATGTAATCAAGGTTTGTGCAAGTTCAATTCAAAACCTATTATGAATATGATTTAAGATCTATTTCACCTCCAATTACCCAGTTTTGTTACTTTAACCCTTTAACCCCTGATGCATCAGCGCTCTGAATGGACGGTTTAGTTTAAAAATTCTGAATAATTCAATTTTTTTTGTGTTATTTTACTGATAATTTTGTTGATGAAACTGATGTACAGGTGTTGAAAACCAACTGATCTAGAAAAAGCCCAAACTAGAACCAAATTACAATGCTAGTATTTTATTCCTTTTTTTTTTTACTTCATTTTGTTTTTTTAATTTTGTTTTGTGTTATTTGTTATTTTGTGAATATTTATTAGTTTCTGTTGATATTGTTGCTTGTTTTTGTCTATTTTTTTCTACGTTTTTGTTTATTTTATCATTTTTCTTCAATTGTGTTCTGTTAGTGTCTTACTTTGCTCATGTTACATATAATTTTGTTAGTTAAATATGCATTTTTGTTCATTTTACTGATCACTTTGGCAGTTTTTGTTCATTTTGTTGCTTATTTTATCTTATTTTCTTTTTTTACTGTGGAATTGGTTACGTCTCAGGAGTTAAAGGGTTAATGTAGACCCTCTCTTTAAAGTTCCACATACAGTAAAGCGATTTGAGATGAAGTCTCTCTTAATAACGTCAGCTGGGCCAAATTGTGTAAATAATTAAGTCATGTTGTCCATTCTGCAGTTAATTTCATTTAATGCCCATTCTGTAGTTCAGGTTGTATAGGGACACAACCAGGCAGCATGGTTTGAAGCAGCTCATAAATGTCTTTATTACAGTTTGATCAATACAAAACACATCAGATTGGCGTTAATGAGACTTTATAACTTCAAAATCAAATAAACTTTTAACACAAGATGTTAAAGACATTTTAAATCTATGTTATGTAACATTTTCACACTAAAATATCTAAAAATGACCAAACCTATGTTACATATTTTGGTTATTAAAGTGTTTAGATTAAATCACATTTCTGTTTAGTAAAATCTATATTTTTGGTCAGTTTATGGGCTCATTTTATTTTTTTTAGCATCTAAATGGAATCATATCCCCTTTTTCTAATATTAAAATTAAAATGTTTTGGTGAAAAAAAAATTTTGGGGGGTGAAAACAACAACCCCCATAAGACTGGAGCACAATTTGAAAAAAATAATCTGTTGAGTTAGATTTTTATGCCGATTATAAATAAAATTAGCATGCTGATTCCAACATTGCAGTCAGTTTTTTTCTTGCGTGCCAACTTTTTTCTTGATAGGTTATCCTCCAGATAAGCAAAAATCCATTGATTAGCTGCTCTAAGACTTTCCAGTTGATTAGAATTGGACTCACCTACAGCTACATGGAAACTTGTTTGTGCAGTAACAATTGAGACAGTACGATGAGAGGTGTGTGCAGCTCCCAATAGGTCAGTACAATTACAGTAGAATTACAGGAGCCATATCCATTGTAAAAACAGGATTTATAAAATAAAAGTTGCAGCCATGCTTGTTTCTTTCATATTTCCTTATATGTCAATATTTGTAAATTCTTATAAAACAAGCTCATACCTGTTAAGTACAGTATTTTTCATTTGTTTTAAGAAAACATGGAATCTACAGTTAAAAAACTTGATGTAATAGAAAAAAACTGAGCTCAGTTTTATATTCCACACCCTAAGATGAGTTAAAAATAGCTGTTCTTTAGTGTTCTCACACAAAATGAAGTCAATATCTATTGGTATGTATTTTATTGTTGTTTTTGAGAGACCCCAAATGGCAGATATTACAAACTGCACATAAAGTTCAGATTTGTGGATTCCTTTAAGTTGAAGAACACTGTACCTTCATCCAGTGTGGTTGCACCATCCTTGATGATGGGCTCCCCATCTCCGGTGGCAGTGCGCCCCCTCAGGTAGAAGCGATAGTGGCTGTTCTGATCCAGGCCCTGTAGTGTGATGTGGGTGATAATGGGGTCGTCTATGGTCTCCACCATCATGGGGCTGTCATCACTCCCCAGAACTGACAGCAGAACAGCCACAAAAACATTCAATCAAAACTTGATCTTTAATACCTCGTTACGACTGACTCTATGACATGTGACTGACTGATGAGCATCATTAGAACACCAAGCTTTTGACATTTTTCCAGTGTTATTGATTTTGTTGAAAGTGCATTTTGTGACATTCAGATTACTGATGTGTTCACAGGTGTATTTCACGTAGGGAACACTCACTTAATGACCAGAAAGTTGTCAGAGCAGTCCAAACTGGTGATTTCAGGGAATACAGATAAAACATGAACGATGCTTACTCTGGTACTGTAGTAGATATCCCTTGAGCACTCCATTAGGCCGTTCTGGTGCAGTCCAGTAAAGGGTCATTGATGTCTCTGATGGGCTGTCCAGTATTAGAGACATTGGTGGACCAGGAACTAGCAGCAGCAAAAATGATTGAAAGCATAATGGTTTAAGTAGTGCATATTCATTTGTGATTCTGTACACACTGTTAGGGTGAGGCTTCCTTTTTGCACAGTCATAATGGAACCAGCTCTTTTGGATGTAACTGTAAACTGTTCTATGTAACAGATTTTTACCAAACTAATCCTGAGCACATGGTGATGCAGTGGCATCTGATGGATCAAAAGGACTGTGTTAAGCATAGACTTGTATTTTTGCAATTTACAAGGAAATTACTCCAGACTCATGGTATTTCTATAGCTTTCAGGTTTTCTATGGCTTCCTTACACATCTGGCATCAATTCTCTGCCCAAATCTCCTACAGAAGGAGGATTTTTCTAAAAGTGGCTTTGCACCAAATTCTAACCATAATTATCTGCTAACACAAGCTGTGTTAAGTCATGATCTTTTGTCTCATTACTAACGTTGTGGACAAATCAATGAGACCACTCAGAGATGCTAGTCTGGAGAAAAATCACCCTCTTTATTCAGTCACTTGATTTTTATACAGAGGAATCGCATGTCAGATGTTTTACCATACAAGGAATTGCAACACAGAGGCCTTTGCCAAATCTGATGTTTTGTTTCAGAGGCCTATCCAACTTTGTTGGAATCAGTTCCTTACACATCCTGTTTTTCACCAACTTGTCATCCATGATGACCTTTCCAGCAAACTGAAGAACAATTTAAATGATTCAAGAGAAAAGACAAAGAATAGAAAGAAATAAGGACTCAAAATAAAATGATTTCACAATAATCCTGAACTACCCCAGCCTCATCCTGTTTTTCTGGGATGTGTTCCAGGACAAATGACATGATGTTGACTAATCTACTCACCCCCCCAACTTAGTCTAATTCACCTTTTACTTCTCCTCATCCACCGATTCTCACCTCCTTCATCAGTCTTGAAGGACAGCGTCTCAGAGGGGGGTCCCTCCCCTTTGCTGTTGAACACAGTGACTGCAAGAACATAATAGGAGTATGGTCTCAGATCACTGATCACCTTCTTCTCCTCATTGGCACCCGTTTCTATCACCATAGTCTCTGCTTCCCTGGCTCTGCGGCCTCGGTGGTGGCTCCTGGAGCCGGTCCGGGTCAAGTGGATCTGGGCAGTGGCAGAATATAAAAAAGTACTTAGGTACTTGCACTATTTATTAAAATACTTCACTCTCTGCTACATCATGTAATAGCTTTAGTTATTTTTCAGATTATACATATCTAACCCCTTAGAGTCCAGTGAAACATTTAACTCCAAAATTAAATTGTTTGGAATGTTTGCGATAAACTTACCAATTAAATAAACTCCTGAGAACTATTATTATTATTATTATTATTATTATTATTATTATTATTATTATTATTATTATTATTATTATTATTATTATTATTATTATTATTATTATTATTATTATTATTATTATTATTATTATATGAAATCTAGTCTGGACAGCAATACTACAAACATTGCATCATAATCCCATGAACTATATTCTGCTGTAGATTAACCTTCAACAAACTAAACATCCACTGCAAACCAAAATTATCTACAGATGTTGAATAACGTTTGTGTGTGTGTGAAGATAAAATGATTTCACAATAATCCTGAACTACCCCAGCCTCATCCTGTTTTTCTGTGATGTGTTGCAGGACAAATGACTTTGCAAAAGAAAATATTTGTGATATGTAAATGTGCAAGAATGTGTCCAAGTATTTGTTCATCAAGTACACCTGGTTTCCATTTTAAAATAGACTATTTTGACCTGGTAATTTCCTAACTTCAGACTGATGTCAATAATTGTATAACACGAAAGAACCAGCTGGAGCCTGTTTTAGCAAGTGGACACGTAGACACAAAATTCTTAACAAGGACATAGGAGGGTTATGACCAAATGTGACTATATAAGTACTGTCTTGTCAAATAAAGAACATCTTTTCTAACTCAAATTCATATGTGATGGTCAATATTTTTGATTAATTTTCCAAAACACTCATATAGTTTGATAAATGACAGTTATTATAGACTTGCTTTTATGTTCAGTTCATGATACTGTATACAGATGTTTTGCTAAAAAAGTTACTTTTTCAGTTTTCGGCATTTTGATAGTACATACACTACAACCTGAATTTTTTAAAAAACCTACATGATAATTAAATTAGGCAAAGGAAAATACTTGCCTTTCACTAAAAAATGCAAAATGCAGAGGATAGCATGAAAATAAATGGTGATAAATCATATACAAAAGGTTAGATGTAGAAAAATTACTTTGAAGTTGGCACAAAAATAGTTGTAGGCCTTTCAGGGTTACTCAAACAGTGCTTCTAAAAGAATTTTGTGTTACTAAGATAATAAATAGTACATGCATCAGGAACCCTTGAAGCAGTAAAGAAAGGTGAGCAAAAAAGAGTAACACGAATGCAATACATAAAGGCAAGATCATCTAAAATAAAAGAGGCCCTATCCTTCGCAACCTTGAAACTAAAAAGAACTCTGCAGCCTTTGCCAAGCTAAGATCTGGCTGCCTGTGCTGTAAAACCCAAATATGTATTATTGATGAGGACAGGGGCAGAATATGCTAGGAGATACTGAATCAGTACCTTGTATCCCAGCAGGTGTCCTCTGACAGTGTCTTTGTCTACTGCGGCCCAGGTCACTCTGATGGCGGTGCTGTTCACTTTAGTAAGACCCACACTCAAAGGAGCCTCCAACGGTACTAAAAATACATTAACATGACAGAAAAGGATTCATTAGAAAAAAAAAAAAAAAAACCCCAACAACATTGAAGTATTTTTAAGGTTTTCTGTTTCATTTTACCATTTTCTCCTGAGTAACCAATGACAGGGTCTGGTTCAGGCCCCTCCCCTTGTGCATTCACAGCCTGGACTTTAATTTCAAAGGCAGAGAAGTTGCCGATGTCATGAACTGTGAATGGTGATGCCCTTGTGTAGTTAATGTGCCAGTTGGGTCCACTTCCCAACACTCGCCGCCACAGCACACGGTACTTGAAGTCAGGTCCGTTGAAGTTGCGCTTGTCCATTTCCTGTGGTGACAAGAGAAAACAGCTGTTTCACTGAAAAATCATCAGAGCTAGACATTAAAATTTCTTCACATTTTAGTTGAATCTTGTCTTTCTTTGTTTTGTTAAGATTTCAAAACATAATTAGTCCGAGTGTAGTTTCAGTTAACTTAAGAAGAATGAGAAAAATCTTAACTAAGATCAGAGATGAAAAACAGAATATGTTCTTTAAAATGTAATTCATGAAACTATTGTTTATCAAGGCTCTGATATTGTGCAGAGTCACTTTAGTCGTATACTCAAAGACTCATTGACATTGGAAGCCAATTAGGCATTTTGAGACACTGCAAGACAGATAAATGTCCCAGTCTGAAAGTCTCCAATACTGGAGACAGTCTCTTATGAGTCTGAAGATGGGATTACCTCCTGGAACCACTTCTGCCTCTAATAAAGACTGAGAGAGAAGATTTGATCAGACTCCCAGATCTGAACCCCCTCATAGCTGCGACAGTGTTGTTCCATGTGGCAGTATATTCAATTCACAGTTTTATTTCTATTTTATGTATTGATTTATTTGGTATTTTTTAAAATCCTTTCTCTCTTAAAGACTGTGTTTGTGAGATTTGTTTGTTGAGAAAATTGATTCCCTTGCAGTGGGCTTCTTTGTTCTTGTTTTTTTTGTTTTGTTTCTGTGTTATTGTTACTTAATTAATCTATTTTCTAAAAACAAAACAAAACAAAACAAAACAAAAACAATATTGCCTGGAAAGTTGGAATCATTTTACTTTCAGACACATTCCTTTTTTAATTCTTATTTGTACACATCAGTAACATCGTTGACCAGGGGCCAATGTTTACATACTAAGTCCCAGTTACACTTCATCTACCAAGAATATGTCAGACTGTCACAATCATTTCAGAAGAAGAGATGAAAATAATTTATTACAACTTTATAGACCACAGTGTACATTTTACAATACATTTGAAATTTAAATCATTAACCTTGTCCAACGTTGGGAGAGATGATTGTAATCACTGTGTGTGTGTGTGTGTGTGTGTCTGCAGAGACATATCATGATATAAATCAATAAGTACTTGAGATATCACCATGACATTACATGGGCATATACATATAACTAATGCACATCATAGGCAATTATCCATTTGATTAAAGGTTAAAGGTCGAGGTCACAATTAACTAAAAGGTCAAAATCACATTATCGGTTATAACTCAAGAACAGAGGGTCACAGAACTTTCCATTTGGTACCAAATGATGTGGAATGAAGAATTCTACAATTCTCCTAATTAGTGTTATCACCTATGGGCAATAGTTTTTGAGATCTCTGGAGGTCAAAGGTGACATGTTGCAAAATTAACTTCTGCAACACTGTGTGTGTCAAGCATCGACATATCATGCTATAAATTACTGTATATATATATATATATATATATGGGCATATATATTCTTTAAACAAACCTTACCCCAGGAATCTCTGCTACGAATTTCAAATGATTCTGACTAAGTTTTAGAGAATAAGTGATAAAAAAGTGATAGATGAGCCAAATAAGACCAAATAGAACCCCATATATAACTTCCTATCTACTGGTAATAGTAATTACATCAATATCTTCAATTGTTTTCAAGTTACATGGCTTTGAAAGTTGTCTATAAACTATAAATCAAAGAGCATTTGTAAATTTCAAAAATGTATTAAAAAAGATTAAAAAAATGAATATTTCCCAATTATTTTAACAAACTTGGTAGACCATACACAAAGATATTCCACAACAAATATCAAGTCATTCTGACTGATGGTTTCAGGGCAGATTTTTAAAAACAAATTTTATGGACAACTGATACCAATAGTCCAGGGGTCAACAGCCCTGGTCCTCTACACCCAATATCCTGCATGGTTTAGAAGTATCCTTCTTCTAACACACCTAATTCAAATGATAACCCTACCATCAAGTTCTGCAGAAGCCTGATGATGGAAGAGGGATGAGGGGAACATCTAACACATGAAGGATACTGGCTGTGGAGGACCAGAGTTGCTGACCCCTGCAATAGTCCATTGGACTACAAATTAAATAACCTGTTTACCTCCCATGTGATGACCAGGGCATCTGGGTCTGCAGAGTCACTCCTTACATCTTCAGGGTTATTGTCTGGAACTATGATTTAAAAACAAAATAATTATTGTGGTGCTGTTGTGACAATAAACAAACAACTCCCAGTAGAAATGCAGATTGCTCTATTTCTAACCTTCAGCAGGAGTGTTGTGGATTTCAGAAGGTTTACTGGGTTCGCTGTTGCCTGCATCATTGATGGCAATGATTTGGAAACGGTAAGACATGTACGGCCACAGAGTGAGTTTTACATTCTCCTTGTTTCCTCCGACTTTCTTCAGCTCCTCCCAACCCCTGTCCTTTGAGTCTTGGTCTTCAAACTCAACCACATATTCTGTCGACACAGAAAGATGTAAAGTGTGATGGAGATGAGACAGGCGTTGGTCACTGGATAAGCAACAGAAACACTAATAAATACCGAGAGGAGATAAAGTCATATCGAGACACAAAGCACCCGATCAAATAATAAAGCTGTCAAGGTAATGAAAACAGAGGAGCCATTCATTCTGTTACAGAAAGATAAATGATATGTGTTTGCTGTTCTGCGAAGTAGAATTTGAGAGCACAATGATTTTTGTTAGCAATTCTGCATCTGTGCATATCTTCTTGAAGAAGAAAATAAGTACAATTACAGTTTCCCTTAAAATACCAATGGAAGAAATGTGAAAGAAAGTGTGTCAATGTATGTAACTGGGAAAATTTGTTTTTTTTCCCCATTTACCTAACACAGGGCTGTTGTGGTCATCTCCAGGAGTCCAGCTGAGTGTAATGGAACGACTCTTAGGATTACTGATCTGGAGGAGGGTAGGGGGGTCCGGGCGATCTAAGTGGGACAACAGTTATATTATTATCATCAATATGTGGTTAAGCAGAGGCACACTAAAGACTGCAGACAAAAGCATCTTTTTAATAGCAAAATATATCATATATTGTGGCTTAAAGCTATATCTACTGATCTGACATGTCACATACACTCCACTTCCCCCAATCTGACCTCTTACACACCCCTCCTCCCCTCATGCACGTGGTAGGAAGTGAAGATAGAGACAGAGGTGTCACAGTCCACTGTGGTGTGACCCCTCCCTCAGTAATCAGACACACCATCATCCACCTGCTGCACAGCCATGGCTGCTTTTTCATTAGGAGCTGTATTTAAGGGTCTTGTCTGTGGCTGCGCAGCATTGGATCATTGTCTTGTCACTGTCTGCACTTCATCACCCCACAATAACCCAGACTTTATCACCGTTCTTCATTCACTGGACTCTGACTGCGGTAATCAGGGTTTTCTGTTTGTTCTTCTTGGCGGTTTTTCCCCTCAGCACTGTTCAGTTGTGTCAGATTCAGAGGCACTGATAACTCATGCAGGATTATCAGAAATATATGGGAATTTAAAAAAAAAAAAATTTGAGTTTCAAAACCTGGTGGATATCTTTTACATTTGAGTTTGCACCATGCTTATTAGAAGCATTTTAATATAACATATTAATATATCATATCAACCATGATCTTACCATATAAAGTAAGGGTGCCACTAGCTTCAGCCATGTCCAATTTAGTGATGACTTGACAGGTGTACACCGCTTCATCATTTGGTTCTGCATTAGTTATAATCAGGTCTGGTCCATCAAATGTGTATCTGAAAAGGTGTATCATCAGAGTTAATGATTCTCATTTGCAAGAATTTAACAAAGGCAAAATACATTCCTATGTAGGATAATTGTAACTGTTTTAGTCTACAGCCTAATTGTGGCTACATTATGTTTAATTCAGTCCTCTTCTGTAACTTTTTAATCCTCTCTCATGTTATGAGAGTTTTGGAGCCTATCACAGCAAAGGCAGCGTGAACTGAATTATTAAAGTTCAGGTTCAATCAACGGCTAGCTTTAGGTACTAGCAATGGCAGCACTTGGATAGAGGTTAGTGAAAGATACCATGCCTTTTTGGTTTTCTAACATTAAATTCCTAATATATACAAACTGAAATAGCTGGTAACATACTCCTGGGTTTTTGTAAATCTACCAAACACCTGCTGATTTTTAAGAAAATGGAGAAAAAAAAAACATGGATCCTTCAGTGACATATTACATAACCTTGAAACAAAGTCAAAGCACTGATTTTCTTACGGCTAATTATAATATGATTTGTGCAGCTTTACATTGAGAATATCACCACCTTCCTATATATAATTATTTGAGCAAGTTTTTCAGACTTTTCAGCAAACACAAAAAGAGACATTGAATATTTGATGATTTTGGTAAAAAAAAAAGAAGTTATTTTCCTGTAAAGATTAATTTCAGAGGATGACAATATGTGAAATAATCACTGCAGAGAGAGTGCGTTGGCTAATAGATAGCATAGTAAAAATGAACAGAAAAATTATTTATCTCACTTTTCATCAATATGGGACTCCATAATCTTCTGCTCATTCTTTCTCCACTGAATAAATGGAGTGCCAAGTTTTAGATCAACTGAGGCCGAACAGGTGAAGATGGCTTTGTGTCCAGGCTGCACCTTCAGAGCCTGTGGCGGTGTCAGGATCACTGTCCGGTCTGGAAGAAGTGGCACACACACAACAGGCATGGTGATAATAATATCTGCTGCTCAGAGACACAGTATGCATGTGTGTGTGTGTGTGTGTGTGTGTAACTCACTGAGTATTTCCAATTCTGCAATGAGAGAGATGTTGGTGTTTTCTACAGAGCAGGTGTAGAGTCCCTCATCGTCATGGGTGACATTAGTGATTTCAAGCTTCCCACTGGTGAGCAGGTTAACTCGAGGATCTGCCAGGAGTGAGGAGGTACCGCTGCTCTCCCTGGAAAATGCATATATAACCTCACACACATGCACTAATTGAAAGGAGGGGAAGAAATAAACTGATAAAGTCACTTGTTCAAATCACCACTTTACTCTGTTGTCTAACCAGACTGTTGTCAATGACATGTAACTGACTGATGAGGGTCATTAGTAGTTGACAGTTTTCTGGTGCAATTGATTTTTTTGAAAGAGTTCTGCCGCATTTGCAATACTGATGTTTGTGTCTTTAATGCAGTAAACAAACACTCACTGACCAGGAAAGACAGAACAGAAGGAATATCATAGCCTTGTTGGCTACCTGCCGCAATGACAAAATTATATCACAGCCCAGATGTAACAACATTTGGCTGATAATTTATGCATATGCAGGGCTACCTACACAATATCTCCTCTGTGAATGTTTGTTAATGTAAAATCTGCCAAATAGCAACTCTAAAAAAAACAACACATGAATACAGCACCAGAGTACAGCAGAATAGAATAGAATAGAATAGAATAGAATAGAATAGAATAGAATAGAATATGGCTCACCATATGACTTTAGGTTTAGGAGAGCCAAAGGTCTCACACTCCAGTGAAGCCTTCTGGCCCTCTGTGAATGTGTACATGTTCCCATCCTCTGTGAGAATCTGTGGCGGCAGTTCTAAAACAGCAAATAGATATAAATGAGTCTCCCAGAAAACAAGTATCTCTGTTCAGTCAGTCACATTTATAACAAACACTCACCAATGACAAAGACATTTGTGTTGGTGATGATAGTCCCATGTTTGTTAGAGGCCCGGCACTGGTAAATAGCAGTGTCTCCAAAATTGACATCATTTAGGGTCAAAGATCCACTCGCTGACAGAGTTCGTCTGGGGTCTTTGTCAGTTTCTGTTAAAAAGTAACAATGGTATCATTCTGGTATTTTTTATTTCTGGATTGACAAAACTGTCATTGTATCCTTGTTTTCTGTATCAGAACATGCACATTTGCTAAGGTATGTACTGTATATGCAGTTGGATGGGTTACCTGAGATAGGGATCCCGTTGATCGTCCAGGTAATAGTGGGACTGGGAATGCCATCTGCCTGGCAATCCAGTTTCACAGACTCACCAGGGGCATACAACTGACTGAGAGGCTCTTTGATCCAATAGGGACCCGCTATGTTAGAGAAGAGGATTATAGTCAAGTTACTTCATGTTGGCTTTTGTTTTTCTTTAATCTGTCTCACAGTTGCAATTACATTTTGGGAGGAAACATTAATTAAATAAGCTCATCATAACCAGTTTCAAAATGCTGTTGTTTCAAATTTAAAAAGGTTGAATCTGTATTTTTATGGTCAACCATTTAATTGTAATATAATCCACTACATGTTAACCTTTATAATTAAATTGCATATCAACATGTTATCTAGAAAATACTGTAGCTCCATATTGGTCACATCATATGTGCTGTGATGTATCTACCAAGTATTATACAGAGCAAAGCTACAATTCACCACAAGTTGAAATAACATATGGAGAAAACAATATAATCACTTTCTTCGTTTCATACCTTCCACAGTCACTGTATAAGTATGAGCAACCTTCCCTTGGGTGTTCTCAGCTATACACTGGTACTCGCCCCCATCACTTGCTGAGATATTACTGAAACGCAGCCGACGGTTGTGCATTTCTATAGTGGTCCGAGTTTCAGACAGCTCACCATCCTTTCTTATCCACTTCACTTTGGGGGTTGGACTGAAGAACAGAAAATAAGGAAAGGAAGAGGGTTAGCAGGAATTGAAAAGATAGGAAATAAAGAGAGGTGAAACAGAAGGTGGATGAAAGCTGACAGGAAGCTGACATAAAGTGAATCGGGCAGGCCAGGAGAACAAGACGTGCAGAAAAATATATGAAGAGAAGGAGACAGTTAAGAAGCAGACTTGGCAAGAGACAGCACAAGAAAGATAATGGAATGAAGATTGTTGGGAGGTAAGAGGAGGGGAGATGGATACGAGTCAGGTAAGATTGATTGAAAGGAGCGTTTCAAGTTTCCTGATTGATGGAGGGCAGAAACACACATGCACACAAAGGCACTCACAGGCCCTGGACGATGCACTCGAGCTCCAGAGACTGGCCCCGGAGGGTGTTGAAAATGGAGTGACTTCCAGACGGCCTCATCATCTGGGGCCTCCTGTTCCGTACCACTGCGTTGGCTGGAGAGAGGGAAGAAGGAACAGAAAGAGAAAGGAAGAAACAAAGGAGGGCGGCAAGATTCATACATATGTATGGGCAATTTTCGGATTGGAGCGCTGCTGACACAGCAGCCACTCAGGAGACTTTGGGACACACACACACACACACACACACACACACACACACACACACACACACACACACACACACACACACACACACACCTAGCTATGGAATAACATTGCATTGGGTGGGCTTTACCTTTGTAACACCACATCATCATACAGATTTCCTATACACACAGAGGTCTTGTGTTAACATGTGCTCATCTTTCTGACCTCTAGCTGGGCCACAGATGCTGGCAGCCACATCTCAGTATGAGCTGCATCTCATTACCACTGGACTGAGGAGGTGATGGGCCCACCCGCTGGCTCTGGGACTGTGTACTGGATCTAGTCCCTGCTTCAGTCAGCACAACATGCCACTACACGGAAGTTGACTTTGGGTTAAGTGTGAAACCTCTGTGGCTCTAAACAAATGGCCATTCTGTTAATGTTGGTCTGTGAATACTAAATAATGGATTTTAAATAACTATTGCTTATGTTAGGTACACCTAACATGTATTTCTGGGGTTTTATGTTATATCTTTATACTTGTGTAATATATCCATGTACAATATTGTATTGTCCTGCAGCACTTACTGAATACCTGAATGTGACATAATTTTGTTGTAACCAGCTCTGGGAATTTAGATGAACATGATGTAGTTGTCTACAGCACATTTGCATCAATGAGTGGGGTAAAATGTTGATTAATGAATTGTTGAAATGTGTTATCCTCTCGGAGATAAATGAGAGAAAAGTAAAAGTAATATTGTGTGTGGCCAACAGTAATAGTCAAATATGTATCAGCTCTTATTCTACAGTCTATTGCTGAATTAAGTAAAAATAAATCCACATCATCATCTCAACTTTCAGCATACTGTGCATCAGTTCAATCAGCCTCAGTTCAATCAGCCTGATTATTGATCTGCTTTTGTACTTGATGGATGTTTCAGTCAATACAAATAACCTACCTTTCATTTCACATAATCAATACATATATTATAGAAAGTATTTTTTTTTCAGGGATGGTTTCAACCAAATTCCAAAATGTAATTCACTATGAAGTCCATAAAATAACAATGTTGTGTTGCCTGTTGCTGGAATAGAGTATGTATAGTAGTATTTGTGTGGCTATATAAAAAACAGTGGCTATATACCACAAACAGTTGAAAAATTTATGATTTATACTTATCCTCAGTCAGAAATTTCTACATAACTGGACTAAAAATTGGTGATTAAAACCTCAATCATATAGCATCACAGATGCCATGTCAGTTGATTCAGAGAAAAACTCACAGGGGTTGACAGTCAGTGTGATGGGTTCTTTGACCAAAATGTTGCGAGTTGCTAGGTACTGGACGTTGCACGTGTAATCATCTCTGCTGTCGTCAGTTAACAAATGAGCGAAGTATAGGTTGCCATCCTTCCCCACCACAACACGTTCACTTAGCTTAATGTGGAGTAGCCCTATGAAGAGAGAAACAGGCAATGATATAAAATGATGACAAAGAAAAGCAGAGAAAAATGAGAAAGAATGGAGGGAGATGAAGGAGCAACAGGGATGGAATTGTGAGAAGGGAGGCATAGAGACACAAAGAGATGATAGAAATGGAAAAATGATAATAAAAAGTAGCAGGTGGCAAAAAATAGATGCTGCATAAAACCTACAAACTGTGCTTTAGACAATTCAAAAGAATTCTACAATAAATAAATATATTTTAGAATCAAGATAATATTTCAGGAATCCATTCTCTGATGTGATAGAAGTGAACAGCATGAGAGTACTTAGGTAGTCTAAGTAGCAGATCTATTGTTGAGGCAGGAAGGAAGTAATGGAAGGAGAGATGTAGGGATAATGTACTCACTCTGGTCCATCCAGTGAATGATAGGCTCCATAGAGCTCTGTGGGGGATTGCACTTCAGTATAGCACTGCTTCCCTCTTCACCCTTCATATTAATCCGTTTCTCTTTCTGCTGTATTGGTGGAACTAGAGGAGAGCAAGCAAAGAAACAAATACATACTTGCAAGTCTGTGTAGATACAGCTGATAAGTATATGCACAGGCAATATAAAAATTATATATTGTATATAAAAATATAATATATTGACACAGTGCTCAGTTTTGTCATGTCATGTTTTGTTTTGTAATTAGTAGACATTTCAGGCAACCCCATTTGAATTCTACACAAGCCCACATAGGGTCCCATCCCCAAGGTGGAAAAACACTCTTAGGCAATTCACAAGAAAACTTTATCTGACAATCCAGGGTGGTATTTAAGAGTATTTCAAGATAAAAAACTTTAAAGAGTCAGGTTGTCTTTTAATTTGAAAAAGTAGGATGACGTGTTTTCTGAGTCATGTGTGTTTGCCATCCACACCCTCCCTTCTACCACACAGGAGCTACTGAAGAGTGCTTCATATGACATCAACTCAAGAGCGTTTCTGGGGAAACCGTTGTCAGGGAAACTGTGAAGGAAGGAGGTTACCCAGGAGAGAGCCAGTCACAGGTGGATGGATGCACAGAGGTGCGCTTTACTTTTACCCAGGGGCCCATGCATGTGTGTATGACGGTATATGCTGATTACCATGTTATTCCATGTAATTATGTTCTGGGTGGCAGTACTGTGCACTCTCAGTGTGAGCCTCCATCTGCTTACAAATGTGGTCTCTATAAAAAAGCAGGCTAAGGAAAAGGTTTATGTGCAGGCACTGCTCACAGCTTTGTAAATCTCTGTTATTGCTGATAAACCCAATAGCTCTGCCTGCAACTAATCTGGACCATGAAGACATTTACAGTAGCATTTGCAGTGACATCAATATGTTTGAAATCTATGTAGTACTTTTTTTTTTGAAAACTCATCATAGCGGGTTTGATTTTAAGATTTTTGGAGGGATTTCATTTATTTGACAGTTAAGTGAAAGAGAGAATGTCTGGAAACACAGTGGTAGAGGAATAACATACAGCGGAGAGCTCCGGTAGATGAGACTATTCATGAGCTGTAAACATTTAGTTATCAGGCACCTCAATGAAACGTGAAAAGTAATTCCTTTCTGAAAGTAACAAAACGAATGATTACACATAAGTAAACTTGTATTTTGTATGCAAGAATTAATGATTAATCACCTCAAACCTGACACAGGCTCACATTAACTAATCAAATACTAATTAAGTCATTATCATGTTCTTACCATCAATGCTGAGTATAGCTTCATTGGATACAGCCGTACCCAGCTCATTGGATGCGAAGCAAACGTATATGCCTTGGTACTGCTTCAGGGTGTCCATTGTATAACTGAGTGTATAGAAGACAAATGAGCCAGAACGCTCAGTCACCTTCAGCTCTGGGTCAGTGCCTGGGTCAAACTCCTCACCATTCTTTGTCCATCGGAAACTTAGGAAGAGGAAACAAAAATTACTGATTGTACTGATTTTTTTTTTTAATTTTTAACACAAAACACAGTCATACTATAATTTTTTGTATAAAGTCCTTAGTCCTCAATGTCCTTAGACGGCCACTACAGCTGAGAACACTAATGAATAGCTGAAAAATATACACAAGACGCCCAACTGGGACTCATCAGGTTTTCTTGCATAATTGCGATATTCATCTTTCCTCTGGCAATCAGAACAGTTTTCCACTTCAGAGCAGCTCAGACCCTCTGAAAAGATAGCTTGCGGGCTTAATGACATTTATCCCTTGTTGAAATGAGAAGTCTGACTAGGAGAAGCTGTGCCTTCATGTAATACTAATGTGTACATGTCAGCTGAACAAGGAGAGAGAAGGTCACTGTTCTGTCGGCTAAAAAGAAAAAAATAAGCGCAGAAACTTCTTCGTGACTAAAATAGCTTCAGACTTAGACATGCATTCAATCCTATGTTTGTGGTGATTTGTGAGTATGTGCTGACTTACATGGGTGGGGGGTTGCCAGAAGCCTCGCAGCTCATGACTAGGTCTTCAAAACTAAAAACGGTGACGGACTCTGGCTGTGTGGTGATCATCGGAGGCCTTTTGACTGCAATGAGCCAAAGCAGAGTAAGTGCACAGGTGTACAGACATGGATACACTGAGCATAATGATGTATTTATAGTTTCTTGTTTCCATAACCTTATTTAATGCTGCACATTTTTGGGGTAATTTACTATGATATGAACACATACCTCAAAAATGCATATATCTTTTGAGTAACAACATAGAGGTACTAGAGATACCACTCATTTTTCTAGTTTAACTGCTGCTGATAAGTACATTCAGTGAATATCACTTAAAAAGACTCCCAAGAGGAAAAGATGAAATGTAGGCTGAGAAAAAGAGTAAGAGTAAGAGAGCAGGGGCAGAAAATGGGCTAAGAAGAGAGGAAATTGACACAGCATAATGTTGGAATGAGGCATTCATGTAAAATGGATATATGGCACAGTGCTTCCTTCGAGACAGAGAAGGAGTCTGTGTGCCTTAGGGAAATAAAAGAAGGATTTTTGAGGCGAAAAAAAAAAAGAAATGACCACCAGACAATGCTTCTTCTTTCTCTGTCACCTCTGTCTGTAACAGCTATAAAGCAATGACTCGATAACAGACTCATAAAACCGTACACAGAGGGTGGGAAACAGTGTGGATAAGGTATTGAACCAGCACCTTTGATCTTTTACATGGTTTATGGCCCATGTCATGTTTTCATGCGCTGGCTTTCAACACTTACATGCAACAAATTTAATCTTGTTTTGTGGTAAAAACACAGGTCATTCAGAGTGGAAAAAAAACATCACAGCCCTCTATACTTGTTTGTACAGATTTGACTTAAGGGGAAGAGATGGAGCTGGCATTAGAGATAAATTTACATTATGTAGGTAAATAGGTAAAGGAGGACACAGGATAGAGGGGGGGAATGGTAGCTGTAGGGGACGGAGCTGAGCAGACAGAAAAGATGGATGAGGATATAACGAAGAGAGAGCACATGCAGAGCAAAGAATCTCTGACAAAGGGGAATCATAGACAGGGGGAAAAAAACAAGCAAGGGGTGGATTCAGCGAGATTTAGGAAGAGATGGGGAGAGCAGAGGAATTTAATGAAAGAATTCCCAGTGAAGGAGGAAATAAGCCCATTTCCACAGCTGATCAAATTGAAGTTCAGGCTTCAGGCGCGCTCCATTATTGACAGAAGGAGAAGAGGAGTTGGTGCTTAGTGCTTTAACTCCTCTTTATTTCCCTGTGTCTTTGATCTGACAGCCCTGCTGCCTCCTTACAGGCAGCGACTTCTCCTCTGCTCTGAGAGGGATCTCACCTATTGGGAGCCAATGAGGCTAAACACACACCCGCAGAAAGAAAAAGATGCTCAGAAATGAGAAAACAACACTTTACTGAAATAGATGCATGAACAAAAACATATGAGTGCTGGATTCATTAAAGTGCAACATACTGCAACATTAACGCATGTTGGATGGAAAATAACGTCACTGACATAATGAAAGTGTTTACAATAAGCTTCCAAGGCACCTGCATTAAGACAGATAGACATCAATAAAGGTAAAAGCACTTACGATCACTTATGTGGTCTGTTAGTCCACAGTGGTAGCCAGTGAAAAGATAATGAGGGAAAGTTATTGAAGTTACAGTAAACAACAAGAGGTAGATAAATCGTGTCCCAGTCAGCACAAAAAATATTACATTGTGCATTTCTGCAAAACTAACCATATAACTTCAACACAATTTGCCAGTGAAGGATCTGATACTTTTTTTTTGCTTCTCCTCAATAAACAGATAATGAATTGAGTGGCTGTTGGATACATAAAATCCAGCACTTTGTCAACAGAAACTGGAGGTCATATATGAGCTGATGTTTAACATTCTCTTACAAATGTGTGGAATATTACAACAGGCCCAGGTTTCTCCTCAAAGTACCGCACTACCTAAAGTTAAATGTAAAAAGTGCAGCAATGTTGGAAAACAAAGGAAATAAATTGTCTGTAAATGTTTACTTTCACTGCAAAAACAGCAGGTCAAAGACGGAATGCACATTAGACAGACAGACCGATAGACGGATAGATAGACAGACACATAGATAGACAGATAGATAGATAGATAGATAGATAGATAGATAGATAGATAGATAGATAGATAGATAGATAGATAGATAGATAGATAGATAGATAGATAGATAGATAGATAGATAGATAGATAGATAGATAGATAGATAGATAGATAGATAGATAGATAGATAGATAGATAGATAGATAGATAGATAGATAGATAGATAATTGAACAACAATTACAATACACGGACAATGAAGCACTGTTATGTCCCCTGTAATGGAGCGTAGCTTTTAACCCCGGCCTCTTTGACACTGACTCTAAAGCATCTCCTTTATTGATCCCCATCACTGCTTCTCATTGACATGGCAGAGGCTCACTAATTGAAAGGCAGGGGACACCTTGACCTTTTACATCTTTGACCTGCATCTGCCTCTTTCTCCTCATCCTCCCTCCATCCTCTCACCTCCGTGTCACCCCACTCCTTTGGGAGTTGGATGGGGGTGATTTACTGCATTTCATCACCATTTACAGGCTCTACATGTGTGAGCACATCTTTGTCCATGTGCGTGCAATTGCTTGTTTTGTACTTCTAAAATCTGCGTGGGCGGTAAAGGACTGTGACTCACTGCCAACAGTCTTAGATAGAGTGAACAACAAAAGCAGCAGTGGAAACAATATTCTCTTGGAGGTCTGTATGCAGGTCAGCTGCAACAGAGCAGATGAAGATCAATTTTACAGATCTGCACTGTTTCTAATGCCTACATATTGCCATGAGGAGGAGGACAAAATGAGTGAGAATGAGACGAAGCCACCCAGAATTTTTGTTTCATAATTCAGTTGTTGATTAAATTACTCCCAATCAGATTCTGTTTTACACCAAGGAGAACAAATCAATAGTGGGACTAATCAATGCACTATGAGGGGATCAATTACAAAGTAATTAGACACAAAACAGGCACAGATGAGAGCTCAGTGTAGAAGCTTCAGACAGTCTGGTGTTTCCAACATAATAGCCCAATCCAACGCTGAATATTGAGGTTACTAATAGGAAAAAAGTGTTCATTCAGCTCATTTGCACTAATTAATCATGATGAAAGATCATTATTAGCATGCTTTGATGAATCAACAATGCAATTAACACAACAAATAGATCTTTGAACCTCACAGAAGCATTCAACCTCCATTGTCATGAACAGTACAATGTGAATGTTGTACTCACAGTTGGAGGGGATGTGTATGGCTGCTTGGCTATGCTGGGCAGTGAAGGAGAGGAGGATGAGGAGAAAGAGGAGGCGGGGGAGGCGGAATGAGCACTGCCCCCTACTGCCAACCTGCTGTCGCTGCGTGTGAGGCATTGCTCACTGTCCCATCAAAGTCCCACCTGCTTGTACACACACACCTATACTGAAATGCACCACACACACTTGTTAAGCAAGTGCAAGGTCGTGTTTTTCCTCCAAGAGGCCTCAATGCTGCCTGTTTTTAATTTCCTTTTACTGTTGTCTTTTTTTTTTTTTTTACTCGGGTCCACACCCTCCTGCTGGTCTCCTTTCTGAAAGAAAAAAAAGAGAGGGGGGGGGGGCACAGAGAGAGACAGAGGCCATGTGTCAGAATGGGAGAAAAATTACCCTGTACCATGTGGTCAGACCTGTATAGATAGAACGATGCATGAAGTTAACACCCCCATGAAGAGTTAACAATGCACGCCCTGACACAAAAACACACTAACAATGCCAATCACAGACCTAGCTCGAGTAAAAAAAAAAAAAAATCTCCATTTGGTTAATTACATGACCAGTCATCCATATGGAAGAGCCAGTCAGCAGGACAGATGGACAGAATACCACAACAACAGGCTGAGCAGAGTCTCCCAGCACACAGATGGGCTGTGGACAGTCAAATGCAGATTGATGAAGTGTCAATTCAGATAATACAAACAGTTACATAATTAGATCAACTGGTCAGTGCTGCGTTGAACCAACTGAACAGTTCCTAGTGCACTTGGGTGATAGTGCTGTGATAAGTGTGCGATAAAGATGCTATCAGTCTTGGTGAGTGAGGCGAGCCACCCCTGCTAGGAGCCTATCCGTTCTCCATCTGTACCCTTGGAGTCGGTCCTCGCCACAACATGCAGGCTGTCCTCCCCCGCGGCACCACGTGGCGCAGCCCGCTGACTGTTTACACTACTCGATATCACACACAAAGAGCTGTTAGAGCACACTATGATTGAGACGTACATCAGAGACAAAAGAAAATGGCGATAATAGAAAGAGGATGTCTACTTGGCAACTCTGCAATGATGGCAGGCTGACTGAAAGAGTTCTGGCTGTGCATGCTGTCATTTGTTGGCAGTGCCAAAACAAAGTGATGGGTGACCTTGGGGAGAGGGGGGGAGGTTAAAGAGGAGAGGAGATGAGGATGATGGAAAAGAGAAGAGGATGCAAAGTAGTGATTATCATTCATTTTCTCTCATCTAGTGGGTAATGGCTATTCAGTAAATTGCTGTAGATATTTAGCCGTCAATCCAAAGAAAATGTACAGAACAATACCTTAAAAAGGGAAGCAGCAATATGGGATTTGTCGACACCAACAGGGCTAAATTAGATGCAATTAAAGACCAAACAAGAGTTAATACCCTAATACGGCTGTTTTAACTAACAGCATTAGGATTAAATGAGCCATTCCACTCAGTGGTTTGCCTTGTCAGAGGCATAAAGAGAGTGAGAAGAAGGGTTGAAGTGGGAGTAAGACTTAAGGAGAAGATGAAAAGTACAAAAGTGGGTTTAGTGGAGGTGGAAGGAAGTGGCTTAAATGCTCAGTTCCATGCAGAGGGAAACAGTGGAGACGCAGATGCAGAGGTAAGAAAGGAAAGAGCAGTGTGAGGGAGGCAGGGAGGTGATGCGAAGATTGCTAGGAGATGCAAACAAGGGAGAGGCAGGGTGACAGCCGTGACGCTAATCCTCTCCTTCCACTTGCAGATATACACACAAGTGCAATGCTGCTTCAGTCAGTGCACTGCAGGGTTACTGTAGTTTTGAAAGCTTCACTAGTTTTTAATAATTTAGCGTTCAAATTATATTTTTTTAATTGTAGTGAGTGCATAAATAGTTTTAATTTGAGGAACTGCTTAGTTTTAGTGTACGTGTATCACAAAATAAATAGTGAAACTAAGCAGATTTTACCTGAAATGTTAATTTGTTTTGTTTAATAATTAATTGGAGTTGATTTAGCCTTGATTTTCATTGCTATAATCATTCTGGCTCATTGTGCATATGGGCTAACTGTTTTGTTATTGCTGCCCCTCCCATCTTTTATGTCCTTCCATCAAACAGAGGCTACTATAGGGGTTGTTGTTCTCTGGAGACAGAGGACCAATTACAGTGATCCGCTCTTAAACTGGGCTCTCCAAAATGCCATTAGTCAGATGAATAAAACACAGCTAGTTGGGGTATTAGTACTGGTGTTAATTTGATCTAAGGTGTGAGCTTGCCTATCAGTGCTCCCTCAAAAGACATGGTGAAGGAGCATGGAAAGCATCGGAGCAGGATGCTGATTAATGATGTGGCATGTTGTAGCTTGTCACGTTGCCAATCACAGTTCACCAAGGGAGTGCTGGAGCTTACACACTCAAGGAGACTACAACACATGAAAGAGGCTTGTAATACACGGGTAGATGGATGAAAAAGCAGACAGACACACACACACCTAGAATGGTCTAACAACACAGATCAGACACATAAAAGGGCATGGTCCAGTGGGTTCCAGCCAGGAGGTAGACTTTGCCAAAGAATATTCTGGTCGTATTGAGAAGGATCAGCAAAGGGGAACACTATAATGGGATAAGAGAGACTGAGAGAGTGCCAAGGAGGGGTGCCATGTAATGAAGCTAACCCAGACACCCAAACATGCTGATGAGGACAGACTGATGTGACCAGAGACACACACAGATGGAAGCAGGGCGCATGGCTCAGAGGCTAGTGTCCGCTCCATTATCACAGAGGTGACAAACACTGACATAGAAGCAGATGCCTGATTTCACTTCTTCACGGTGACTGCTGTGCACCTGTCAACGATCCAATCCCAGCACTGTTTCCTGGTTCGTTGGACAAGGTCAGAGGTCAGGTCTGAGATGGCTACTTGCAGCTGGGCAGAGATTGCTTGTGACGGTGCTCCTGAGTGCTTTCTAAAAACTATTATAACTGCTGTGATGTCAACAGGCGCCATCACAAGTCATTCAATCAGACAGGGGTCAGGGAAGGAACATTGCAGTTGAGACTTTAGGGCGTGGTCGTTTTTCTGAAAGAAAGGCTGTGTACGGAAACACCTGAACATGCTATATACATATATATATATATATATATATATATATATATATATATATATATATATATATATGTGTGTGTGTGTGTGTGTGTGTGTGTGTGTGTGTGGAGGAAGGTTTGATTCATAAATATTTCATGTTCTGATCCTTTCATTACAGATTATTGATGCACTTGGAATATGGCACCAAATATCAATATTCTTATTAAAATATGCAGATGCATGAAATGGATTCTCCTACTAATTTGACTGAGTAGATATGATTTCTTAGACCAATACAACACTTAGACATTCACTTTTATGGACATTGTTTCAAAAAGGCTGTGAAACTGACATCATAATGCATTGAGTAAAAACATACATTCTGATTTTGCCATCATTTTCTTCCTTCATTAGTCAAACAGACATCATGATGTATGCAAGGGTTCAATAATTGATTTTTCTGATTCAAAATGATCTCATCTGAATGATCCTTTCAATCAACTTCATTATCATCATTGATTATATTTAATGCATGCCTTCTTTTGTGCAAAGGTAATGTTCACCTCTGCACAAAAGACACCATTTATCAGCACTTATTGATGATGTTAAATAAAATTGCTTTGGGGTCAATCCCAAATGCAAACAATAAAATTAGATTAAAAACAAGCAAATAAACAAATGCAGCAAGTTCTTGGCAATATAAGTAAAATCAACTCAGTATCAGAAATATTTATGACTCACTCAGTACTGAATAGAATCACACTGAGACTATGAGTATCAGGTATAAATTATTTTTGAGATATTTTTTTTTTAATTAGACAATCTAAACTCTATCACAGAAATGTGATCAAAATCATTATCCATTGTATCGTATTGTTAGTAATTACCCAATAAATAAGCCAAATCAGCAAAGTGAGGTTTACAACTCAAATATTTATGAATTCCAGCCTGAGGCATTACCCTTACAAAAACATAAGTAATGCAAACATTTTGTATTATGCCTTTAGTGTTGCTATCATTAGCAGACTTTAATTACTGCAGTAGCATTGTGGTTTGCACCCCTCTTGTCGTCCATTAGATAGAAAATTGCAGACTTCCCTCCTTTGTAAAATATAATAATTATACACACTGGGCGTTGCCAAGGACTTTTGGGTGCTGAATAGGCCTTCTTATCTGTAGTGGAGGGAGGGGCAACCCACACAAGATCAAACCACAAGAGTCAAATCATGTTGTGAGTCTGACATATTCTGATCCCCATCGTGCCTACCACCCACATATACATAACAGACTTTTAATGTTTTCCTTCCCTATTGTCACATATCTGTGTGAGGAGCTGCTAGTTGATGAATGTAGCCTGGTGTATTTATAGAGCCATGCAAATGTAAATTCTGAAAGCTGCTCTGCTCTTTGATCAGATTTGTTGCTTGGCTTAATTGTGTGTGTGTGTGTGAGTGTGTGTGTGTGTGTGTGTGTGTGAATGCGGTTAAACATGTGTACAGGTCTTGTGTCCTGTCATGCCTTGCTTTTAAATATTAACTACCTCCAGCTGTGAAGACGTGTTGGAAGGGAGGACACAGGACCATAAGGAGGGGGGAGAAAAATAAATGAATACATGCCCCCCTTTACCCCCGCCTCTCCCCCTAGGGTTCTTCTGTCTGGTGGAGCGTCAGGCTGAAAAGAGATGGACGGAGGGACAGGGGAAATATGGGGTGATTTAGACCTAAGAAGGGAGAGTGCTCACTCAAGGCAAATGGGCTGATGGAGATGGGAATTACAGGAGTGGGGAGGTGAGATATTATGAGCGTCCAAGGAAGGCAAAAGTAAGAAGGGGAGGCAAAAAAAACCCCAAGGTAATGGTAGTGGGGGCAGATCATCAGGCCCCCTGCAGAGTGAATTATTCATTGAATTCCCCTTCCTGTCGGCACAATTTGCCCTAAATTCACCCAAATTCATAATTCATCTATACCCTTTGCTATACCTTCGATTCAGTTCTAGACGGATGCTGTCCATCCATACCTGGTGTCTTTAGTTTTGCTGTCTGATGCTCGCCTCCACCACTCCCTCCCCTCTTCCTCTCTCTGGCACGGTCATACTTAATGCATGAGCCTGTTGCAGTGAGACAAGTCTCAGAGCCACGTTGTCGCTACAGCAGAAAAATACCACAAATCATGTGAAATAATACTGGCTACCTGTTTCTTCTGCAGTCTACAGTTCACTGGGAGCCTCAGACATGTCTTTCATCACTCGTCGTGAAGATTACATTTCTTACAAGCCTTTTTCATATCTTTTCCAAGCGCTTCAACATAAGAAACAAGCCTCATAATAGTAAATGTTTGCGAGTGATGAGCACCCATTTTACTGTCACCTTTTTATCAGTCATCTTCTTCCCCTCTGTTAGCCCCCTATGAGCTGACACTAAAAGCTTTTTTCCATCTCCCTATGATCACGTTTAGGAATAAATTTCATAGTCCCTCATCTTCCCCTCTTCTTTTCATATTCAAAATTTTTTTCTTGCCGTCAATTTAATAAACTGCTGCAGCAGCATTCTGGCTTGGACAACAACATGGCTGATTAATTTGATATTTGCAAATTTAATGGAAATGGGACTTCACAGCACACCAGGAAACCAATATCTCCCTCATACCACTACACTTTGTTTAAAAGGCCAACTAGCATGTGTTTGAGGATCGATGATCCATGGTCAACACCAAATGGAAATTTACCAGTGGAAAAAAAAAAAGCTGCAGAGCTCTCCGTTTATCTGGAATCAGGAAGCACAGGCAGCACATTTATCAATACCACTATTAGCATAAGCTCTGCTGATAGTACTTTGCTACTCCCACCAGTTTCAAATGTAGAATCATAGCATCATAATACCATGTCATATTACTTTCATTTTCCAATGTCTGCACCCAAGACCACACCCCTCCACCTCCACTATTCTGTCAAGGGTTAGAGGTTACTACCAGAGTGACAAAAAGCTAGAGAAAATAAAGGTTGTCAGAGAAGCCGTAAGGGCAACCGCCCACTCGCTCTCCATCCTGGTTGCTATGACGACGGGGTCTCCGCACGCATCCCCCCTTGTACATACAAATTCAGTTATTCACACACATGGACACTTACGCTGGTTTGCAGGATCACTTACATATGCGCACACACGTACACATGTACACTCGTTCACTCATTCACGGACATGTCCCATCCCTCAAACACACACACACATTTTTTTACACATTTTGAGGTGTTAGTGCAAATAAAGTCTGTTTTCACTGATACACTGTGTTGACACTATGCACTGAAGTTGACATAGGGATACGAAGAACACGCACAGATTTGGCAGAAAGAATTTAAGTTGCTCAAATATTTATGACATTAAACCAGCTACAAATTTATTTGAGTGAAAGTCAAGGTACAAAACAGAAGAACAAAATTCCCTAAGTGCCTACAAATTCTGTACTTACACTGTCTTTTCTTCACACTCACAAACACACCCACCGTCACTCCTGTATTGCCAAGACTGTAGAAGAAGCTACCTCTGGCGTGATTTATTTATTGATGTTTTTCCCCTTAAGTCACAATGGGAATGGTGGAATAAAAGAAGTAGTGAATAATTCAAACAGAAGGGAGTGGACTCATTAAGAGATCTGTGAAGGGAAGGAGAACAGAGGTGTATGGAAGGATGGAGAAAAACAAACCAACAAAGAGAAAGAAGGGCAACACCAGGGGGAGATCAATGGGGGGGGGCAAAGTCAAGAGAACAACAAGTCTGAAAAATTCATAGAAAGTGAAAACAAAAAGAAAAAAGGAATAGGATGAAAAGAAAGATTGGAATATGTCAATTATACAAAAGGATGAGATGAAAAAACGGAAATTTTAATCTGGGATCACTGACCAGTAAAAGGCCTGTAACGATCAAAAGCAGGGGTGTTACCCTAATGTAGCAGTGTATCAGATTCCCTATATATATATATGTGTGTGTGTGTATGTGCATATGGGTGTGTGTGTGTGTCACTGTGTATCAGTGAAGATCAGCCCATGTGTCAGCAGGTCAGCTAATCTCTCTTGTCAGCTAATGGAGCCAGTGTTGCAGATGGACTGCAGCCTCTAGCTCTCTCTGCTTCTAGCATGTTAGCTGCTGCTCAACTGGATGAGATAATTTGCTTATGGCTGGTCTGTCAGTCAATAAGTCACAGGAAATGAAGACGTAGAGAAACAAAAGGAGAAAAGAAAACACAGGTTTATAGATAAAAGAAGCTTAGCCCAAGTATTAACAAACAGTTATGATGATTACAAATTAATTTGTCTTTGAACAATATGGGGAAAAAATATAAAACTGAAAAATGAACACAATTTAAGTTTTGCTTCCTCTGGAGGACTTTCTTGCTCAGTAAACTTTGAAATGCAACTAGTTTGTTCTAATATATTCATCGTGAATATTTTTTTCATCGGCCTTTGCCTATCACTGTTGCTTCCTATTTAAAGTAATTTGTATTTTTTAATATTACACAGCACTCCAAGAGCCGCTTTTTTGTTACTGCTTGGGGGTTTCTCTATGTTTGTGGAAGATTGAATTAGAGTGATGGCTCTTTTTTCATATATTACTGAAATTCTCAGAGAAATCAAAGAAGTGCTACACACAAAATTCAGTCTTGACAAATCATAGCTTATTTGTAAAGCTTTTACAAATCTTTTTATGCTGCTAGTTTCGATGCAAAATGTTATTTGGGCTAATATGGTATCTTTCCTATCTAGAGTAGAAGACATTTTTTCAATTTTCAGCTGAGATGCTGCACCTGGGTCTTACAAACCCCACTGTGGATACTGCACACGCACGGTGCATATTTCTAATAAAGAAAAATATTTCTGAGTCATGTTTTGCTCAAATAGTATGAGTATGTGTAGACAGTAAAAAAAAAAAAATCATCATGAATTGCCATCAATGCCAAGAAGATTGAGATTTATTTATTTTCTGCTACCCCTCCCTTTAATTGAAATTGAACTGGAAAACCACCAGACAGTCCTGTGTCTTAGGGTAACGAATCAATAAGAAGAAATCAAATCTTTTCTGTACACACAGAGGATCATGCGTATTCTGTATATACACACACACACTGTTCCACTGTCGCCTAGGGGCGTCATTTGCTTCATTAGAAGCAGCATCAGTCTGATTCTGCGCCTGCAGCACAAACCACGCTAATTACAGACACACCCAAGGTGTCAAGCTGAAAATGTAGGATACGATGCATACAAATACGCACATGCAGAGTTCAAGACACACTCTTTTGGTCTTTGTATAAATTATAAACATGCAAAGCAAACATATGCAGCTTATCATGAGATATGCAGGAACTCAGATGTGATTACTGTCTCAATTATCTTTGTGTACTTTTGTGGCAGAATGGTTTGGTGTCCGTACAGCAGAGAGTTAATGGTGTTCATAAGAGTAAAGAGAGGCAATCATGACATTATGAAATTACATGGAAGAGCTATTAGGAGTGACCTTCTCTCTTTTCTCTCTTCACGTCCCCTCTGTCTCCTGCTTCGTCCTACAGTTTCTGCTCTCCTCGCTTTATCTCTCACCGTCAGCCTCCCTCTTTTCTCCTGCTTCCCTTAAGCTAACAGCTTTGTTTGTGTTTCTTTTTTTGACACACATTTTGACCTTCAGAACCACTTTATTCCTCTCTTTTCTTTCACTGACTTTGTGACAAATGCACATTGTTTGTATAGTGGTACTCAGTGGATATTGTTCTGTGAATGCTTCTGTCTGACCATTCCTTCCCTAGAGGAAAAAAAAAAAGATAGAGCTCAAACAGGTGAAAAGGAAATATTATGTGTGCTTGAATGTGTGTGCTACTGCAGCTTTTGGGGATCAAAATAAATCCAGGCGAGCCATTAAAAAAAGCAGCTGACATCAGTGTAAGTCCTGAAACGAGATACAGCAGCTTAACACTGTTGGACATGACAATGCAGCTGTAGCTACATTAATTTGTAACAGCACCAGAGGGAAATCAGAAACTGTTGCAAAGACCTAAATATCCATAAACTGGCATAAACCTAAGAGCAAAAAATAAGCACATTCATGACTTTATCTTGATGCATCTGTAAAGGTCTTATTGTTATTCAAGTCAGCCATGCATGCATATAGTGTAGTGCAGTAGAAGAAGAAAAAAAATATATATATATATGAATGCTACAGAGCTGTGGATATCAGATGAATCTCAGCTGTGAGCGGAAGCATATGTGTGTGTGAGTTGCATCAAGTGAAGGCTGTAGGTGGGGGAGGTTTATGTTGGCTGCTGCAGGTAGTGATGTCTGAGGAGGGGTTGTGCAGTCAGTCACTCGGCAGACAGAGAGAAAGAGGAGGGAGTGGTCCCTCGGGTCAGGTGATAAGTGGCCCATATAGCGCTGGAGGACACAGCTGCCAGCAGCTCGTGTGACACGCAAGGACACGTGGCCGCCTCCTCTGGGAAAAGCCGCATGCCACGCCCTGAGTGGAGGGGTGGAGCCTGTTTGAACAACCTGTGACTTCGAACACAACAGGTTACCTATTTCACACCATATAGAGAAAAAGTACTGAAAATGGAAAGAGGTGAAATAAACCACTTTTGTAAAACCATGTTTTCATGTGCTACGGTGTTCCCTACAGATTAGTTCTGGGAAAGTCAAGTTAGTATCACTGGACTCTGTACGGTCCTACAGTGTAAAAAGAAAACCCCACTGTTCTTATGGAGAAAAAAAACTGGCAGCTGTGGTTGTCAGAATAATCCTGTAAAAACACATCAAACCATAAACAGATTCACTTGAGTAACATGTAGATTTAAAAAGGACATGTCATGCCCATTTTCCACAAGTGAACACAGTTCCCTGGTGTCTCTGTGAAACATTCACATAATGTTTTGGTCAAAATACCACATTAATGAAGAGATACAGCAGCCTATTCAACCTGGAGAAACAGCCCTTTTCAAAACACTCTGTTTTAGTGCCTCATGCTTTCATGTAAATGAGCCACAGCTGACTCCGACCCTATCTTTGGTGAAGAAGAAGAGAAAAAAATGGAACCTGAAAAAAGTTGAAGCAGAGAAAAAGAGACAAAGACACAGATTAAATAAAATCAGCCAAAGAAAATCAAAGTGGACCGAGTGCTGCAGCTGCGATGCCTTCGGGTTCTGGTCCATTAACAGCCCTGGTGTGCGTTCGGATCTGGTTAGTCTGGACCCAGTTCAGCCAGACGAGCCATGACACCACAGTCGCGGTGCCACCCATTGACAAGCCCGTCTGATCAACCCAAGTCAGACCGACCGCACAGCGTGATGTACACACAGCAACCGGGGCTCAGACTGCAATGCACACATGGAGCTAACAATAACGAATAATGACGCTTGCACCCGGCTGGCGCAGCCTGGGGAGGCACGCCTTGGGTTTGCTATTTCTCTCTTCAAGTGGGAGCAGGGAAGTGGGTGGGAAAACATTTCGAAGGCAGCGTGTGTGAAATATGGTGGATGTTGTGTGTCTGCGTGGGGGGCTACTCATTGTAATGTGACGTCACACTTCAGTCAAACACGCATTGGTTGATTTTCTGGCGGCAATTCTAAAAAGGAGGAATACTCTAAACAGAGACTATGACAAAGCCTGGCACTTCCTGTGTATTCCCGACAGCAGGGAGACTCTGAACTAACACCAAAAAAAATTAAAACAGTGATTTTGATTCTCTATCCCCTTTAACATTTTAAACATGTACATTTAACATTAAATGCAAAAAATAAAGTGAGAGCTAGGATTTGAAGTACCAACCCTTTAGTCATTGGACAACCCACTCGACCAACTAAACTGCAGCCACCTGTTAATTAACCTATTTAAAATCTTACCTTGTTAAATGTTTACTTTTTTGACTGCTTTTTTAAAAAAAAAATTTAAAAGTGAAAAGACCACATAACAGTGTGGTTTTGCAATTTAACCGGCACCACATAGTTTTTCAATGTACAGTTACATTTTCCCAAAACAATAGAAATACATCATTTCTACATACGAATCTGCTTTTGTTAACATACTCTTTCTGTAAAAACTACAGCTATATTCGATTTAATTAACACAAAAATCTTCTCAAGTAAACAATGTTGCATTTTATTTTCAATTACAGGTTTTTTTAATGTTGCAATTTTACAACTTTTTGCTGTTAATTCTACACTCATTTTTTACAGTGTACTTTCATGATTTTTCCTTTACTGATGTTCCTCTAATGTCATACATACAGGGAATATGACATTTAATCATGTGTAATAGCTACACAGCAACAAGTGCTGTGGATTTCCTAAGACATAACCACTGAGTTTGAAAATGTAACATCCATGAATCAAGCAGAAAATTTTACTTTATTTTTCCATTTCATTAGCTTTTTCTTGCTAAAGCCACTTGCTCTCCCTGTTCACTCTATTATTCATAGACCACTACCGTTCAGGTTTGAAACATTTGACATGGCACACAAATTACTTTTAAAACACAGCAGTTGCAGGACTTTTGTTTACTTCAATAATCTTAAAATGTTACTGCGCAAACTTGAAGGTAAAGTTAAAATGATCATTTAAAATAGGTAGAACAGAGCTAGTACCATTGTATCCTTCTCACAATAAATACTTGACCATTTGTAGTGAGGTCATTCTGTGGATTTCTCCTATTTTTATGAGGTTGTAATGATGGCACTTATTTATTGTATTATAACTATAACTGTCAGTGAGAAGGGGACACAGTTATTCATGTACTGATGTCATTATGGTCTGCACAGTCCTTCATAGACACTATCATGGTAAAGAATATCACATCATTTGCTGCATTACTGTTGCTTTTGTTAGCGATTCTATGGTATGTTGATCAATGAAGCATCCATTCTGTTTCATTTGGTGCATCACCCATCAGTGTGATGGGATTTTTTTTTCTCTTTTTAAATAATGTAAAACATTTTTATCTCTGTATAAATAGCCTATTTCTACATTTTGATTTTTCCATAAACATTTCTCAGAGCATCCTTACACTGAATGTAATCTTGTCGGTTCTGTTCTGCCACTTTGGGGAAATGAGCTGCTGGCAGTGCAAGGTCACACTGTGCCTTTCTAACACATTTGCATGGTGGAGCCCCAGTGGCTCAACGACTGTGGGAAAATGGATGGATACCCCCCCCCCTCCCCTTTTTTTTCTCCCAAGCTTGATCCTGGGTTTGTGGAGACATGACGGGTAATTGTACAACCATACAGATCATTTCTGAATGACTTGCACCAGATCACACATTATCAATATACACTAAAATCACAGTAATGCATAAGTGAATCCTATAAACTCAATAGAAACAGTTTCTGGAAAGCAAGAAACAAAACAAAGTCAAGGTAGTCAATGGACTACTGTAGAGATGGGATCCATTTATTTTAAAAGACTGTCAATGCACAATAATTTACATTATCACAACAATTAACTAGGTTGGAAAACAGCTTCTTAGCAATCCCATTAACTTTGTTAAAAGTTGCAAAAGCAGCACTTCCCTTTAAGTGCTCCTCATCTAATCAAATGCAAGGTCTTCTGGGAGTGAGGCAAGAGAAGGAACTCCACTAAACAGCAAGTAAATGTCTTTAGAATGGAAAAACAGAGTGATGGAGCTCGACAAGAATTTGACGGAAAAGATTTGGCTTGGACTTCTATTGTAGCTTTGGTCAAGACTTAAATAAAATAAAAAAAAAACCATCACTGTGGAACAACTTTACTTGCATTGTTTTAAGAAATAAATACTTATATATAAAGATGCCTTTAAGTTTTGCATTCAGAATAAGTAATTCTATTGATTTGTTTGTTGTCCAGTACAGAAGTCTTTTTCTTTCTGCTGTGGTTGCACTCTGCTGCATTTATTTTAAGCTTCACTCTCCCTTTTCACATTACAATGACAAGCCCATTTGTCTCTCTTTTTTTATTCTGTATTTAGATTTATGAGGCTGAGTCCAAGAGATTTTCTGACAGTCCTAGTAACTTTATAATGTTGGAGTATTGCATCATGTGAAAGTCTGAAGTGATCTGTTGTATATTAACTGAATGGTTATTTCTATAAACACGCTGTCTATTGTTGGGTTCCAGTAGTGATATCTGCTGTGTGCAAAGTGCTATAACTTCCTGCAGGCTTTATCTCTGGGTAAATATAGATTATTAAAAAAGTGTCAAAGCTTGCTCTGAAAATCATAGCACTGTTTATCTTTGTATCAGCTTGTTCCTGCCTCTATCATGTCTCTCTGTCACAGGAGTCAGACATGTGAAGACTCAGTACATGTTGCAGTGCACTGAGGGCTGCTTTGGGTAATTGCCTGGCAAGACAAGTCAGTTTACAAAGATTTGCCTGCCATTCAAATAAGGCTATGCAAGGATAAAGACAGCAGAGAGACATGGGGAACAGAGTTTGCATGATGATATGGTCAATACCAGCTTTTATTGGGCAGACCACCTGTGTGTGTGTGTGTGTATGTGTGTGTGTTCATGTCAAAGTGTGAATGTGTATTTACTTGAAAGGTGTCAGGTGTGTATTGTTATGCATGACTCATGGTTGCAGTGTGTGTCCACTTCTATGTGCATGTAACTGTTTCGACAGTGTCTAGGACGAGGTGTCAATACCCTTGTCTCCCTTTCCTTTTCTCACCCTACTATCACCATGACAACCTCCTGACTCCAGCTCAGCCGCACACAGCAAATATTTCTCTCCCCTCCCCCCCCCTCACATGTTCATCCTCCTCACCCCATCCCCCATTTCTCCCCTCTCTCCCTCCTGTCATCTATCTGTACTTTATACTCTTTACCTTCATCTCTTGTCTCCTGTGTCTCCATCTCATGCTCTTTTTCCTATCTCTGGCTTTCTCCAGCTCGTCTATTATGTCTACACACTACCTGCACTTAAAAGACTTCGTTCTTCCTGACTGCTGTCTTTGCTGGAAGTCTATCTTTTATTTGCAGTCTTTTCTCACTTTCACTTCCTTTATTTGCTCGCTACTTTTTTCTCCCTGCTGATTGCTTCGTGCTCTTTGGAAGAGTATGAAACTCCTCTTTTTCTCTCCCTAAACTCTTTCCCCTCCCTGTCTTATTGTCATTTCCTATACAAGGACACATATGGAACACTGTCTCCCATCTGTTCTGTGTTACATCTTCATTACAACCTCCCAGCCTGGATCATACACAATGCAATTATAGGTAGCATTGTATCAACCTGTGCCATCAGCTTTTATCAAGCCTGAGAAGGACTGTCCAGTCTAAAGGGAAATTTGCGGGTTGGCACCGCATCCTCCACTTCCAATGCATTCCCACGAGCCTAAGTGGCTGACTAACTCCCTTCGCATCTGTTATCATTATCATCAGTAAACCATTTCTGCTCTGTAACTAAATCCAATCATTACCAATAGAGTCCACGGTGGAGATCTATTTGAGACGAATCGGCTCGTGCTCTCCAACAGAGGAGGGCCGGGCTCCATCAAAGGCTGCGGTGTTATCTGAGGCACACAGCCCTGTCTCTGCTGCAGACCCCTGTCTCTGCAAATCCCCCTCTCCACATCTCCACACAGCTCCAGCCCCTCCACGCACCACTGTGTAGTGGTGCAAAGAGATCAAGGACATGACATTTTCCGGAACGCGCAGCAATTTTCAGCAAGGCGCAATATGAAAGAAAGTAAACAGACTACCTGTTCCATCCTGCCAGTGTTTGCATCAGTCTGTTTGGGTGAATGCATGCATCATCTCCCGTCAGACCGTGAAAAGAAGTGACAACTATATCTGGCCTTAGATGATCTGCTCCGGGAGGCAGTGAATAAGCACAAAAAAAAAAAAAAAAAGTGAGAATGCTGTTTCATCTCTTCTCTATTTATATTGTTTTGCAAAGCTTTGCCGCTCCTCTCTGGACTCTCCCCTTCTGCTGCATAATTTTCCAACCCCCTCCTCCTATTCGGGTATTGCCCCATAAACTGAGGGCCCAGCTGTGGCCACAGCTCCACTGCAGTCTCTCATCTCTCTTTCTCTCCCATTTTACTTTAGTTATGAAAGATGACAGAAACGCTTTGGCCTCAATTCCAGTGAGAAAGAGAGGGAAAGACAGAAATGCACAGGGAGAAGCCATGGCGATGCAGAGGGAACTGTGGTGACCTTTCCCTGTGGCTAAAGAACCAGTTGATGAGGATTTCATGGAGACTGAGGTCAACAAGGTCTGACAATCTACATTTATACTGCACATACACATAAACCAAAGACGCCTGTAGCCAATTGTCGATACCCCTGTGACTATGTTGGAAAGGTAGTGCATCTTTATATAGACTGCAGAATACAAGCCCTCACTACATGTAATTAGTAACATATGCCTTTAGTTTACTTCGAGTAACATTTGTTCTGGGTTACTTCAACATGTCCTGAAGTGTTATTGAATGTAACAGTATGGCTGATGGAAGACTGAACCACGGATCTTTGTCGATGTATATTATCACTTGATGTAGAGATCTGAGATATTAATACTGTATATGTAAACACAATCAGTGTGGGCGGTACAGTGGTGCAGTGGTTAGCACTCGTGCCTCAAAGCAAGAAGGACCCTGGTTTGATTCCAACACCAGACCTTTCTGTATGGAGTTTGCATGTTCTCCCCGTGTCTGCATTAGTTTCCTCCAGGTCCAGTTTCCTCCCACCATCCAAAGACATGCACTGATAGGTTAATTAGTTATTCTAAATTGCCCATAGGTGTGAATGTGAGAGTGTCTATATATGTTCAGCCCTGAGATGAACTGGAGACTCATACAGGGTATACCCCGCCTTCACCCATTGTAGCTGGATTAAGCCTCCACTGACGCTCGCAACTCTAGTGAGGATAAAGTGGGTTCAGATGATGAGACGAGACAATCAGTGTGATATTTTCTGTAGTAAAAAGGAAGAATATCCTATTATTTTCCACAGCATCAATTCAATTCAGTGAAACCCAATAAATAGATACACCAAGCAAATTCACACATCCGTAGTAAAACATTGCCTTTTCACACTGTTTTTAAAGGGATTTCGTCACCTAGTAACTGATACACTTATCACCATAAATCTGCCCACTGTTTTTTCCCCACAGTACTACATGAATATAAATATATAACAGTTCCAGTAATATACATAAATATGTAATATATATAAATGTACTCAACAGTCAGTCACCTAATGAAGGTGCAGTGTAAGACTGCTCTATATGCCAAAAAAATATAAAAAATACAAATACAAAGAGCGCTTCCAAGAGCCAGCATTTGCTTTGTCCAGTCTTAGCTTTCTGGTTTAAGAGAATGTTTAACCTAGTCCACTCATTAAACATGCTAGATGATGGTTATGCACATTAATAATGGATACTACCCACTGTACAACAGAGACAAAAAAGAGGGAGTCCTTCCTGAGCTATAAAAACATGGCACCACATAATGGGTTTGTTGGAGGGGACCTGCTCACTAACCCTAACATAAAACATAATTATGAATATTATTATTTCCACCATTAGAACCCCTTAAATATCCCCCTGCAACCCCCATATTAGGGGCTTATGGATAATTAGTATTGCACACATGTCAAAACAAACAATCATAACTTATCTAATGTAGCCGTTGTGACATTCGAGATCATTGTAATCAGTGTAGTAGTTTGTTTTCATACATTCCAACACTGCGAATACAACCACACTCAAATATACAAATCATGTAGCACACACTGATACACACCTTCTGTCGGACAAAATAGGCCACTGGCAATATCCTGCATCCTCTGTGGCTGGTATCTAAATCATCTCCATCCCATGATAGCCTGGGTTTAAACCTGCTGATCATGCTGGTTCTTATATAGGACACCCCGACAGCATGTCAGCATCTTCTGCCAACTCGCACTGGCCAAACAAACACAGCTTTTGCATGACAACATTTCCCAAACATCTCAGAGAGTTTTTTTTTTCTTTTATTCAAAGTGAAAGGACAAAACAGCTTCTATGACACTTGTGGAGGCAGACGGGTCCCCAAAGGCAGGTTGAAGGGCCCAAAACTCAAGGAACAGTAAGCATAACGAGTGAAAGGCTGGTAACACTGCTGTCAGTAACATTTACTGCTGGTTTGATATGCCCCCCCTCCCCCCACCACCACCACACACACACACACACACACACACCCTCCTGAACCACTGCCTGGTCAGAAAAGCGTTGGCTACACATTCATAAATAAAACACGGGCTGTCTGGGTCATTGGATGAAGGAGAAAGGGAAGGTGAGCTGGAAAGACAGAAGAGGTGGGGCGGGGGGAGAGGGAGGAAAACAGAAGATTTAGAGTTATGAGGAAGTATAAAATGGGTGATATATGGCACTCACAGAAAATGAAATCATTCAAGCGATGAAAACATGCTCATCTAATCCTGTCAGTTTAGACTTTAGGCAGCACTCCTATTTGTGTTATAAGGATGTGTTCCTCAAATGTAATTAGTGTCACTGTGAACATAGCCTGAGAAGATGCAGGTAAGTCTTCGGTGTGTGTTTGTGTGTATTCCTGGCAGGTGTGCATCTGCTTTTGTGCACTCTGACATTTTAATCTCAACAGGATATCTGTCCTTTACCCTCCTGTCTCTCTCTAACCCCTTGTCTCTCTGTTTATCTTCCCATATTGTCCTTCCATCTTAACCTTCATGCTCTCACACTTCCAGTCCATCGCCCGGAGCAGGATCACACTTTAACAGTACCATCAATATTATTAAAAGGTTACTGAAAAAGAAGGTCTGTTCTTTCTCTATTAGAATCCCGTTTTCTTGCCCTTGTTTCCACTACCCCACCCAACTTTGTACGGCCTGAGGATGAGATCTTGTATGCTCGTGTCTAATTACCTCATTAGGCTCATTAACAATGTCCGGGGCCTCTGTCTGTTCTCTCTCTTTATCTCTTATGTCGTTTGTTTTCTGCTTTTCGTCTCCTTTCCCTTCATCTCTTTCCCCCCGATGTGACATCTGCACCCCTGAATAAATTTGTTCTTCCTCCTTGGTGCTTGTGTGTTTTCACTTGGGGATTGATCCTTTTATCTTTTCCTTGTATTAGCAAGAAGTCTCACCCTGTGTTTCTTTATCACTTCATGTGAGTCGTCTGCAGCGGAGCTCTCAACAAATGGTTTATGAAACTCACTACATGAAAGCACGCCCTACAAGTGTGTCCATAGAAACACAAATGCTCAGATCATCCTGCTGCGAAACAGTACATGATGGCTGATGTAAACAGACACTTTTATAGCTAAATATAGTGTCTCGTTATTGCATTGTGGGGCCCTGTGTGAGGCTCTCTGTCGCGCCATGCCCAATTACCCCTGATCCATTCAGAGTGCAAACTACAACAACTCCAGCGCCGACCCGATTTAGAAAGTCTACACTCACAAGAGGCTAAGAAGAACACTTCCCTACACAGAATTTCACCCAGGTAGTGTGTGTGTGTGTGTGTGTGTGTGTGTGTGTGTGTGTGTGTGTGTGAAGAATGGCTAGCATGGCCTAATTTAGTCTGGCTATACTCGGCTATGAAGACAGACGACAATAATGTAGGTCATAAACATTAAACAAAACAACAGATCACGGTTATATAAACCCTAACTTTGCTATGTGAGGTCTCCAGGAAATGCTAATTATTACCCAAAAAGATGTAATGAGAAGATTGTTATCCCAAAATACCCTAGGCAGAAGGCATAGGAATGGGATCTGGGAACTGAAATATGTTTTTGATCCAGTACAAGTACAAAGTGTGATAGATGAGGCAGATGGTGGGACTGCATTTGACCAAACCAGGTAAGTGCACTATATACAGTGAAATACTAATGCTATGATGTTGATTAAAGTGAATCTTTCAGATAAACTCAAGGATTACATGTACTTTTATGGAAAAGTAATGTAAATACCGGTGCTAGAGTCAATTTATTAAGACGTTCTTTAAAACATAAAAACAGTGTCCTTTCTATTAAAAAGGGTCTTGAGTTAATTTCTGAAGTCTATGTAATACGAGTCTATGTAATTCAAAAGTCAATTAGTCATGACATCATCATTAACATCTGAATATAAATCAGTACAATGAAAGGAAGAATGAGATAGATAGTATTAATATTTTATAGAGAGGAGGTTGAAAGAGAGGAGTTGCACTTTTAACCACCCCATGTAAATGCAACTACCGTGCTGGTTTTTTTTTTTCATTCTAAGTTTGTCTTGATAGTTGATTTTTGTATCATTATTTTTTCTATTTTACTTGTTCTCGCATGTTAATTTCATTGCATGTTCACAATAAATCTCTAAATTTAATCTGTCTTCTCCACCCAAACAAAAACAGTAAGCGTTATCATAACAAATATCACTGGGAACTATGAATTTTAAACTTCATCAGACTTTTGAAAGATTCATAAACATTATTTATGTTTCTTTATGAAGTACAAGAAAAATGTCTTCTTGTCCCTAATCAAAATTAGTTCACTTTTAAAGAAAAGAACTCGACTGTGCTTGTCATTTTTATTCAACTAATTAATTACTCATGCACGTTCTAAATGGAAACATTTAATGATTGATTTGATCATGGAAAAAATGTATGAGTTGCATTTTCATACACAGTATAATGACTGTTATTTCTGTTCAAAATGAAATCATAGAACAACCTTGTGTAAATCCTATCTTTCTACACTCTGCCTCTGACATTTCTTCACTTCTTGACATTTTGTGTTTTTTTTTTTTTTTTGTCTACACTAAAATCTCTCCTGCTGCTTGAAATCAATTTCCACTCTCTTGCACAATTCTTACAATCTCTCCTTTTTGTCTCTCTGGCTTTTGTCTGACATTAGCCTGTTTTAACCCCGCATGCCCCTTCTCATCTTTCCTCCGGCTGCATACATGTGGTGGGTGCAGTGTGTAATAGGATGGCACAGTAGGTGAGATTAAATTAGGCCAGTGTATGGGGATTACTACCCACTCAAAACCTGATCCCCTCCCACTCTGTGTAATCCAACGCTAATGAATATATCATGGCTGACACAGCAGATAAAGCACCAGAGAGAAACTACAGTCATAACATCGCTGATGTGTCAACTGCAGACAAACACACACAGACAGACTGTTTACCTCCAAACACTGCAGTACTAGAGGATGCAGTGTCAATGCAACTGTGCCTGAGTGCTCATGTTTCTTGTCCCATCTATTTCAGTTATGACTAATTTAAGTGGTATGCAGGTACAGTATAGAGTGAAGAAAGACTAAATGAAATGAAAAGTCAATACACTTAACCGTAAACACTCCAAATAAGCCTTTATGGATTTAATATTAAGCCACACTGTCTTCCACACATGTCAAGTAGTCACCTTCAATACAGCACACTCACCCAGCTCGTCTCACATCCAGACTAGACTGACAAGTGTCTTGGCTCCAGAAGACTAAACCCTGCAATGTAATTTACCCTAATGCAATAAATCAACTGCATTAAGTACAAATGTCAAAACTCCCAGGGAGAATATCTTGATCTTGATTTGCGTATATTTGTATGATGACTCCATAGACAGCAAATCCTTTATCATTTGCCTGAGTGTATACTATAATCCAGTATATCTTTCACAGAACTAGGAACAACATGTCAATAGCCTGATCCCATTAATGCCCCAGTGCAGCCTCAATGTCTTTTAGGACAGGTTTTGTCAGTTTAGTTGATTCACTGCTGGCATCCTGTCAAATCCCACTTTGGAAAGAAATTAAGAGACCACTTCAAATTTCCAGAACTGAACCCCGACTGAAAACCTCTGCAATGTGATCAAGAGGAAGATGGATGTTGACAAGTCATAAAGTAAAGGCAAGCTGCTTGGTATAAAGTACCAACAACACTGTGATAGACAGGTAAGGAGTATGCCAAGACACATGAAAGCTGTGACTGCATTTCAGACTTAACTCTAAAAAAAAAAAAATACTGACTTCTTTGCATTTTTATGGTGTTTTCAAATTGTTTTCCTTGCATTATTCAACACCCAACATCTCTGCATAGAAATGCTTTAAATGGCTCTATTTTTTCAGAGTCAGGGTCAAATGTGAGTAGTTGCTCGAATAAAGGAACATCTAAATTCTCCTCAAATGCCTAGAAAAACCTATGGTCTTCTGTTTTCTCTCTAGACCTGCACTTCTTGTGTAACTCAAACAGCAACAAATATGAGTAGTAGCGTGTCTGTAGGGTAACGTTTTGGAGTTTTGTTAGGTTTGAACTGCACAAGAACTAAAATAAATGAATAAATAGTTTGAATCGGAAGTGGAACAGGATGAAAGCAAGGCCAGGGTCTGTCAAGCACAAAACTGACAATCAAATCGCAGTGATAGATAAAGAAGAAATTCCCGCAGTCTTAAAAGTCTGTCAAAAGCTCTGGGAAACAGTGTGATGCAACTTACAGCAAAGCCACAGTGTTGAAGAAGTAGCCTACGGTGGCGTTACACATAAGCTCCAAAGTTTCATTAAAAATGCAGCTGGTTTCTCAACAACCAATCAATAATTAGTAAACCAAAGCTGTCATGTCCTCTTAATAAATACTTCCCTACAACAACGCCACAGTGTAACAGAAAAGGTGTGTTTAAGGGTCAGTTTAATGATATCTGAGCAAACATTACATTTCAAAAAAGCACCTGAAGACAGCATAATGGACTTAAACTTACTTGGGAGTTATGTTCTCTTTTTGTTACCATATTATGTTTAGCTTGTTGATACTGGGATTGCATGTCGCACTATTTTAATAAAAATGTTGACAGTTATAAGTCTCAATCACTTATTTCATTGCAGGTAATGCACTAGTACTGTTAAAACAGTGTATAAGTTCCTAAAAACCTCTTAATGTTATGATAGAATTTATAATAATAATAATAATAATAACAAAAAGGTTAGAAAGGAAACAAAAAATCTGAGATGGAAGTAACTAAGTAAAAGTACTTCCTTTACTTAACTTAAGTAGATTTTAGGTATCTGTACTTTACTCGAGTACTTTTTATCTCATAATTTTGACTTTTTAACCATATAATTTATATTTTTTTAATCTCATAATTGTGAAGGTAGTGCCGTAGACAGCTGTATGACCTGATCAGCCTGGGAGAGGTTAGTCAAACTGAAATTTTTAATTTTTGATCCTTGGATATGCAAAATGACAAATAAAGCTTCTTGATAATTGTGTATGTGTTTTATTAAATCTCTTATTTATGGCTTTTGAATTTTTCCTAAATGTCCTGTCCATACCCACTAAACTAAGTACCATGACCCAATAAAACACATCTTCTACACACTAACTCACTTCTAAAGGCTTTATTTTTGGATATTTTTGAAATTGTTCTGTTTTTTCCTGCTTAAGTATTATTTCATCCATAGCAAAAAAATAATAATTTCAGTTTTCCTTTTTACCTTATTACAATTGAGAAGTTATACTGTTTTACTTTTACTTCATTAAAGGTGTTGAATCAGTACTTCTACTTTTATCAGAGTATTTTTTTCACACAAGCTGTACTTCTACTTAAGTACAGAATGTGAGTACTTTAACCATCTCTGACAAAAAGCTAATTATGGCCTATATTTTTAGTTTGTTTGTGCCCCTGGTTCTTTTGGCTTGGGGGGGTACAATCAGGTAAATCATCCAAGGTTAAATAAAGTCCATCCTCCACACCTTTTTATGGATCTGCTCTAAATTTTAAGGAGGTTGTCCTTGGTCCATGTCCAACACTTCCACTAAATGTAATGATAATCAGTGCACTAGTTTTTGAATAGCGACACAGATACACAATCACAAGTGATCACATTCTAGTTATTTATAGCTGTTACAGGTCACTGCTCACATGTGGAAAATACTATCAGAGATGTTGCAGGAGTAAAAGCTTAAACGCAGCTGGGAGAAGGAGTTCGATGTGGAAATTACAGATGACGGCTTAATATGTGGAAGATGTATGAAATATCTACTAGTTTGTGGATCTGGGCAGAGTTTATTATACCTAAGATTAAACAGTTAAACAGAGAACAGTAGAGTTGGAGGGAATGGGGAGAATTTTATGTAGATCACATATGTATTTTGGAAATGTGATAAAATAATTGTGCTTTGGGAGATGGTGTGGATTTCAATAACAAATAATGGGGTATGAGATTGCAGTGTCTTGTGATGTCTTTATTTGTGCAACTTGTCTGACGTAAGTGTAGTGGGAAACAACATATGCTTGGATGCTCGCAAAAAAAATTATTACAAGGAATTGGGGAGAAACAAACCCACCAACAAAGGACCGACAATTCACAATTATTGAAGGAATGTATACAACGGGGGGAGAAATAATTCAAATATTGTGACTACAAGAAGTACAACGGACAAAAAAAAAATTGCATAAATTGACTAATTATAAAGCCCAGAATGGCAGAGGGACTGAATAATGTGAATGCAGTGTAGTTACCCAAGTTTTGGTTTTTTTTTGCAACTATGTATTTATTAAATCTCAGTAAAAACTTAAGTGAAAAAAAGCTTGATTAGAGTAAACAAGAACAGCTTCATTTTGAAAGGAATTAATAGGCTTAATTTTAATAAAATTAAACAGAATCCCAGTGTACTTATGACATGTTTTAATGGGCCATAGATGTGTGAAGATCAGGCATCTGACATGATCTTTTTCTCATAAAAGACAATATTGGTATGTGATTTATGGCTAATTCATTCATTTGGATGTCGGATATGGACCACTGTCACTAGTGACTCATGTTATTAGACAATCAACAGTATAGACACAGACATACAGTAGTAAACACACTGGACAGTGGGTCAATTTAGCCTAATTATAGTCCCCAGTGTGGACAATAGAGTGTCTTTGATAGAGCTGCTTTGGTCCAGATGGAGTGACGCAGAATGGGGAATTCTCTGTCTTTGCTGAAACAAAGGCATCATTTTTTTGTCAGGGAGGCAGAAAAAATGATAAGAGCATCAAGGAGGCACAGAGAAGGTCAGACACAGAATAGTGTGTATTCCCTATTTATTTGGACATTTATGAGATTTCTACTTTTTTATTCTTTATCGTACAGTGTGTGTACTGAAGAAATTTAATTCAGAGTTAAAATATATTTGCACAATATCACAAAAATAAATGGATTCCTATCTCGGTCAAATTTTACCTCATTTAAAACATATTTTCCCACTTTATCTTGGCCACAGATTTTCAATATTGGTTCTGTTATTGGTTTGGCAGTAATTAATTTCCTGGACAGAAGTAATATCCACTCTGGGCTTCCAGTTTTGTAATTTTAACTGGTAATATCATATTTATCACCCATGGGAATTCCACAATTTCTCCTTCTCTCATCGCATAACTTCTGAAAGCTGTAATAAGGTAATTCACTCTGCCAAATTAAATTCATTTCCATACATGACGCCTCTATTTGTGCCCCAGTTTCCATCACAGGTTCAATAGTATAATTGGGTTGGATTTATTACTCTTTGTCTGAGAGCCTCTTTCTGGAAAGGCCAATAGAAGCCTCTGTCATTATTTTGATTAAGACCTGCGATGTGGGCTCCTGTGTCCACCACTGCATGAATACTGATATGACAACGGAAACCACATACAGTAAGAGTACACGAGAACATTAGATGAAAGAGACAGAGGCAGTAAAGGAAGGATGTATTACCCAAGTTGATAGGTTCTTTTCTACATGCCCGGAACAGTAAAAAAGACATCGAAGTGATGACTGGAACACGAAGATGACTCAGACACATTGCCATTCTTGCACTCTGTCTCCCCTTTTGTGACAGCTTTGTCTCACCGCCATCTCTGCGCCACCTTTTCAAATCAATCTTGCATTTTTAGATTTTCCTTTCTCCCCTTTCACCTCTGTTTCTTGGCTCACTCCTTTTGTCGGTCTCCTTCCTTCCTCCTAAATTGTCTATAATCAGTTACCCACGGCTAGGTTGTCAATCTGCCTGACCCTTAACTCCCTAAATCACCACAATGTATTCTTCACCAAACCCTGACAGCATGTCTACGTGATCCCCCACTTGACACCCAGTGGGCCAACTCCCATCTGCACATTCTAAATCAAACAGGCTCCGAGCTGCAGCCGGGGAGGAGGGAAACGCTCCATTTTGACAGCATCCTGAAGGTACACACACACACACACACACACACACACACACAAACATAGCAATAAAAAGACACACACTGGAGATAACTCAAGGGAGTTAAGAGAGAAACCCTTTGAATCTGTGGCTTGTGAGTTTAAAACTTTACAACTATTAGTCTCAAAGGAGTGTAAAGAGTAAAGCAGAGATGAAAAAGTAATTGTTGACAGCTCAGTCTAAGATACAGCTCAGTCTCTTAACCCTTATTTTACCCTGCTTCTGCGTTAATGGCTGAATCACCATAAAGTGACAAGTGCAGCCTTTGATCAGTAGCAGATGCTTAAATAATCAGGCCAGGGAAGCAACATTAGAGAATCTTTAATTTGGTGCACTGCAACAGGATCTCCGCTGTGTATTTGCTCAGTGTTTATTTGTGGATGTTGCTGGAATTGTGCATTAAACAGATGTGTTTATATGTGTGTGTGTGTGTGTGTGTGTGTGTGTGTTTGTATATCTGTGTCTGGTAGGCAGCCGGATTGGTAAAGAGGCCCTGAGGCTATAACAGGTGGCTGAGGAGCAAAGGGCCAGTGCAGTACACTGTTCTTCCCTGGAGTTGCTCCTAACTGGCAGATTGAGTGCAGATCACTCCTCTCCTCCTACACAACACCAGCTCTCCACTTCAACTGCAAGACTAAAGGCATTTGGAATCAGGCCAATCACTGCCATTATCATCCAGTAGAAATTAATCCAGCAAACCCATGAATATCTGTCCATGCATTGCGTTGCTTTTCTTCCATGTTATGGTAATTTGAAACCTGTTAATACCTTCAGCCTCTGGTTCCTTCTCTTTCTCTTATGTATCATCCATTGTGTCCTTATCCTTTTTCTTAATCATAGTTGATATCTCTTTCTGCTTCCCTTCAATATCCATCGCACTGACCATGCATGAAAGGATGCACAGTCGTCTGGTTTTCAAAGCGAAGTCCATTCTCGATTCCTTATCCTTTATCTTATTCATGTTACTCACAGCATCCTCCTCTGCCTCTCCTTACTCTTTTCATTGCTGATCCCTGCCTCTTCGTCCCCTTTTTTCACATAAATCCCTCTGTCAATCCATCTCTTTGATGGAACAGCTCAATTAACCAGGCAGCGTCAGAGGGGAGATTACATTCTGCACCATACTGAAGCAAGGGTAATCATGCTCTCCAAGTCGAAGCAGCTCCTCTAACAACAACACCCCTGCTACACCAGCAGCTCCATACACCACAGAGTTCTGGCTGCCGTGTCCGTAAAAACCTCACTGCATAAATAGTATGATGATATGACCAGCAGTGATTCTCTGGAGCATTTTGCCATAGAGCACATGCCATGCATACAAACTCAGACTTCATTCACCCCAGCAGCAGCAGCACATACATCCACATATACTTCATTCAGTGGCAGCAGCTGTATGTTGATCTATTGTGTGGATGTGTGCTGTGCAGAATGTTTATGGATGTTGTACAGATGGTGACAAGTCATTGTCAGGCACAGCGCCTTCCAGTCCCCTGACTGAGTTCATCTGGGACAAGCTGCAGGCTACTGGGGCAGGTTCTGCACTACTGGCACACACATGCACTCACGTGATATGAGTAGATATGCAGACATAAATACACACCCAGTATCTGTGTGCATCTGGTTATTATGTGTGATATAACGTTTGATAGGAGCAGTAACACAGACACGTACTCTACTCCATAAACCACTAAAACAGTCCTTGCCTTTAGGAGCTGCTTCTGGCAATACAGTTTCCAACATCATTAACCCAACTGGGGGAATATTGTCTATTTTGTGCCACTGGGTAGAACAGATGTGTAGCAGACCGTGGAGGTTGACAGCAGGCAGCTGTATGGCACACAGCCAGGTGAGTGACTCTTCCATGGGCACACCTGCACAGTCTGCTCTTAGTGGTGCCCCGCCCTTATTTTCCCTTCTTCCGATATCTCCTTCTATATAAATATTCTGCTGACTCTCACTGTCTCCTGTTGATATCTGAATCTCTCTCTGTCTCTCCCTCTTCCCATTCATTTCCACTCCCATCTCTGGTTCCCCAGTAGTTTAAGGTTACTCATCCTTCTCTGTGCCCTAGCAAAACAGACCTACTGCAACAGCATGAGATAAGACTGGTAGACTAGAAAATTGTTGTTGTCTGCTCTGCTATGTAGCTGCATTTCATCCCCTACATCAGTGGATGCCACGGCAGCACATTGCAATCATGGGCTGTATTTAACAACATTAAACCACTTGGCTATTAGCTGGGGGAGGGGAAGAGTGGGGAGAAAACGAATATTCATATTAAAGCAGCAAAGCAGAGGGAGATGTAAGGCAAAGTAAAGCATATGTTACAGAGATTTTCTTCAGTTTGCAAAAAAGAGATTGTAAAATTTGAATACCAAAGCAGCACACTGAAAGTATATTTGCATATTATATTTATCAAATCTGATTGGAAATTCCAATGGCTTGTGGTGCACATGTTTTCTAAGTAAAGATAAACAAAAAATCACTTTCAATTATGACCTTTGAAGTCAACAATGAATGGATTTCAATTTATATTAATGTAAATCCAAAACACTGTCAAATTTCAGAGAGTAAATGTAATGCAATAAGATGCTGTAATCATGACTGCTAAAGTGTTCACTGAGCCAGTACAGTGCAGTGTGATTTATTAATGTCAGATGAGACCCTGTTGCATGCGATGCACTACACATGCAATTACCACCAGAAATACACAAACGAAGATGACAAAAATAGTTTGTTAAAAGTAACATGCACCAACAGGTTATACCTGACGATCAAAGTCTAAATTTGTAAACATTGAAAAGTGGTGCAACATTTAAATGTAGTATGATGTATAATGTCTAGGAACACATAAAAAGTGCTTTGATGACTACAATTTGGAGACTATTCAATCAAATTCACAATTTTCCTAAACATTATCCACGTTGTAGGAGTAAAATATGCTGTCAAAGATAAGACATTCAAATACGTACTAGTTAAAATTTACATGAAGCAGATTGTCATTTTTTCCTGCTAGTGAAGGTAAGAGATGAGCCAAAGGTGTGATTCCATAATAAGCCACCTCCACCTCCACCTAACAGCCTAATTAATCTGCTCACTCCCGCTCCCTGCTGCTCTCTCTGTCCTTCTGCTTAATGAAAAACTGTGTGTTTCTTCAAAAAAAGGTTCTTCTTACCTCCACAGAGATGCTCGTCTCCTCTGGCAACTCCTTGTGTCCTTTTCCCCCTTCCACTCTTCTAAATGTACTTGTGCCTTTTCTTCCTCTTCTGTATCAAATTGATTGTGCCCCTCTCTTCTCTGCTGATGCTGCAGTGATAGAAAAACACACCCTCCTCTGGCCGCTCTCTCTCACTCCCTGACTCTCATTGGCTGCCTGTTAGAGGTGACATCACCCTTCTTCTTTGCCTGCCTCCGTGCCTCCTCCTCTGTTCCCTCCCTCTCTCTCTTCACCTAACTCTCAGTAGATTCTGACCATTCCTTTATTATAGCCCCCCTCCCCTCCTCCTCCTTGTCCTCTCTGTCCTCTCTTCTTCCTCCTCCATGTATACAGTCTGGATTAGTAGGTCCACCTGCTCTTACTGCTGATCATATATTCAGCCAAGCACTGCCAAGCATAACAATGCATATTCTACATTAGCATAGACCATATAAGCCTATGGCCCCTCAGCACTTCCTCTTGCCCCTCCTGCACCAATCCAGGAGGCAAAACACTAGGAAAGTGAAATGATCACAAAATTAGAAATATATTCAAAAAACATAGAAATGTCATTAATTTCTGTAGTAACCACTATGAAATATATAGAACTTCTGAGGATATACAATAAAATATTCATCATTGCAAGACTAAAGGGTGAACATTTACTGCCATTGTAAATATGTACCGACACCAAAATATAAAACTAAAGCACTTAATGAAAATAATGAAAAATAGGCTTACACCATATTATATTACAAAAGTGCTGAAATGAATTTACTTAGAAAGCACAAACCTCCAAACATTCCCAGAAATCACATCAACTACAAGAACTTAAAGAGCAGTGGGTAAAATGTTGAGATACAGTGATTTTTAGAAAATCATCTACAGTGACACTGAACTTTGACCTTTCAGAGACTATTTATTTTCTGGCTATACATAGTGACACTATAAATATATGGTAAAACAGATGATTCTCAGCCAATATATGATTTTTTTAAAAATGCAGAATTTGGGGAATTTTGCCTCACCTTAAGCCTCAATCTAGAAGAGAAAAAGAATTAAATGAGGAGCATTTGTGATTTCAAAATTCACTGAAAGACAAATGCTGGTGTAAATTTAAAAAATATATACACAACTACATCATTCAGAGCACATCTAGGTTAATTTTTTTTATGACAGTGAAATGCAGTTTGGCATCCAGTATGATGCTTAAAAGAAAGCAAATCCAAAACTACTGCAAAAACAAACAGAATTACAAAAGCTATCATTAAATATACAAACATATCGACATAATAAAGGTATACATAATAGATGGCTTCTAAGATGATTTTTAATGTCGCCCAACATTGGTTGGGAGAGATAATTGTAATCACTGTGTCTATCTATCTGTGTGTGTGTGTGTGTGTGTGTGTGTATCTGTTTGTGTGTATGTCTACAGAGACATATCATGCTATAACTCAATGAATACTTGAGATATCACCATGAAACACATATACATATAGCTAATCAATTTTAATAAAGGTCAAAGGTCAAGGTCACAATGAACTAAAACGTCAAAATCCCATTATCGGATATAACTCAAGAACGGAGGGTCACAGAACTTTTATATTGGTACCAAACGATGCTGAATGAAGATTTCTACAATTCTTATAGTTGGTGTTGGTCGCCAATAGTTTTTGAGATCTCTGGAGGTCAAAGGTGACATGTCGCATGTCAAGCATAGACATATCACACTATAACTTGATCAATACTGGATATATTGTAATATTACACACACTGGGGCATATAATATAATATAATATATAATAATATACATATAATGAAATTATCAATATTGCAAAAGGTCAAGGTTGCATTTAGCAAAAAAGGTCAAAATCACATTATTGATTCTAATTCAACGTGTTGTCATAGACAGTTGAGATTGGCACAAAATAGGGGTGATATTAGGCATTCTCTGAATATTTGTTGTTTTTCATGTATTTTCTACTGCATTGTATTCTACTCTATATTTTAAAAATGCATACGTAAGTACACGTAAATAAAAGCAGTACATACATAGTTTACATTACACACCCACAGAAAATCTGAAACACATGAGATGGATGTTATTGTGGAAATCTGTCCCAGATTAATGCTGATGAAAAGTCCAGGAGCTAATAAACCACCAACACAAAAATAATGGGCATGTGAATATGATATTTCCAAACTCCATTGGGCTCAACTTTCATATGTTTTTTTTTTTATTCATTTTAAGACACTGACTGGGGTTCATTTCATTATTGTGTGATCAAAGGCATGACTGGGCTGTTATGTAACGATGGAGAATAAAAATGTGTCAGGAATTACTGCCGTCTCTTATCTGAGTCTGGGAGGTAGTGGAGATGAAGAGATGCTCTGATTTGAGAGTAATATAGGGCTGCTTAATCCAGTGGGTGTGAAGCAGTGTTTGTTGTTGTGACAGGGTAATACAATTGTATAATGTCACACGATGACTATCATCTGCTACATATCACATGATGATAGATTTTCAAAGATCTGATTTTTGAGTCTATGTGCTTTCATGTTTTATCTTAGCGCGGCTAATTTATATGCGAGCCTTTTCTCCTGAACAGCTCATCCAAAACGCAGGCAGCAACAATAAAATGAATTCTTCTATTTGCTTTTAAAGAACTTCGTGGATTGGCATCAGTTTAGATTTCTAACATTGTCAGCGCTATTTCCACCTCCAGAACCCCTTAGATCCTCTAAACAATTACTTTTCTCAGTACCACAGTCCCAGAGAAAATCCAAGGCTGATTGAAGATTTTCCACGGTTACCTCCAGACAGTTGAACAGTTTATCCCATATTTTGTGTCATGTCTCTATAAAAGAAACCAGTGCAATAAAACCAGAGGTGTTACATTCAAGTGCCTGTCTGGATATTTCTATTTCTATTCATATTAGTCAATATCTATCTTAATTATTGCATTTCTACTTCTTTCAAGTCACATGTGCTCTTTTATTGACTTTTATTCACTATTGTTAATTTTTATCCTATTAAATTTCATTTGCTTTATTTTTAACTCACGTTTCATTATCTTCCATAGACTTCTGGTCATTTTATTTGCAGCTGTTTTGTTCTTAATTTTTATGTCCCCATTGCTGTCTTGGAATTATTCTATTAATGGATGTTTTTGTTTCCTGTGCAGGTCTTTGGGCTTCCACCTAGGATGAAATGTTCCGTAAAAATAAAATGCATGCCCACTTAAGCAAAGTCTTGCTTCATTACCAATGTGACCAAAATATTGCAAATAGTTCTTTCAGAGCTCAACAACTATTTCAACACTGACGTCTCCCAAAAGCTGCACAACACTAAAGGGTTTTGATCTGTTACTGAAATAACAGAGGGAAGAAAGACTAAAGCTAACTTGGGAGACACACACTTTCACACTCATTCGATGCACGTTCCTAAAAATAACAGAACAGGTAAGTGGGGCAGTATTGTGTGCAGTCAGAAAATGCTCTCTTAGGTGTTGTAGTTTCTCTTTGTACTCCGGTTTTAGGGTGCCAGTGTGGCCCATCTGCCACCAGTGCCCCAAGATCTGCCAAGCAAGCAGACAAAAGCTGCTACAAGAGCAGACAGCAAGGGAATAATGATTGATGAAGCTAGTTTATGTAGGTGAGGGACCTCTTCCATTATCCTTAGACAAGGCTAGATGGCTGAAGAAAGCCTCGAAGTTCAGGGTCAAAATTGTGGCTTTGTGGCTGCCTGTGATGGAAACAAAAACTAAATGCATCTCGATCATAGAACAATAAGAAGTGTAAATGTAAAATATATACAAGCTCCACTTTTTTTAAATGTTGTATTTCTCCTAAAATGTTATCTCTGGTTGCTAGACAGTTATGCTCCAGTTTGAAGGTTTAAATTGTAATAGCATAAACTTGTTGCTAATTTACCTTATTTTTTCAGATTTTAAAATGTAGATACTTCCTCTATTAATTGGAAATATAATTACAAGAGAATAAATCATGAAAATAAAAACTGTATAGATAGATGCCAGGGCCAAGGACAACAACTTGGCAAAGGATAAAAAGAGAGGGAATGAGATGGCTGTCTGAGTACAAGCACTATCTGGACTCACACAAAAGATGTTTTATTAACCCTCAGAGGTAATATGCTCTAATTTGTGTCATCTTTGTACGTTATTTCATGGACAACAAGCAAGGAGCAACATTTGGATAAGGTGATAGTGTGTTTTTAATCTAAGAGCAATGTATAGCACAAGCTGATGCTGACAGATTGAGTTATTAGGTGCTGAAGAAATATACAAGTACAGCAACACCAATGTAACTTCACCATGAGAAAAGCAAGCCTGATTTTATCTACAGGAAGCAAATAATGTTATTACGAAATAAATGTCAAGACAGCCCTTAATGTGAGACAGGCTGAGTAATTTAGTCCCCACAGCCTGTCCAGACAAGCTATTAAAACAAAGCAAACACTAATATTTAAAGGACAATTTCAAGTGGAGAACACAGGAAAAATAGCATCCTGCTCATAGGAAGTCTCACTCAGACAGATCAATACAGATTACTTCTCTCTTGTCGCGTTCTGATTGTTTCACCTCTACTAAAATTTCCTGTTAAAAAAACAGAAATGTCTCCCTGACCTCTGGTGTGTAAACTGTTTTGTGGAGACATTTACCTTGGCTGTCACTTCACCATACAGTGTACTATCCGGGCTTTCACTCAAAACCATTCATCTGTAAGAGACTTCTTACTTGCCCTTGCAAAAAAAATCTCTCCGCTCATTTTCCTTCCTTTCAACTCGACCGTAAGTGAGTCAGCTGGCAGACTGGTGGGTGAGATGGAATGATATATGAGGAGGAAGACAGGAGCGAGAAGGGAGAGAGAAGGAAAAGGAAGGCTGTGAATGAACAAGTTAAAGTCTGGAGTTGCAGGAAAAACAGATGCAGTCAGCAAAAGACAGAGAGAGAGAGAGAGAGAGAGAGAGAGAGAGAGAGAGAGAAGAGTGAGAGAGAGTGAGTGAATTCCATCATCTTAAAAAGGGGAGTGGAGCCAATATAGTAAGTGGCTGCGGTATGGGTATGGAGGTCCAGATGAGAGAGAGAGGGCTAAAGGTATCGAGCTGGAGAGGACGACAGACTACCAGTGTCAATGAAGAAAGTGTGGTACAAGATGAAGCGTGTCAGAGTGAAAATAGTGATTTTGTGACACGTGTCAAAAAAGCTTGAAAAATGCACTCTGTTTTGCCCCCATGTGCTTCTGGTTTTTAGAAAGATAAAGGCATTTAAAAGCTCTATATAGAAAAACAATGCAGAGGGGAGGGGAGGGGAGAAGAAGGGAGGGGAGAGGAGAGGAGAGGAGAGGAGAGGAGAGGAGAGGAGAGGAGAGGAGAGGAGAGGAGAGGAGAGGAGAGGAGAGGAGAGGATGTCACCGTTAACACGTTTATATGAAAGGTAACTAAGTACTAACGTACTGAATCTGAAAACAAGTTTGATATATTTACACATGAGTATACAACTTTGTATTTCTACTTCATAACATCTCAGGTACAAATATTTTTATTTTTTACTCCCCTGCATTTGTCTCACAGATTAAGTTCATTTTCAGATTATGACAGTTTTCTCCCCTTCATGTCCAGAAAACAGCTTGAGGGAGTTGGACAAGAATGAGATATGAAAACAAACATACTTAAAAAAAGACCACATTTAAAAAAATATAGCACCCTAACTAATAATACAATAAACAAGTGGCGCCCACCACAATAAACCCCGCCCCCTACCCTACACACATTTTATCTGATTTGCCCTATCTCTTATCATTGCGAAAACACATTTTGGTGACTGTGACCTTGAGCTTTGACTTGCATTCACTAAAATGTAATGGTCTCTATTTTGGACCACCTTCACCTTTCCTGAAATGTTCATGGAAATCACTCCAGTAGTTCTTGCATAAAGTTGTTTACAAACAGAACGACTAAAAAACAATACCTTTCTCCCCTCAAGTTGGGTTAAATAAAAGTTGTAATAAAGTCCTGACTTGTACGAACTACATGAGCTAATTATCAGTTCCGGTACCAGTCTATATAAATGTAATACAAATGAAGACTAACAATTCTCTGGTAGTCTGTTAATGTAATTCCTCAATACAATAGTATGCCAAAAAAAATATTCAATAACGGCTAACATCCGAGTAATTTATGATCTGAATCAGCTGTTGAGCTAATGACAAGTAAATGCTACTAGCATGGAACTCACCTGTCAATCAAAGTGGTCGCTCCCGCGTGGACAATTAACTTTGGCTTCGGGTAATATAAACCGGTTAAATTTATATTAAACGTATCAACAGAATTGAACTGTTGTCATGAAATAAATAATAAATACGGAAACCATTTTTAAAAGTATATATTAGGCTAGACATGTAGCTTCTTTGTATTAGATGGAAAGTTGAGGGTTGACCCCTTCCTGAATGCTGCCCCCTGTGGACAGTCACATTAATGCAGGTTTCTTACACGTCTCCATTGGCTACACATGCCAGTCCTGGAACCCGTTGCATTCTCTAAAACCTCCTTGATTATTTGTAAAATACAGAGGTCACACAGCTGAAAACAGGTATGTTCTTTTTAAAATGGTGAAAAGATTATGCAACAGATTTGATGATTTCATAATACACTGATAAAGATCAAATTACAAAGTAATATACTATTAAAAGGAATTAAAACTAACTTTACCATAAACATCTACAACAGTAAAATGCGATGTATAGCCTACATTAGTATAGTTGTTAAGGTAATTACAAAACACCATAGATGGTGGTAAAATACTGGCCACAATCCTTTTACTGTATATTTTATACTCTTGCTCAAAAATACTGTAAATACATTTAAAGTTGTAGAATTTCTGGTGGTTGTGGAGTATTTTCACAGTGTTGTACTAGTATTTTATTTCAGTAAAGGGTATGAACATACTTCTGTTCTTCAGTATTCAACGTTATCTTACTTGTAAAATGATTTCTTGCTGTATTCTTTCTTGCTTCCCTCAACACTGAATGAATTTGCTCCTCATCATGGTCTATTTTCAAAAACAGAGCCAAACATAGAACAAAAGTGAGAAGCAGAGAGTGTGAGGCAGATTGAACTATGCTCTCTTCCTATAGTATCTTTCCACTGACTACACAGTTCCCACGTTGCTGATGTGGTTGGTGTTTGCACATCCATTGATCTGCCTAAAGTCATTAGGTGGTCAGAAGGTCAGCCAGCCATCTCTGACCCAGCGTTAATCACTCACTAATTGAAGGGAAATGACTCTGATTTAGTTTCCTGCCGTGTTTATATTGAACGCAGCAGACTAGATATGACTAGTACTTAACTCACCAGAACACATCTCATTAAACATGCTAACTGTGTAAATAGTTATAAGTGCCATGGTGTGCCACAGGTTAGAGCACCATCAGAGATAAAGACACAAGGTATCATCGTTAACACAGATTCATAATGAGGGCAGACAATCAAAGTGGAAATAGCAATTTGCAGCTTATGTATAATCAAATTTCCCTCAGTGATATTCAAACTAAATGTTTTGCATAGGATTTGTTCCTGCACAAACACACTGACATATTGTTAAAACAAAGGAATGAATGTGATTCCAATTCCTGCTTTTGTTACAAATGCACCAAAAAATAGCAGTGACACTGTTTCAGTAACCTGTATAGAAATAAAATCATCTCCTGATTAGTTTTTTTTAATTACAGACTATTATGGGTGCTATTAAAATGTCTCCAAAACAAAATGAGCATTATCTTGCAATGTGGATTTCTCCACCCTGCTTTTACAGATAAATAAGCTCCTTATTTCCCTCCTGGAATATGAGCTCGCTGTTAATGGCTGAACAGTATTACTTTTCTAAATGATAACATGATCTGTAATATGGCAGGGCAGGAAATCATGCCGTGGCTTCCCTTCTCTAAAATGCCACAAGGTACCTACTGCCGTGCCACTAAGGGGAGGTGAGGGAGAAACTGAGGGGAGGGGGAAATATACAGTGAGTACAGATACTTGGAAGCTCCGTGGTAATAAAGACTTTGACCTTTACAGTAGACAGTCTGTCACTTCTGGTTTGAGTCATGGACTCTGCAGGCACAGCTCTCATGTCTGTGACCAAAGACTGGTCTATGTGTACCCACTTTAGCCCAAGTTTTTTCCCAATTCACTCTCCATTCTCCCCAAAGGGCAAAACAAATGTTTGAGCAATAATGGGAAGCCAAAATGTCATATTGCTTCTCGGTGGAGCGTTCAGTCATTTCTGCTGGTCTCCTTCCCTCCCTAGTCTTTGTCCTCACAGGCAGAGGAGAGATAACAGCTTAATCAGGAGGTGATGACAAACCTGACAGATTCACAACAGATTCGCAATAGCACATAACACCCTCCTAAACCTGTCACACTGCTGTCAAAACTGAGGGCTGCTCCTGTCCACCTTGATATGTCAAACAACTAACATTTCATTCCCTAAATTCTCAGTATGATGTTGAACCATAGTACAGAAAGTATTTTAGATATTGTACAAAATGTAGCATAAAAACACACGTTTCATTACATGTGAAATATCTGCATTCAAAACTTTATTTCAAATCAAGCATCAAAATATAATTTAAGTAAAATAACAGAATCCATCTTCTTCCTCTCTATCCAGATCTGAGTTTGTGGAGGTATCAGCTTGAGTAGAGAAGCTTGGACATCCCTCTCCCCACCCACCTCATCTAGCTCCTCTAGAGGGATTCCAATATATTCCCAGGCCAGATGAGAGGTATAATCCCCTCCAACATGTCCTGGGTCTGTGCAGGGGTCTCCTCTGGGCTGGACATATCCAAGAGGCATCCTAACCAGATGTCTGAACCACCTCAGCTTCTCTCAGTGTTAGAATCAGAGGCTCTACTCTGAGTCTCTGTAGGGGTAGGAGTTGGCTGAACTCCTCACCCTATCTGTAAGGGAGAACACAGCCACCCTGCAGAGAAAATCCTTTTTAACCACTTGTACCTCCAATCTTCTCTTTTTGACCGCAGGTGAGAGTAGAATTGTAGATTGAACAAAAAATGGAGAGATTTCCCCTTGGCACAGCTCTTTCTTTACAACAGGCCAGTGCAATGTTTGCATTACTACAAAGGCTGTCCCGACTGACCTGTCAATTTCTGGTTGCATCTTTCCATTATTCATGAACAAGTTACTAAGATACTTAAACTCTTCCATTTTGGACAGCAACTGTTCTACCTGGAGAAGTCACTCCATCATTTTCCTACTGAAGACCATGGCCTGGGACTTGGAGAGGCTGTTCTTCATCCTGGCAGAACAAATAAAGGATGTCTTTAACTGCAATGTGTGGCTGCTAGACTACAATCAGCAGCTGGAAGGCAAGTTGGAGATCACAGCTTGATGAAGCCAACTAAACCACATCATCTGCAAAATCTGTGACAAAAGGTGACCTTTGTGGAGACCAACTCAAACTGGGAATGAATCCAACTTAATACTGGCAATGTGGACCAAGCTCTGGCTTCAATCATACAAGGACCTTATGGTCCATAGAAGTCAGGTTATGGACTCCATACTCTTGCAGCACCCTCACAGGATTCCCCAAGGGACATAGCTGAATGCCTGCTCCAAATCCCCAGAACACATATGAATTGGACAAGTATACTCCCATGAAGCCTCTAGCAGCTTGTAGAGGAAAAAGAGTGCATCCAGTGTTCCATGGAAGAGTCAAAAATGGTTCCTCCTGAATCCAGGGTTTGACTGTCAGTCCTCCTATAGTTGGAACACATTCTCCTGTCCCCTTTCTTGAAAAGGGGAACTATTCCAGTCTGCCAATCCATCCATGTGATGTTGAAGAGGTGTGTCAGCCAAGACAGTTCCACAACAATCAGTGCTTTAAGGAACAGAATTAATCCATCCCAGGGCCTGGGTCACCAAGGAGTTGTCCAACTACCTTGAAGACCTCAGCCTACGTGATGGGGGACCTGCCCTTGAGTCCCAGGTCTCTGCTCCTATCACAGAAGGCATGACAGCAGGGTTTAAGAGATCCTCGAAGTAGTCATTTTACAATCTAATGATATCCCTTGTTAACATTAGCAGAACTCCCCACCATCGGATCCAACTCACAGTTTACAGCTCTGCACCTCTCTTGACCTGAATGTCTAAGACATACAGCATCAAGTGTGAAGAAATGACTACAAAGTTGATCACTGACCAACAACTGAGAGTGTCTTGGTGCCATATGCACTTATAAACAACCTCATGTTCAAACAAGGTGTTCATTTTGGACAAACTGCCCATAACAAACACTGCCCAGGTTTTTGATGTTCTTCCCAATCACATCCCTCCACGTCTTATGGTCATTGTCGATATGAGCATTCCCCCAGTAGAACAATGGAGTCCCTGTATGGAGCACCTTCCAGTAAACCACCAAGAAACTCCAAGATGGCCAGGGACTCTGAATTGCTGTTCAGTACGAAGGCATAGACAACAGTCATAGCTCAAACCTCCAGCCCCAGCTTGAAGGCGCGGGGAAGCAATCCTCTTGTTCACTGGGCTGAAATCCAACATATGGGTACTGAGCCAGCAGGGTACGAGTAACCCCACACCAGTTCTATGTGTCTGACCCTGGCCAACTCCAGAATAGAGAAGAGTCTAACCCTCCTCGAAGAGATTGGTTCTAGAGCCAAACTATGTGTAGAGGTGAGACTGACTAGCCAATATCTCTCAACCTCCTGCACCAACTCAGACTCCTTCCCCACTAGGGAGGTAACATTCCGTTCTATCCCGGTAACCAGTTTAAGAAGCCATGGGTCAGATCACCAAGGCTTGCATGCCCAGTTGACACTCAATCCACAATCCACTGAACCATTATGGCTCCTTTTACAGGTGGTGGCACCACAGGAGGATGGACTCTGGACTGTTCCTCTGGGCCGTGCCCATCTGGGCTGCATGTGTACAGACTTGGTCATCAAATGCTCTCTGAAGAACCCATCCCCCAGTCCTGGCTCCAGGGTGGAGCCCTGGTAAATCTGATTCAGGCAGGGAAACTGGGTTCCTAATTTGTTCATCAAGAATCGTACTTTGTCTGACCCATCACTTAGGTCCAGGTTGCCCTGGGATACCCTATTGGGGTGTTTCTGACCCGTGACAAATTATCAGTCCCAACATAACTTCCAGGATCATTTGGACGCTCAAATCCCTCAATCCTGGTAAGGTGGCAACTCGATGAGAGAACAAAATCTGTTCAGAAGAATCATAATAATTTGTAATAATTGACACATTAAAGTGACTGTCTATAATAGTACAGGCGGAAAGTCACTCAATTAATATTTTATACGAACACAGACAAGGTCATTTTCTCTTTGAAATAATACAAATCCTGACCCATTGTGTTAGAGCAGGATGATTAAATTTGAGCTATTCTAGGTTGAAGGTTAATGTCAGGAGAAAGCCCATAAATTTAAATTTTTTAACTTAAGATGATCTGTTGTGATCATCCGAATAAATTTTACTTGCCACATACTGTACATGTAGTGTCAAGATTTAGAGCCACAATAAGTTTGACCTTCAAAGGTCAAGGAAGCAGTTGAGGATTTTCAAAAAAGGTAGGACTAAAATGACATATAAATGACTATTAGTATGTAGAACATGAAAATACTTCAAATACTCAGTAACTCAAATTTGAACTTAAATACAGTAAAAGTACATCTCCTACTGCAAAGAATGTAAAAATAGTAGTATAACTACTAATGTTTCTGAGGTTGTATTTAGAACATTTATTGTGAATGAGCCACATGCAGCTGAGAAAAGGAAGCGATGACAATGTGTTAAACTCACATGCTGTAAATAGCAACACTGCTCGCTGTTGCAAATTAATTCACTGTGTACAAATTATAAATATTTATCACCTTTTCTCCCTCTAGTATTTTAGAAAATCAAGAAACTTCCACAACAGTGGATCTGGGTGATGCAGTCTGTAAAGCAATGGTGACACTGTCATCCATTTTCTTTTATATAAATATCTCTTAGCTAATTAGAAACATTAAACCAATTACTCTAATGAACCAATGTTGTCCCTTTGCCCATTTGGGTTCTACGCTAAAGAAGCCTTTTATCATTTCATTCTGTTGTGGTTGTAATATTGTGATTTATTCGAGACACCGAGGACAGCAGCAGTAAAATGTATTAGGTTGAGAGTTCTTTGGCTCACACACAAAACAGTCATTATTAATGAACTCCATTGGCCTTCATTTCCTCCACCGCGTCACTGTTGCTAATAGAGAATGATTGCCATTGTTGCAAAATTTTGTTTACTAGCAGCAAGTTTTTTTTAGTGTAGCTCACAGAAAGTGTTTTTTCCTAATTTTTCATCAATTCTCTGGTCATTTGTCATAGTGTATGAAAAAAAAACCCAAACTTGAGTCTGATGAAATATGATTTGGTTTTATCCTTCTGAATGCATCACCAGCTCCAAAAATAGAAATAATTTTAGTTTGCAACAGGGAAATTGATTCCTGGGTAATGAAACAGAAAACATCTGAGTCCGTTACGGAAAACCTATGGCACTGACATGAAAAACATGTCAATGAGTACACCCTATTCTAGTCTAATTAGCTCCACCCAGTGGAAGAGTGTCACAATGCCTCATTTACCAGATTCATTAATTCCATTTCTGACTAGGTACAAGACAAAAGATTATGCAGAAGTTGATAGTTGAATTTAAGCCTAAGTGAAAACACAAATTATGTGGAAATATACAGCCTGGACAGACAACATCCTACATAGATTATATTTCTTCTGTATTTGCAAATCATTGATGCTTCCAACAGATGCTTCCAGAAGATTCAAATCAAATCAAGTGTGGATAATGGAAAATTGCATGTATTTCAAACATGAAAAGGGGATGAGCCCCCCCCCCCCCCCAAACCAGGATGTCCAATGTACTCTAAACCTCAGCTTAGCGTGGGGTCTGAAAACCCTGCATGACAGCACTGTAATTTCATTTATCACGCCTCAGAACACACCAAATCAGACATGGACGCTCCCTATTCTACAACTGGTGTGTAGCATTTTAGAGTGTGTGTGTGTATAAGAGGAAGGGGGGGGTGGGGGTCAAAAAGAAGCAGCAGTGAACACTGGAAGCAGCAGCGGGGGATTCGATTTCTACTGTTGTAACAAGTCTTCGAGTGGAACAAATTCAGCACGCAAGAGTAGGTAAAAGAAGATGGAAACACAGGGGAGGATTGAGAGAAAAAGAGGGGATGACAGGTGCAAACTGCAGACAAGGCAGGGCTTTAGATGATGAGCGAGGAGACAAATGGGGAAAAAGGAAAACCACAGAAGCAGAACAAATAAAGGATGTCTTTAACTGCAATGTGTGGGTGCTAGACTACAAGAAGTAATTAGCTTTAAATCCCAAGTCATGAAGATTTTCTAGATAAGAACAAAACTAACCCAAGGAGCAGGTAGGTTTTTGTTGCAGGTGTCAGACAGCATTTGTATGTACTTCAATGAGATACCAGGTTTTGCTTTTCATTCAATTTGTTGTTCTACAGTTGAATGACTTTTCTACCTGTAGACATTCAGATCAATATAGTGCGATAAATGTAACTGCCTTAGGTGTAAACTTCAAATGTAAATAGTTTCCTCATATTATCAAAATGCGTTACATTATTAGGATAGTAATACTACATAACCAAAACTAAAAAATGTGTTTTAGTTCAACCCTGTAAAGCCATCACAGTATCTACAAGTTCTCCACAAACATTTCTCTTTTGTCAGTGTCTAAATCTCTCAGAATCTCTCATTCAGCTTCGGCATAATCCTTGATGGAGAGTTAGTGAAGAAATGCAAAACTATTGGAGGAAGGGAGCATCAGTCCTTGAAGTAGATTTGTTGGAGGCAGGCAAACAGACAAGAATTGAAGATCTTAATGACTTCAATGAGGGCCATGTTTGTAAGTTCTGTGGCAGCTCTAAAATATTTCCTCTATATTTCTTTAAGGGATTTATCACCATTTATACTGCTGTTTTTTTTTTTTTACAAGTAGATGTTCATAAAAATGTAATTAAACTTGAGGGTTATTTTTATCAAAACCTGCTGAGAAAGTGACTTGTCCATAAATTACATCAATTGAACATAAACCAAGCATTTCCATCGGTCATTAAAGAAAATCCAAGGTGAATCAATGTTGTAGAAGATGGTGTTTCCACGGTAACTGGAGCCTCTAAACATCCAAATGGGTCATATCTGATGACCATGAAGAAATGATTAACTATTTTACACCAATTATCTACATAGATTGATAGGATGACCGTTCACGGCATCTGCAAAACTGCAGGAGATGTTGGGCATTAATCCAATGGTTAATAATCAAGGTCAACTAGAACTCAACTATTGCGAAGTATATGTCAGATCATATTATTACATCCCTAATGTTGTGCAGGTGCACTTATAGTTGCCAAAAATACAACAAAGGGATGGACTTCCCAAGACCTCTGAGAACCTGTTGTATCTGACAATAGATTCTTGAAGTCAGAGAACATTCATAGATTAGATGTGTTTGTTCAACACTTATCAGGTGTTATTAGGGTTAGGGTTAGATCCAGTTACCCTTCCACTGAAGACTTTTCCGAAGCATTAACCACTGAGCACCAAGAACACCCAGTTTGGAAATTATCTTACCATTCCAACTCGTAGGCTGCTTATTCTATTGCTCACAACACAGTCTGATTAAACATTCTCTTGCCTCATACAGTCCACATTGCCACCACTTCACCAGTCAGTAGTTGTGACATTACAGGTGGTCAATGTATTTTTCTTAGTCGACCAGAAACCCCAGGCCTGATACAGCAACAGATATTGGCAAGTCTCTTGCCTGGAAAATTGTGAAATAATTCTTGAGTATGATTTCTTAGTTTTATAATGAACTACAGCATCAAGTCCATGTGTGCATATGGGTCGATCAGAACTCCGTTATTACACAAACACGAGACACTGAGGAGACATGTATTCCACAGAAATGTAACCCCCTTTGAATTGTGACACAATTTATGCACAAGTGAATTACGAAATCTTTTTTGCTGGAAAAGGCACAGATTACATTATTTTAATTGTAAATCCACACCCTCACATTGTGAAAGAGGTTTCCAGAAAATCTCTTGCTTGGGGAAAATGAGGGGGGGGGGGCAGAAATCTGTAGAGTATGATTTATGAGGTGTTTTGGTCTCAATTTTAACCGAAGGTTTTATCACCCAGACCACGTGGGTGTGATTTCATTCAGAATGGAATCACTGATCTAAATGTTCCAAGTGGGAAACGGTTTGCATTTCCATTTGGGCCCAGACTAAAATGAGAAAATACAAACAAACTAAATGAAGAGTGAGGGCTGTGATCCTTATTTCAACTGATTAAAATGTCATCCAAGAAGGGACAGTGTATTTACCCTCCATTATGTCACTTCAGATGGGAAGCCAGAGTGGGTCAGCAGCACTCCAAGCCTCTGTTTAGCTCTTAACTGATCATTTAATCCGAAGGTTTCAGGCACTGCATGAGGAAAGTGCTGCAGGATGGTATTGGTCATGGGTCATTATACATAATACAACTGTGCTTAAATGATCTTGTTGCAAAGGTGGCTACAACTCCCTGTTGTGATCAATCTGGAAGTAAACAACGGGATTAATGTCAACAGAATCGTTGGAAAAATATCATTACACTCAAAGTACAGTACTGTATTCTACAGTTTATGGCCCTTTGAGTCTATATTCAGATAATTAACTTTAGCTGACATGTTTGTTTAAAAAGAAGTTCACTGCAGATGATTAAAACATTGTTAAAAGAGACAATAGACGCAATTTTATGCATTTATTCATGTAGTTATTCCACTCTGATTCAAAGGCTCAAGGCTGGGTCAGCGATTTAATAGCCAAAAATACTCTAGAATTTATGGTTAATGTCTTATCTCCTTCAGATTTTCTCTTCATTTTTTGTACCATCCTTCCTTAAAAATGCCACAAAACTTTGAAAAGTGCATTTTTGTGAATATTTCCAAAACTTCTCAAGTTGTTCATATATACCCCTCCCCCACCCCCATAAAAATGTTCCCCATCATCAAGGCTTGTGAGGTCACAAATTAGCAACAAGAAACCACCAATATTTTTCCCCAAAGGTTTTATAACCATCCTGTTCAAACAACATTCTTTTTCTTTTTACACAGCCAGAGAACAAAAAAGATTCAACATAATAAACTCCCAAACCTTTTGTACAGAGAAATCAAACTAAATGAAGAAAATGTCTCTTATATTAGTCCATGTTTTTAATCCTCTGAATCTGCAGTTGCATTTGCCATTAAACTGGGGAGGGAGACACATTTGTGTCAACATGAGGCTCTCTGTGTAATAGGTCATGTCAATCAGTCCAGTTCACTCGCTGGTTTTATCTGTTTTATAAGGAATAGAAACCAGTAAGTCGAGGCCATTCAACAAGTTATCCAGTAATGTGTATGAGAACATGTGAGTGTGTGTGTGTGTGTATTAGTGTGCGTGTGTTTTCAAATCTCATCTGTGTGAATGTATCAGGGGTAGGCAAACCTAAATCAAATATGTGTTTGTGTCAAGAGTCTCAGTTTAAGCCAGTCCGAATCCCTCGGAGCATTCCTGAATGGCCAACAGCAGCATGTGTCTCAGCTTCTCGTAGCTCTCATAGGCCGGGAGGTCCAGCTGGTTAAAGCTATGAGCATACAAAAACAGAATTCAAATAAACATTTAATCCACATGAATGTCTTTTGTGTTTATTTTTTCAGTTTTTGAAATCGTGCTACAGGTTTACCAGGTATGAGCAGACGGCAGGCGGTCAGTGGAGCGATCATCGCGGTGGATCTGGAACTTCTGGATACCGTTCATGCCCTCCAGAGCAGCAAAACCCTGAAGGGGGACCTTAGACGTGCCAGTAACGAACTGCAGGAACTTGGCCCTGTCCGCCTGGTCAAACGACCGCAAGGCCCGCCAGAACCACTGAATCTGAAGTGATAAGGTAGAGATTATTTTAAAAAGAAAAAACAAAACAAGTCAGTTTCACCATTAGTAGTTTACTAATACTCCCACACTGGACACAATACTTTGCCCTCATTCTCATTGGTACCCCTGCCTCATCAGGATTTGACTAAATTACTGTCCTTTCTGGGTAGTTGATAGCCCAGTAAACTAGCCCGCCTCTACTGGCAAAAAATATTTTTGCCTCGTTGGCCTAATGATGCTCCATAGAGACTCAGCCAAGACCAGTAAAATTTTACCGTCCAATCATAACGCTCCATTTCTGTAGCGAGCTTGTAGGGCAGGCTTAGCACAATGACGACAGAGTTGAAGAAGTATGAACCGAGCAGCATGTAAAGAGACCCAGTTGGATATTTTTCCTCCACTGTTACCGGTGTTAATAGCTTATAGGACAAGGGTATTCAATTAAAAGTCCCCAAGGTCTGGTTATTACATATCAACTTTAATAAGGTTGCTTTACTGGTGATGTTATGTCCACAGCAAAATTAGTTTTTATTATGGGGGAAAAAAATGGAACTCAATCACTTTGTTCACTCTAGTAGATCTATGCATCCTCTATTAGACCTATGTCAGATTATAAGATTAATGCAAGATTGGAGCCTCAGTACAAGAGGGAAACATTTCTTAATCCTTACCTGGATGGAGCTGGACTGGTATTTGTGGTATTCAGTGTTAGCCTTCAAGTCATCAATGTCAATAGTAGGAAGGCCAGAGATTAGCAGCTCCAGCTCCTGCTCAGTGAAGATAGAGATCAGCCTTTTCGGGATGATTTCATAGAATCCCTCGAGGAAGGCTGCTAGCTGCTTACGGATCGCACCTAAAAAAATAAAATAAAAAAATAAATAAAAATAAAGCCAGTCACACTTACATGATTTCTTGATCTACTTTCCTGGGTACCTAACAATTAGTCTGCAGCATATTTAAAATAATGAGCACAAAATCCACATCTTTACTTTACTTAGGTTGATGCCTGACATCATTAGTCATTAGCAGCATTCTCCATCTGCCCAAAAGAAAATGTTTTTGGCTCTGGTACAGTTATCAATTCCATATTTCATTTGATGCCACCTAGTGTTTCCTCTGTGCACAGCAAGATTAGAAACTTGTTTTACTCCAGTGACTTGAGGATTTTGATACCATTTGTTGGTTTTTAAAAAAATTATTAAAACTCATTTGTATTTACGGGTCGTTTTAGTAGCAGTACCGACTTATGGTGCTCCATTTGCTGAAAAATAATCCTGATTTGAAAAAACAAACCAAAACATAATCGCACCTGTCATCTTCATCTGGCAGACGAGGTGTACATATTCTTTCTTGTTTTCCTCTGTGACCAGAATATTGGCTCCATTTGGCTTGAGGTCTCTCACTTCACACACCCCAAACTCTTGGACCTATACACACACAGCACAATAAGACATTTACCATCACTTGTCACATGGTGATCCACATGAACAAATTTCAGACCTTCCAGCCTCCAAATGAGTCTTTCAGCTCATATTGGACGAAGACATTAAACTTGTGTTTCAAGCCCCTCGGGTCCAATCCCACTTTTAGCAATTTATTAGAGAATACAGCATGAAAATTAAATTTTCCACTTGAAACTAATTGGAGTGATTAGAGAACAGACACCAACCTCTGTGCTGAATGTCAGCTCGTAGCCCAGTGTGGACACATCATTCTCCAACAAGTACACCAAACCCTGGAAGAATGGGTAGTCTTCACTCTCCATGTCTGTGTACCTGTAAACAGAAATAGATAAAGACTGAGTACCGCAGTGCACACACTGAAATGGTTATTTTAAGTTCTTGAAAAGGTTGAAATCTGGTTATTATAGTCATTACAGATAGAAAATTGAGTTTAAATTAATAATGCATAATTTAGTACTAAACAAATGACCAAAAACTAAACTCAAACAAAAAACTCAAAGATTGTATGAAAATAATATATAATCTCAAGACAGTAAATGATTTGTATCCACATGCTGGTTCAATACCTGACACTCTTGCCCAGGATATGCTTGTAGAAGCTGCGAGTAAAATAACACTCCAATAACCGGTTATCATAGACTGCCTTGGCCACCACACGACCAACAAACTTGAAGTAGCTGAGGTGGTTGGGGTTGCAGTGGGATGAGGGGTTGATCGTATAGGTTACTCGGTCACCTGGTGAAGTGCGGAAAAGAGCGTACATAGGGTTGAACATCTCCCGGGAGATGATCATGTACCACTCCCTCAGCAGGCCACCAGCATCCTGACCCTCCTCCCCTTCAAACACAATGTACCTGCAATGGAAAATTAGCTCAGTTTAAGTCATGAATAGGTGCGATATGAGGCAGACTGGAAGGTGAATTTAAGAGCAGTGGGGTCTCACAGTCTATTCTTCATATCCTCTGGGCTCTTGCGATGCAGCTCCCTATAGGAGTCCTCAAACACATGGTCTCTCCTCACATGCACAGCCATGTCCTCCTTCCTTAAGCCCTCATCTAGTCGCTCTAGCTCCTGCCGGAAGTACCTGCACAGATGGCCGACACACGGATTTGAGTGGTGCAAAATGAGGGAAACAAAAAACAAACAAAAAATTGTAGGAATCTCTCTCACTTCCGCTTAACATCAAAGTCCAGGATGCGTATGTAGTCAACCAAAACCGCAAAAGGCCCGTCAGCCAAATGAGTGGTGGACTGTCGCAGGATCTGGTTAAGCACTGTGCGGTGAGTTTCTGAAATATAAGACAGTTGTTACCGTTACCTGTACTCCATGTGAAAAACAAGGCAATATAAGCCTTTCATTTTCTAACATACCTGCAAAGCGGAGGAACTTCTGCGTATCTGGAGGCAGGTTTGAAGAGATGTGCATGGAAGATGGTTCCCTGGAGAAGAATGGGTCTAAGGAAGAAGGCGTGGCAGGAGTAAGAGGTGCTGGGGACAGCGGTGGGGGTTCATCTTTGATGTGAGACAGTTGGCTCTCCCTCGTGTCCCTCACTGGAGGTTTGCTTTCTCGTTCCGTAGCGTGGACAAGGAAAAAAGCTTCTACAGCAGGTTGGAGAACTGTTTCAAGTAATCAGAGGAGGAGAGGTCACAACTTATGCACCAAATGATATACAACATGAATCCAACATACCACAAATACACCTTATTACGCAAGACAGTTTCATCTTACCTAAGACCGCATGCTGGTCATGGGACTCCTCCAGTTCTTTCAGACACTCGCCAAGCATGTCCCATAGTTCATCCAATAACAATTGTTCACTGAGTAGAGGAAGGTCTGGGAGTCTTTCCTCACTCTCTGACTGACCATTTCCATCTTCATCTAAGAGGAGAATTTTAATGAACCGTTACACCACTAACTGCTTCCTTGTAGATAATGTGCAGAACTACTCAAGAAATGTTGAAAGACAAGCACATATATAGTATACGTATACAAATGTACAATTAAATTTTTTTTGATAGAATTACAAGTTCAAACATTTCAATGATTTACAACACCTTGCATTACAACCTACACTAAGCTAGCAAGGGAAATGCTTCATTACAATGATCTTTAAGTCCTTAAAATTGGCAGAAAAAGCATAAAGTAACCAGATCTGTGACAGTTGTGGCAGTGAATGGGTGCAGCTGAGACATACCCAGAGGTGCAGGGTCCTGCTCTAGAGGGGATGGCTGGTCCACGTCCATCGGAGAATCATCTCTCTGGGCCGCCTGGGCTTCAGACATAGACTGCACCTCAGACTTCAGAATTTAAATTGGGGAGTAGTGAAAGGACAGAGAAAATAAGAAGATGAAATTAACAGTTCACAGAACTACATTTTATTTTGGTGTATTTGTCATTATTGGGACTGCCATGCATTTTAACATTCTCTTATTCCACTATGAGAAGAGATGAAACTGGGCTTGAGTAGGTGGGGGGCCAAAAGCATAAAGCCAAATCAGCCAGCAAACAAACATCAGATCAAACTGTTTGGAGCAGGCAGCACATTCACACTGCGACCATTTCAATGCGAAGACATTAGTTTTAAATGTAGTGAATCATTGGCACATCTGTCTTTGAGGGTGCTGCCAACATTTATCACAGCAACACTGAAGATGCGAGTATCTATAAGACATTTGATGTACAGTGTGTAATGCATCTGCACAGTAATACCAATACAAAATTCATAAATACAGTTAACTGTAGGTATTTTTCAATACTTAGTAAGACAGATGTGCATTACTTAAAAGTGAGCTTAAATTTTCCCAAATTGCACACAGCCTGGCAGAAGTCTCCAGCCAGTTTTAAGCATTTAGCCAGATGACCAACAAAGTAATTTCCCCAAAAAAATTATACTGTGATGGTCATACTGTTGATTTAATATTCGATTTTTTAAAAAGCTCTCTTGTAAATGTATGCTGTGTGTAAGTAGGAGTATGCCTGCTGTCAGTGCAGCCCATGCTAACCGTGGCAGCGGCAGCTGTGCCAGCAGGGGGAGCAGCACCAGTGGGGGCATGGGGGGCCACAACGGAAGATCCGGCAGTGACGGCCACGGCGGCAGAGGCGGTGGGAGGGGCTGCCTGTTGAAGCCGGCGTGCCCGCTGACCCTCTCTCACCATCTGGATGATGGCATCAGCTTCAGCCTCTAGCTGACGTACCGCAGCCTGGATGCTGCTGGCTGAACCCAGACTTGTAGAACCTTACCGTTAACAGACAAAGAGCACATTTTTCTTAACTCTATAGATGAGAAGGAAGCCATAGGTATACTGTGCACATGTTAAGCCCTCTTACCTAATCGCCCTGTCTGTTTGGCTTTTTTGTTAGCACGTCGTGTGTCTTCACGTAGCTGGATAATAACCTGCAGCACTCTTAGGAAAAACTTCTGTGTTGATGTTTTTGAGGTTAGTGAACTCATACAGGGAAGCTGTAGTTCACGTCCTCCAAGTGTGCGCTTCTGGGCAGCCACAATTACCACACTCTCTGACCCATCAAACCTGTCCCCCCCAAAAAAACCAAAGAAGTAGAGACTTTACAGAAAATAATGGGGAAAAAATAAACTACAAATCAACCAACATGCAAAGCAAGACATGCTACCATTATGACAACTTGCCTGGAGAAACTTAACCTGGTAGTAAGATCTGTTGCAACGTACAATATCAATTTCACCACACAGTCACAGGGTTATTAATAACTAACCTGCTGGTCATTTTGCCCTTGAGTCGAGCTGAGATTGAGGAATCCTCAGGAGGGGCATCTGGGGAATGAGAATCAGCTTGTGCTCGTCTCTGCTGCTCCAAGTTGTACTCTCTAAGCTCAGCTAGTAACGTGCCTGAGATAAAGGAAAATATTATGACATATGTGGAAAGGAAAATAATTATATTTGAAAAAATTATTCCTTTCTACAGAGGTTTGCAGTACTGACCGATCTGTTTACAAAGAGTGTATCCCAGGTGTCGTGCTCCACTGAGCAGCAGTCTGAGCACAGTGTCCCTAGTGCTACTGTCTCCTCTAGACAACTGCAGCAAAATGTTTGCTGCATCCTCCAGACCCTCTTCTGAACATGAATGGGATGTTAACACCTGTGAGAAACAAGAACGGTAAGAAAAAAAGTATCTAAGGTATTGTAAATCTGAAGCAATCAAGGATTTGTGAAACAAAATGCTTTCATGAACTGAAACCTGAGATGGACCATGTGCAGCATTTGCCTCAAATGATTCTCAATACTAACAAGAAAACTAATATCCTACAATATATTGCAGAAATCAACATTTCTCTAAGTGCTGACATTTCCCATCAACAGAATGAAAGCTGTATGAAATTAATCCTGTACTTTGTATCTACATACCTCTACAGAGAGCTGAAGTTGCTTCTCTGTAAGTCCAGCAGAGGCCATCTTGTTGTCACACTCTGCACTGCTCACCATACTTCGCTGTTTCCCTGTTTATTCAAAACAAACATTTGACCTTTTCTACTGAAACTGGCCATTTTATGTAGTATTAAATATCTCATGCCTTTTTATTTGGAGGTGCAGTAAGTGACCACTACCTGTGGATGTGGTTCCAGTGGATGTGGGTATTGAGATTGTTGTGGAAGATGTTAGGGAGGCCACCAAACCAGTCCCTGAGGATGTACCCTGGGCTGCAGCTCCTGCAGTGGCCCCTGTCCCCATCACCGTGGCCTGTGTAGAGCCTGCTGATGCTGAGCTCTGTGTTGTGATTGGGACTGTGGCACCTGAGCTGGTTGCTATGATGGGGTTGGCAGCCTGTGGAGTTGGGTGCCCAGCAGGCACCTCAGTGGCTTTATTGTCAGGTAGGGCAATGGATATGAGAGACAGCAGCCGCAGCAGCTTTTCTGTGAGCAAAGAGCTCCGTCGGATTACAGGGTGAGACAGCATGTTCATCAGCTGGCCAAGAGGGGATGTCTCCAAGCTGAACTGGGCCCCCTCAGCCTCTGCACTGCCACCCAGAGGCACTGTCTTCATAGAGGCTTTGCCCTTACGGCTGACATTCATGTTGTCCAGCTTGACCAACAGGTCCCAAAAATCAGTGGAGATTCCCAGTGACTGCGGAGTAACAGCAGAGGAGCCCAAAGAGTTTTGAGTGTTAGAAGCATTGGAGCCCACACTGGTCTGGGACTGTGATCCTGACCTGGAGCCCCCACCCCCTCCACCAGAGGAGCTTGAACAAAGACGCGAGTCTATGTCAGAGGAGGATGTTGACAGATCCTTACAGCGCTGCTGTGTGAAGTGGCTGGGGAACACCTGTAGGGACAGACAAAGAGGCTAGAATTATAAGGTATAAATGGGAAAAGAGCTAACTTTCACATCTCAGAAAGCAGAGATAACAAATCAGCCATTTTCAAATCCATTCTTAAAAGTCTCCATGTAAGATTTGTACACACTAATGTCTTAGGGCATTTTCAGACTGGATATGTGGATCCATGCTGTACATTGATAAGATCACACATTTCCCACAGATGTTGCATTCACAAGGATGTTCCACAGCCTGTGCCTGAGAATGAATAGCTATGAGAGGGATGAAACAGTAGGCGGCAGCGTGGAAGGAATTCTGTACCTCTCTAACAAATATGGACGTGACAAACCAAGTAACTGTTCTGTTGATTTGTCTAGAACGGAGGCAAGGCAGCCTCAAAAAGAACAAGAGCAAGCTTTGTTTTCTCTGATACATCAACAAGCATTTTGGTTGATAATTTGAGCCTGTGCTGTGCAGATCTGAGGCTGGTGATGAGGTCACTTCTGGTCTAGGGTACAAACTATAACACTGCAACGTTCCGTATGGGAATCCATGCAGTCCATACCCAGGACTATCTTCCCAACTGGAGTCTGGTATGGTACTCGTGCATGGAACTTTTATATTCACACTGAAAATTAAGTGGACTTTAGGACCCAACGTACTCTGATACATACTCTTATAACCAGTCTGGAAACAGCCTTCGAATAAGTTTGTGTTCAGAATCTGTGTTGTGCTTGGTGCTGGATATCTGTTGCAATAAAATTAGTACATTTCTATGCTAGTATCTTGTATTTCATAATGTTGGTATGGTAGTGGAGTAGAGGACAGACACTGAGGACCTGAATAAGGAGCAACAGAATTTTTACAAGAAATCATATGACCATATACATTTAAGTAACTTACACTAAGAAAAGCGTAATGAAGTGTCATGTACATTATGTACAGCTAGTCTTGTTAGGAGTTCAACAGAGTGACAACGTAACAGTGGTTGAATCTGGTTTGCGGTTGACTAAACTGCGATTCAAGACCAAGTACTTTTGTATGGTAGATTTGGTCAATCTCAGAACCATTATAATACCCAATTAAAAGGAAATAATATAATAGATATCGATAATAAGATGAGAAGTCTTACTTTGGCTAGCTGGATGAGTGTGTCCAGCACATGCCGACACACTACTGGAGCAGCTTGTGGGTGAATGTGAACAGTTGAACCTCCACCTCCAGGACATGTGACACCTGTTGTCGTGCCTGAAACTCCGCCCCCTATAGTTCCTGATCCTGCAGCACCCCCGGCTGAGTGCCGGTCTGCATGCTTCCTTCCTGAGGCTCGTTGGATCTGGAAAATGTTTGTTCGGCAGCCCAAAGCTGCATCCATAGAAACAGAGAGCCAGGAAAGCTGACTGGAACTGCGTGACTCCACCCTGTTTAGTAGCTCTAAGGACGAAGCTGATGAAGAGGACATGGTGGATGTGGCTGAACCTTTTCCTCCACAGCCTCCCTGTATACTCCTCTTGCCACGGGAGTCTTCCAAGCGTGATGTCTCCACACACACTTCACTCTCACTGCTGCGCTGGAGGATGGATAACAGGCTGCGAATGACCCACCCACGAGTCTGGGAATGGTAGCAGAGGTTCCTGAGCACACGGTGCAAACGGCTGGTGTTAAGCTTGGGCTCATCCACAAACAGTAACACCAGCAGGCAAGACAAGGCCTCATGATCCAAAAGTAACCGACCACGTAGACGTAACAAGGAGTCCACACTGGAACTAGATGGCCTGAGGAAACAAAATGAACACATATAAATTTTAAGTGAATACAAGTATCAGATTGAAAGCATTTCTTTCTGAAGGAAACTATACATATCACTGAGTGGGATGGGTCATCAATGAACACTTCAACTATTAATAAAAAGCTTGAATTCTGTCACCTGTGGTTTGTTCCTCCTCCCATCTGAAAGGTTCCTCCTCTCTGCACAGCCAGTCGGGTGTACTGGACTCCACGGTTGCTGCCTAAACGGCTTGTAAAGGCTGGTGAACGCAAGATGGCTGATAGAGCGGATGATGAGCTATGCCCAAACAGTCGCTCATGCATCAGTTGCCTCTGGCGTGCTTCTTGCTCTCTACGCAAAGCAGCTGCTTCAGCAGCAATGTCTGGGGGCATGACAGCCAAAACACTGTCCTCCATGTCTTCGAGAACACTACGCCGGAGCTCTGAGGGCAGCGTCTGGATGAAAGTGACCGGGTCCAGAGGAGTGTCTCCTTGTGGAGGCTGTTGAGCTAACTCTCTGCGCTGCTGTTCTGCTCGTTGTTGGGCAAGAACCTAAGATGAGACCCATCTTTAGTTTATAAAGCTGATTATTTGTGATTGTACTGAAGACTATAATTGTGTTTAAATTAAAATGATAAATCAAGAGTTTATTCACCTCCTCCTGGATGGCAGGTGGCAAGGCTGCCAGGAACTCTGGGCTGACCTCTGTAACCCCCGGCCCTCCCAGTACAGGTGCAGTAGTGGAAGGGAGGCTGGTGGCAGCAGGAGGACGGGAAGGTGGTCTGATGCCCAGCTGATTTTGCAGCACCTCTCGACGGATGTCCTCTGGAAGAGCTGCCAGGAAAGATGGGTCTACACCCTCTGGCAGACTGATACCTGCCAAGTCAATGACAATTCCATGAATAAGATTATTTTCTACGTAAAAAAAGTTGCATTATAATTTTTTTTTCTTTAAACAACTGAGTTGTTGCGATTCATTCTACCTGCAAGTGGATCTTCTTCCTCATTGCTGGTGGAAGGGAGGGGTTCTTCCTGGATGGCCTGAGACTGGCTGTCAGCACTATCACTTCTGGGCATGGTTTCACCAGGGGATGAGACAGAAGTTGAGCTAACAATTAAAAAAAGGGAATAATTTAACTAAACTTATTTGTACACTGAAATGGTACTGCCACACTGAACGAGAATTTTCACATTCTCGCATCGAGATTACATACAAAGTCAACGGAGAGACGCGTTTGGACGCAGAGTCACCCCGGACGGCGCATTTGATGTGTTGGTGTGGCACGTTGGAGCGTCCAGACATTGGAGTAGCAAATATGCGTAAATGCTGGAGTTGAAAATATTGAACATTTCAGGCGAATTTGCGCGATGCCAGGCCACGAAAGCCAATTAGTGTTAAGATGCTGCCAACGTCATGATGGAATGATGTATGTTTGGACTGAAAGAAAAACTGAGCCTGAAATAGCGTTGAAAGCGGACTTCATCCAGACGGAGTTCCTGGACGAGGTAGTGGAATTCCCCATGCAGCAGGCACTTCTGCAGGATTGGGTGAACCCAAAAGCAACAGCATCTGGCCCTTGGATGTATGGGACCTGCAGAGCAGGTACAGAGCAGCAATCCAAGTGATATCAGCCATAGTTGAGGAGAAACTGAAATGATGGGCCTGATTTTGTTTATCTATGTTCATCCAGCGTCCAGACTTGGGCGTTGCATGTTCAGAGTGGGCGCAAATTGTAAACTGTTTGGTGTTCAGAGTGGCCGCAAATTGTCCAGCATCCAAACTTGGGTGTTTACACGGCGTGTCAGACGTACACACGTAAATTCACATTTGGTGTGGCCGTAGCATAAGAGCAACTATCTCTACAAGTAATGGTATTCTGTAATGACCACGTACAAAGACAATTTCATTTTTCACAAGCCAGCTTTATCACCAACACTAATTAGAGTATAAATGGTGATTGAGATGTCACAATGGTGCCACCACTGAAAACACAGATAGTGCATGTATAATTTTGTCTATTAGGTCAGAGAGTCTGAGAAACCTGATACAGATGCAAGCCATTGTTTATAAGTGTCTTCACCTCAGCTTTGGCTACCTTTGATGAGAATCACAGTACATCTAAAGCAGGAATCACCAATCCTAGTCCTCTAGGGCCGGTATCCTGCAAGTTTTAGACGTTTCCCTCTTCCAGCACACCTGATGGTCATCATCAGGCTTCTACAGAGCTTGATGATAAGCTTATTTCAATCAGGTAAGTTGGAAGAGGGATACATATAAAACATGCAGGATACCAGCTCTCAGAACCAGGATTAGTGATCCCTGGTCTAAAGGCTTTTCAGATTTGCTTGTCCTGTGTATTACAATTTGATCGTTTTGTCTTTAAATACTTACTTGGGAGTTTCCAAATTATTTCTTAGTGAGTCCTAGCAAAGTTTACTTAAAGCAGAAGATTAACATGTGAACATTACAGATAAACAATCTCATAAAATCCTGACAAGACTAGTCAGTCACTGTGCAGTATTACACTATTTTAGACCCTTCTATGTTTTTGCACATACAGAGTTGAAATCTGGCTCAATTCACATTGAATATGGTCTCGCTGGCCTATCTTTGTCCATTTTTCATCTGAAGAACGAAATTGTTGCTTGGGGTATGTTAAACCTAGATGTGAAAAGCAGGAACTTTGACGTCATGATAAACTTTATTTTTAAAGAATAATGACTAATAAAATAGTACACAATAAAGCTCCTTACCCAGTCTCTGCATCAGTTTGTCTGTCAGTCAACCCACTATCCCCACTGCCAGAAAGCTCCTGTGACAGATGGGCAGTCTGAGCAGGGGTGGGAGCTGCTTCTTCTTGTGTGGCAGATGCAGGACTGCTGGTATCCATGGGTGATCCTTCCAGCTGTGACACACCAACTACTGCAGGTTCAGAAGTTTCCACAATGTCTGGACTGAGAGAAGCTGTGAAAAAAAAAAAAAAAAAAACACATTTAAAAGATGGTATCAGTCCACAGGCTGCAGCAAAACTCCTTGTGCTTGACTCATTTTAAAAAATTATCACCATCTAACCAGCATGGACAACACCATGACAGATAGACATAGTTTTGTGTCCTTACGTTTGGCAGGTCTGTATAGAAAGAGTTTTCAAAGTTATTCTACCTTCCCTGCCTTCATCCAACGCTCCTTCTCCTCCACCACCTCCTCCGGCTCTCTCACCAATTGTAGGTGCCGGGGACATTTCCATCTGAGATGCCTCCACTTCATTGCTTGGCCTGTCAGTTGTTGACAAAGACGGAAGGCCTGCTCCTGCCAGAGCAGCCAAGGAGCTGGCATGTGATTCGGCCAGTAGCAGGTCAGCAATTGGCTGGTGGACTTGCTGGCTGATTGCAGTCTCTAGAGAGACAAGGGCCTGTTCATGAGGAGCCGGGGTAGTGGGAGTGACCTCGCCAGATGGTGGAGCAGTAAGGAAGCCCTCTGAGACCCTGGGTGGGTCTAGGCATGACACTGCACTACCCTGAGCCTGCTCACCTTCTGAAAAATCCAGAGAAAAATGTATGTGACAACACTAACAGAACCTTTTTTTTGGTAAAAATTAGTACTGTCATTGCAGTTCCCAACAATTACTTCTAAATAATTCAAATTTTTTTGTTAAGTATAGAATATTTCCACAACAATGTGCTGGACCCCCCCCCCCCCAAAAAAATAAATAAATAAATAAAAATAAAAATCCTATACAGATGCAAAAGGCCTTTCCTGAGGAAGGCAGTAAGTTGTATAGTTATCTCCTGAACGGGGTGCACAATCCTGATCCCCAACAACAACACAACTTACTACCTCACCACAGTATCGGCAAATGTGCTTGGATTTTGCAAAACAGTTGATTTGTTTGTTGTGGTTGAAGATGCCAAGCTGATATTGGCGTTGCCATAAGAAAGACAGTAGACTGTATAGTTATCTCCCAGATCTGGTGTGATCCTAAAACTATACAAACTACTACCTCATCCCAAAGCACGCTCTTCCGGCTGGTTCTCTCTAGGTACCCATTGCTGAGCCGCATCCATTTACCCTAGGACCAAATGTGTTTTCATTTTACAAAGGACACAATAAATGCAGTCTTTGCAAGTACCTGCAGTGTTCTCTGCACCATTTACTGTCCCCAATCCAGAACCCTGTTGAGAAAAATGGTTGATCAGAAAATGTATACATATAAAAAAGCCAAGCTACAAGTCCCTTGAATACCCCCCGCCCCCAAAAAATAAAATAAAAACCCAACCTGTAGGCTCTGTTCCCTAGCTTGCTCTGCTCCAGATGCTCTCCTTTCATTCTGCTTTGACTCCTCCTCTTCAGCTAGTTGTCTTCTTCGCTTTTCTCTGCGCTCTTCCAACTCCTCGTCTCGCAGACTCTCCAAATGCTGAAGGATTGGAACTTTTACCACTGTAGACATTAAATCAGAAATTAATATTTGTGCACACTGCATTCAATGCTGCTTCTAAGAGACATGCAGCCTTTACCAGAGCAGAATTTCATTATCAACAAGTCAGACCCTGAATGAGGAAAAACTGAATGACCTGTGCTGAAATAACACTTAGAATCAAGTTGAATATACAGTTTATGAATATGTAGAGATGAGTAAAATGTATAATAAAAACAATAGTAATGCATTTATGTATACAGGATCATTATAATCATAATTTCCAAATTCTGATCAATTTCTCTAAAATCTAAACATTTACTCAAAGCAGTATACATTTCCATTTCAATTGCTATATGCAATTCCACAGCAAATGGTCACACTCCTGACATAGCCCTTATTTACCTGCTACACAATCATGCATACTTTCAGCATCTAGCACTTTACACTCATCTGTCCATCTTGTCAAGGCAGTGGGAATACTGGAGAGAGTTCCTAGGGAACAAAAAAACAATCAAAACTACACAAAAGGAAAAGATGCCCAAGAATCTTATCTGAGGCTGGTGGAGATGCTTACCTGCTTGCCCTCCTGTGCTGCTTTGTTCATGGAAGAAATCATCAAACAACTCATCATCAGAACGAGCAATAATGTGAACATCTTCATTTCCAACCAGGAGTCGAGCACGACCACGAGACTGCAGAGGCAGAGAGCTGGACAGCTGTAAAATGTCTGCTGCAGCACTGGGGCCTAACAATCTGATTGAGGAAGTAGAAGAGGGACACAGATTTGAATCAGTACTTAAGAATTGATGCAGGGGGGAAAAAAGCAATGCATTGCTCTAATGTAGTATGCTTTCACCTCTGCAGAATAAGAGGAGGGTTGGGCTGCCGGTTGCCAGGGTAGTGGACATGGATGGTGTGTCCACTGTTGGCAGTGAGTTGGCGCAATGTTCTCTGGCTGCGTCCCATCCCCTGTGCCAAACGGCTGCTAGTGCCTGCCACACCCAGAGTGAGGGAACCATGGTCAGCATGGCGTACCATCAGTGGGTGAGAGCTGGGGATGTTTCCTGGGGAGGGAGGTATGTCAGCTGATGGAAGAAAAGGAAACTAGATATTAGAAATGGTTGCCCTGGTGCACATTATGCATTCATATTTATAATAAGACTAGCCACTATGTGGTGGAGAAACCCTCAGTCATGTATTGGCTTTGTTGCTTTAGCCAATCGGATGTACAACCACTGAAAATACCTTTGTTAGAGTTCCTACCAGTCAGTAACAGAGCACTAAGAAGTAATAAACAACTTCTCAACTACTAAATGAACTGATGGATATTCTACTTGTTTTGAATAGATTAAAAAAAATAAAATGCACATTTTCTGATTTTAGGTGGTGCTGCGTGGAGCAAAACAAGATATTTGAGATTGGCGTTTTAGGGAAAAACTTTCCAGATATTTTATAGACAAATCAACAGAGAAAACAGAAAGAAAACAGAACAGAAAGTGACAAAGTCTACTGAATACTTATCTACCCTGGGACACATATAATTATATAGCAGGATGAAATTTCATATCATTTAGTGTAGAACATTCTTTCAAATTAATTCATATGAAGCTCCGGTTCAGAATTCTTACCGTTGTTGGAGAACATGTTGTCAAACTCTATGATGAGGTCATCATCTCTGTCAAATCGTTCAAAGCGAATATGTGGAGCTGCATTAATGTCAGGGAAGTCTTCATCCAACTCCATCTCTGAACCTTCATCATCATCATCTTCATCTCCTTCTTCATCATCCTGTAGAAAAAGTGGCGGCAATGAGTCTTTAAAATAAGCATAATACAGTACCAAATTTACTTCATTGTAGTAATCAATACCTGATCCTCCTCCTCCTCCTCCTCTTCCTCTTCCTCCTCATCTTGACTGTCTTCATCATCATTGCTACCACTGGAGTCTTCCTCCTGTGTGTGCTCCTCATCTTCTGGCTCCAGGATGTTCATAGAGTCTAGTGGTTAGAAAAAAAAAAAAAAAAAAAAAAAGAGCATATTTCATCTTATCAGAAAACTTGAAGATAATTTCAGTGGCATCAGCAGGTCTGAGGTAACACTGCTCTAATTTTTTTAAAGAAAGTATCTGTTTCAGACCTTGAATTGTCTTGTACATGAAATGTGCTATTCAGATAAATTTACCTTGCCTTCAGACATTAAATCTTACATACTTTAAGATGAATCACAAAGCAAATGACACAAGCGCTGGTTAGCTCATGTTTTTAATATATATATATATATATATATATATATATATATATATATATATGATGGTGTGTTATTACACATATATGGTGGTTTATGTACATGTATACAATGGTTTTGTAAATACTCCACTAGAAAGAACCTGTAAAGTG